>JACEFZ010022879.1:0-329246 GCA_014155875.1 Cepaea nemoralis
AACAATAACTCCGTTAAATATAATATAGCAACATTTATTGAACTTAGGTATACAGTGCGTTGGCGCAGTGGGTTTTAACAAGCCCGCACTGATGAGTTGCATATCACAGAGGTTTAACATCACACATGATTATAACAAACATTCTAAGCAAACTATCTAGCATATGTCTATGACCCTAAATACACATGGGTCTGAACTATTAAGTCCCTCTAAGGCAGGCCCTGTTGCCTCTCCGATGTCCCGTCTGTCTCTGCCGGTTCACACGTGTCGCAATCCGACACGGGTGGTAACTCTGTCCGAGTTCCTCGTGGACCCCGCAATAGGCGGGCCACATCAGTGTCCACGGGACAGTGGACTCACTGACCAGTCCTTCGAGAAGGCTCTGGATTACTCAAGCCTTCGAGTGTCTTACTTCTTTCCCTTGGGCGGGAGTTGTAGCCCTTCGCCAGTGTCTATTAACTTATGTTGGTTTACCGTATAATGTGAGGCTGTGACAGGAGTCCCCCTCTCCCCCCTGATTTGATGGGTTGTTATAAGGTAATTAGTTCTGTACTAATTCTGTCACAGAATCACATAAAGTCGGTGTTTGTAGTTTGGTGGACAGTAACTTGGTAACCTACATATTGGCATCAACACTCATGTATTCTCCCATACACCACTTCACGTGATTTGCTGAAGAGGTCTCTCTCTCCTGTGTCCTTAAAAATGCTTATCTGACCGAAGTTACGTGACGTTTCCTAGTTGTTTCTACAACCCGTCCTTCTCAAAGTATCCCTACTGATACCAAGATAATTAACCTCTGTATTAGAGAGGATTAACAAGACAAAAGTCTTGGCTAATTAAGTACACCTGCAAATCTTGTTCTGTGTGTGCATTTCAATACACTTTTACTCTCGTATGTTGTATAATGCTGAATATGTAGTTACGCTGTTATTTTATCCCATCTGACTACATGTGTCCCTGTTGGCTTGTTAGTGTAGTTGACTAATAAGTTGCTGCTTCTAATAAAGTGACTGTATTTTAATTGATAGTGTTCAGTTTTGAGTTTTGTGTAAAGTGTGTGCTGAATGTGTGGCTTATCTCCAAGCGTCACGAGTTGGGATATCCTTAATCATGAATTACCCCAATGTGTGTAATGCATGATCAGGCATTCCAAGCAGTGGTGCTTAGATGTAGTATCCTAAATACTAAACATGTATCAACAATTTAGACAAGTAATACAATTTACATGAAAGACGCAGACAAATTAAAATAAATACGTTTTGCGTACAATTTGTCCGCTCAGTATATCGCTCTCTCATTTAATTCATTCACCCTGTCATTCACACATCTTTCATTCAAAATAGTATTTGGTTAAAATATATAAGTAAAGTTGAGGTAAGTGTTATTGCCCTTAGAAAAAACGGAATAGGCGATATGTTCCCTTTAAGATAATACGTACTTTTTGTACGATGACTCAAAAATGGTTTATAATTTACATAGAGAAAATTGCATAGGAAGAATATTTCGCCTATGAGTGGAAATACCTGTAATATTATGGTAGAAAATGTACAAATTACAGGTTGACATATTTTATATACATAATTCAATACAAATATAATACATATTCAATACTAAATTAATTAATTAACTAAGTAACTAAATCCAACGATGATGTGCGCGTTGTCCTCCTGTTGTCAGCGTGTCGTGCCATGAATGTTAACAGTTAGTATGGCTGTCTCTTCAATGTTGTAATCGACGTAGTTCTCTTTCGGCTGTTTGCGAAGTCTCTTAGCAACAGCAAGTATGGAATGTTCTCAATGTTGAGTATGAAGTGTTCTTAATGCTTTCATGATCACTGTCAGTTCACTGGTTGAAATCATTTCACAGATAATGTCTCTCGCTCGGATTGTTCCTAGAGCTTTGGTAATTGGTAGTATAGTTCTCAAAGTTTCACGTTCGTGGGTGTTATACGTAACCTATTCACTGGGGTGTTATTACTTTTAAATGAAAGTTCTCTAGCAGGTGTAGAGTTACACTGTTCTATGCCACAGAATAAAATATCACAGTTTCTGGTATGGCGAATGGTTAATGTGCCTAATGTTATTCTGCTGGCGCATTCGTTTGCCGCGATAAAATATCAGCTATAATGTTATCGGTGCCTCTGATATGGCGGATTTCGAAGTCGAAATCTTGGAGAAGAAGACACCATCTTTGCAAACGATGGTTTTTCGGAACACCTTGCTTAAGCACCAACAATGGCGAGTTATCGGTGAGCACAACAAAATGGGAACCTAAGAGGAACTTAGATAATCTGAGCATACAAAATAATAGACTTAATGCCTCCAATTCCACCGTAGAATAATGGATCTCTGCCTTCTTCAGCTTACGGCTTACGTAGAGAATTGGGTGTCTCACTCCTTGCACTTCTTGCATTAAACATCCTCCAATTGCGATAGCACTCGAATCTGTGGTCAAAATAAAGGGTAAATCTATGTTTGGTAATCGTAATACTGGTGGATTAGAAAAAATGCATTTCAATCTGCATATTGCATCCTCTAAGCGGGTACTTTTACAAAATTTTTCTGGATGATCTTTTGTCAACATATTAGAAAAAACTGATGTAAGTTCTGCCCAGTTTGGTATAAACTTAGCATAATAGTTTATAAGACCTAATAAACTTCTAACTTGTTTCTTTGTAGTTGGAACTTCTAGATTGAGAATTTTCGAAACAATTTTATCATCTGTCAACAGTTTGCCTTCAGAAATTCTATGACCAAGGAAGTCTATTTGTTTATAGCCTATTTCAACCTTGGAAGGTTTGATAGTAAGTCCAAAAAGAAAGATTTGGTTGAAGACTTGTTTGAGTGTAAGTAAGTGAGAAGTCATATTAGAAGAATGAATGCATATATCATCAATATACGCTTGCACGTCCTTGATGCCGTGCAATAACAACCTAGTTAACCTGACAAATGTGGCGGGAGCGTTCTTGAGACCAAATGGAAGATATCTCCATTCGTACAAACCAAGAGGTGTAGCGAATGCTTTTATATGTCTAGAAGAAGGGTGTAGTGGTACTTGCCAATAACCTTTCGCTAAATCAACCTTCGAAAATAAGGATGATTGAGACATATTCAAAATGAGGTCTTCACAGCTGTTCATTGGCTCCGCATCTGTTGTAGTTATCGTATTTAACCTTCTATAGTCTATGCACAAACGAATCGTTTGGTCCTTCTTTTTCACCAGGACAATCGGTGATGAATATTGGGACATAGATTTCTGAATTATTCTATTTTTCTCTAAATCCAAAATTTCTTTGTCTAAATTTGCTCTATAATGCAGAGGAATAGAATATGGTCTACATTTGACCGGTGTCAGATCTGTCAACACAATTGAATGTGTTATTTTGTCAGTCCGTCCAGGTTTGTTAGAGAAGATAGATTTATAATCGTTAAGGAGAGACAAAATGTCTTGTCGCTGCTGTTGTGTCAAAGTGTCAGAGATTTGTATGTCCTTTATACTACCGTCGTCATTCATAATTGGTACTGGAATTTCAGTATTGTCTACGTCTGTCTGATTTATTACAGATGCTACTGTTTGTAAATTGTCCTCAATGTCATTGTCGTCGTCGTCGAGGTTAATCGTTGTCAATATGTTGTCAAATTGGTCGTCGTTGTCGTTATCCCATATTGTCGGTAATGTAAATATGTCTTCGTCGTCTTTGTTGTCGTAAGAGTGCGTCGTTAACGATGCTTCGTTTGTCGAGGTGTCATTCAGTTGGGTAATTGTCGTTTCGTTTCTGTCATCTGTTATCTGCTGTCTGCTTACTCGTGTCACTGTCCTTTCTAGCATAGTATGGTTTTAACATATTTACATGGAATATTTTCAATTTTCCATTCAAAGAAATTTCGTAATCAACTTCCGAAATTCTTCTCACAATTTTAAATGGTCCCTGCCAAGAGGTTGATAGTAAATCTCTCTTGTCAGGTAGCAATAGTAAAATATCCTGATCTGGTTTTAATACAATTGTTTTTGCACCTTTGTTGGCGTACTGCCTGTACCTAAAACCTTTCTCCTGTAATGATGTTCTGGCCAGTATACAGGATCGTATGATTTTGTCTCTGGTGTCAGTGACTAAATCATAGGTGGAAATTGGTAGTTGGATATTTACAGGTTGTGATATGATATCTTTGTAAATAGTGAGAGGTCCTCTTGGGTTCGCTCCATATATCAATTCGAAAGGAGAGAACCCTGTGCTTGATTGTGGGACTTCTCTATATGCGAACAGCACCGTTGGGAGAAGTATATCCCAATCGGCTGGATTTTCAGCTGTCACTTTGGATAGCATATGTTTCAGGTCCCCATTTAGTTTCTCGCAGATACCATTCGCGGCCGGTCGATAGGGACTGGTGAAACATTGCTTTATGCCTAGTAACTTAGTTACCGATTGAGTGGCATTCGATATGAACTGGGTTCCTCTATCTGAAATTATTTTCTCCGGGAAGCCAAAACGGGAGAATATATTTAACAATACGTCCGTCACATCCTTAGAGGAGATAGATTTTAATGGAATCATTTCTGGCCATCTCGAACATAGATCAATAAGAGTAAAAATATATCTATTCCCTTTGCTTGAGATGTGGTTTAACGGACCTACTAGATCAACTGCCACGATTTGAAATGGCCTCGAGGCAGTTGTGGTTGATTGAATTTCTGCCGTAGGGTTTTTCCCCTTTTTAACCAGTTTCTGACATATATCACATGATCTACAATAGGTTTTTATGTCTTGGCAAAATTTCGGCCAATAAAATTGGGTCAGGACCCTGGCTCTAGTCTTTTCGTAACCCATATGACCTCCGAAAGGTGAGTCATGGGCTATCTTTAGTACTTTCTCACGATGTGATTGAGGTAGAACTACTTGCTGTATCGTGGTCTGATCTCTGGTGTATAATCTAGTCAGCACATTGTTCTTTAATCTAAATGTCCACGACGCATTTTTAGTCAATTTTGGTTTAAGTCCTACTAACTCTAAAATATTGTGAAAGTGTAGGATCTGCTTTCTGTTCTTCTCCAAAATTAGTGATGGTAGTGTTTGGTGATACAATTTCTAGTGACTCCTGCAGTTGGTCGGTGTGGGTTTTGTGAGTTGTCTGTCGTGTTATTGCATTCGTGTGTTGTGTGTGTTGTTGCACATCTACAGGCTTGGTAATTTGTGGATCGCTGGCATCCTCAGTTCGAGGTTTTAAGTTGGTCGTATCACTGACAGATTCAACCGCCCCTGCATTATGCACCTCGGTGAATTCTTTTTGAATTACTTCATTGGTTGTCTCCCTTGTGCTTCTGGCAGTTTGAGACAAGCACGAGTGGTGTTTCTCTTTAGAATCGCTGTTTGGGTTCTGGATACCGTTTTTCTGCTCCCAATCTCTGATTTCCTTTTCAGAGCAAGATCGTATGTTGGGCAGATTCCCAAGTATAATTTCAGCGACAGGATTTTCTAGTACTGCGCACAATACTAGTCCTGATATGAACGGTGTGTACGAATTTCGACAAGAGCAAGGGGGTATTTTTCGATGGTGCCTGCGAATGTGCGACAAGTTACGTGTTTGTGTGTGTAGTCTTTGTCGTTGACTAATGTTTTCTTAATTCCACATAGCGTTGCGCCGGAATCGCGGATTAATGTGCACTTTTTGTTATTTACAAACCCTGTTGAGAAATTTAGCTTGCCTGTAGATGATAAGGCAGCGTTGGCCATTTCATTAGAAATAGGGATCGTGTGGCCACATAGTAATGTTGTATCAAGTTGGAATTTCCTACAGGTGTTACATTTATTGTCTGTAATGGTGTCAATGATTTGCACTGCATTCCCTAGCTCACTCAAACTTTCATTCTGATTGTCACACTCATTCAGTTGTTCAATATCTTCATCTGAGGAAGTGTCAACTAGTGCAGCATTTGCCTGCTTCATTATCTTTCGCCCTTCACAAAAGCGTGAATAGTGCCCAAAGCTGGAGCAAAAATAGCATTTGACCGCTCTCTGATACGCATTTCTCTTGTTTTTTTGCTTCTCCACTATCATTTGGAGATGATGTGGATAATTAGGTGATTTATCACACATCGCGTACTCTTCGTGTGTCAGATGACAATACTGGACACTTAACTGGCTTCCTGACATTCGAGCGTGGTTTGAACTTGTTTTCAGTTGGTTTTGAGTATCTAGTGTTTACAACTGCTGCTGTTTCGTTTTGACTTAGGTTTAATTGGAAAATATCTCGGTTCGCTGTGAAAAATGCGTTCCCCTTGGTCTCTACTTCTTGGATACTTTTACAGTCCATTTGTTTCAAAAACTTAGCAAAAGGTGTTGGGATTGTACTAACTATTTTGTCAATAATAATGAGTTCTTTCAGTTTGTCATGGCTGTTGTTAGTTTTAGCTGAGTTAATCCACTTTGTGCAAACATCCTGAACTGTAGACACGTAGTCTATGAAGGTTTGGTTAGGTTGTGGGGATAATTTTGCGAACTGTTGTTGATAACCTGCTGTATCTAATGAGAAATGTTGGAGTATTCATTGCTTTAAATAATCATAATCTTTTCTCATCTCCTGTGGAACTGTCTCTATTACTTTTAAGGGTTCCAGAGCTAAGTTTCTCATTAAAATAAATGACCAATCTGATTTTTCGACCTTATGGTAGGACATTAGACACTCAAAATTTTCCAGGTATGCACTGATAGAATCTCCTGAGCAAAATGCTTTAACGAGGCCTTTATACTTGTTATATTTTTTTGTTCCTCCTCCTTGCTTCTCAGTTTATTTACAGATATTTCTACGTTGGAATCAATCTCCATTTGCTTTAGTCTTATTTGTGTATCGGCATTTAATTGGGCTAGTTTGGCCGCCGCCTCAAGCTCCATTTGTTTCTCTTGAGCCTGCAGTTGCATCTGCATCTTTTTCTCTTCTGCCTCAATTTGCATCTTCTTTTCTTCTCGTTCTGATTGCATCTTTTTCTCTTCTGCCTCCATTTGCAGTTGTATCTTCTTCTCTTCTCTTTCTATCGCTCTTTCTTCTCGGGCAATGTTCTCTGAGTGCGTCTTCTGTGCCCATTCCGACAGTTTCTCTTCTTTATAACCTAATTTCATACCTAACTCAATACATTTTTCTAACGTAGACATCTTGTCTTTTACTTGTTGGTAATTTTACTGAAGTTAAATCCCTTAGAAAAATGTTGGGGAGTAGAAAATTTAGTTATCTCCCTTAATGTTTACATGAGCAAATACAAATGCAAAGTTTTGTTGGTTACAAGGTTATGAATATACATACAAATCAATGCAAAACAAAAATGTTACATGGATGGATGGTGATAAGTACCGCTTAGGGTTGCAATGGGCATGATATGAAACTCATCTTATATTCCCTGAACTTGCGAATGTAGTCTCGTTCTCTCGCCACTGTTGGAAGATAGGTTACATACACCACAATTCGCGGAACAATCTGCTCGTAGAATCAAAAAAAAATTAGTAACAGTCACGTAAATGTCACAGTCATGTCAAATTTTATAGTATTAACATCATTGGGAGATTTATCTGCAGAGGGACTAATACTAGTTCATTACTAGATAGCTGCAAAGTTATTTAAACATGTTCAGTAATAAATTTGATATCATTTACTTAATTTTTTACTTGGCAATCAATAGCCGTCTGAACGTAAAGCTTGTGCCAAAACCGGAGCTTAGCCCCCAAAAAGCCTGTCACAGTGTTGGATCTCTAGGGGATCTGAACTCGGGCTCAAACAGGCAACAATAACTCCGTTAAATATAATATAGCAACATTTATTGAACTTAGGTATACAGTGCGTTGGCGCAGTGGGTTTTAACAAGCCCGCACTGATGAGTTGCATATCACAGAGGTTTAACATCACACATGATTATAACAAACATTCTAAGCAAACTATCTAGCATATGTCTATGACCCTAAATACACATGGGTCTGAACTATTAAGTCCCTCTAAGGCAGGCCCTGTTGCCTCTCCGATGTCCCGTCTGTCTCTGCCGGGTCACACGTGTCGCAATCCGACACGGGTGGTAACTCTGTCCGAGTTCCTCGTGGACCCCGCAATAGGCGTGCCACATCAGTGTCCACGGGACAGTGGACTCACTGACCAGTCCTTCGAGAAGGCTCTGGATTACTCTGGCCTTCGAGTGTCTTACTTCTTTCCCTTGGGCGGGAGTTGTAGCCCTTCGCCAGTGTCTATTAACTTATGTTGGTTTACCGTATAATGTGAGGCTGTGACAGCAACGAATGAAAGCAAATAACGCTGCACTCATCGATACTTCATCAGACTATGATAGTGAAATTGATTCGGAACTTGTAAATGTCTTACCAACGAGTAAATGTGAAAGTGTGGCAGCAGTTACTGACATAGTAGACTTTAAGAAATGTGACACATGTCACCAGTTTCATGCGGATGGTAAATTGAAATGTGGGCACGTGATACCATCCTCCAATGAAGATGCTAATGCAGCAAGTACCTCTATAGGTAAACTAAAGTTCTACGATGCATTGATCAATGATCAACCATGCCATTGTTTACTCGATAGCGGCAGCACTGTACTTGGTTTAAGAAAAGAACTGGTCAGACCATAAGATTACACGGGTGAATTTGTCAAATGCCGTACTTTGTCTGGAACCATTGAGAAATACCCACTGGCAAAAGCGCATATTAATACCCCGTTCCTTACTGGCACATTTACTTGCGCAATCCTGCAAGATCCCTGCACGGATCTGATTTTAGGCTGTTTAGCTTCATTGAAGCAGTGTACTGACGACGACATAATAGCCTGGAAACATACAAGTATGGCTAATGCTGTAACAAGGTCAGATACGCAAACTCACTATACTGACTTGCAAAATGAGATGTTACAGCTGTTAACACCCGGCGGTGCCGATACCAACAGTACTCGACAAAAATTTATCGAGGCACAAAGCACCGATCAAACTATCGCACCTTATTTTAAATTGGTAGGTGAGCGAGCGAAAGTGACTAAATATGCATCTTGGTATTTTAGAAAACATAACGGAATTCTCATGCGGTATTACACAAATAATAACCATGAAATTCAGCAAACGGTGTTACCTGTAACATACCGACAAACTGTGCTAAAGATCGCACATGAATCACCGTTTGCTGGACACTTGGCCTATGACAAAACCAGAGCCAGAATTTTGTCACACTTCTACTGGCCTAAATTCTGTACTGACATAAAATTTTTCTGTCGTTCATGTACTATTTGTCAACATCTTGTAAGAAAGGGTAAGCATGTGACGGCCGAAGTTCAACGGTCATTATTAGCATCTAGACTGTTTGAGTGTGTAGCGGTCTATATTGTTGGACCCCTAAATCAGGTGTCGAGCAAAGGAAACCGTGACTATGCAAATAAAGGTGCTAAAACTATACACCTTGAATTAAATCAGAAGGTTCTGCTTTTACTACCGGATAAACGTAATTTGTTACTAACATCGTGGCAAGGGCCATTCAACGTTGAACGTAATATATCAGATGTCGATTATGAAATATCGATAAAGGGAAAATTAAAGATATTTCATATCAACATGCTGAAACCATACTTTTCACGACAAGAACTACAAACAGACAAACAAGATGCACCCACACCAAGTAATCGGACGACAGACGTACACAACACAACTACACTAGGTAGGGCGACACACGACAACGACATCGCAAATACACTTAGCCAGGTAACAACACATGCAGCTAATACCACAACAGTACTGAACGAGACAGATGACGACGAAATAGAATTACCTGTCCCTACTGTAGACACGACTGGGACCATCGACAGTATAAAGATAGAAACCAAACTGACAGATGAGCAACGACGACAGATGATAGAATTAGTGAAGGAGTACAGAGACATTTTCTCCGACATCCCAGGAAAGACAGAATACAACACTCCATTATTCTGACTGACAACACCCCAATCAAGTGTCGACCTTTTTCCATCCCTCTAAATTATAGGGCTAATCTCGACAAAGAAATACTATCTCTTGAGTCGAGTGGAATAATTCAGAAATCTCAGTCAGAGTATTCTTTCCCTATCGTCCTTGTCGCCAAAAAGGACTCAACTATTCGACTCTGCGTAGATTATCGGCGTTTGAATAAAATAACCAAAATTGATGCTGAACCAATCCCAGCATGCGAGGACTTGATCCTTGATATGTCTACATCTTGCATCTTTAGCAAGCTTGATCTCGCGAAAGGTTATTGGCAGGTCCCGATGCAACAAAATTCGATTCCTTTAACAGCTTTCTCCACACCTTTAGGGCTCTATGAGTGGCGATTTCTTCCTTTTGGCCTTCGTAATGCTCCAGCGACTTTCGTCCGTCTAACTAGGGATCTTCTCCACGGGGTGACCAATATGTCTACATACATAGATGACATATGTATTCATACTGAAGACTGGACGTCACACCTACAGAAACTACGACACGTCTTCGACAGGTTGCGAGTATTTGGGCTTACAGTCAAGCCCACTAAAGTAGAGTTGGGCATGGAAGAGATTGACTTCCTAGGCCATACCATCTGCAGTGGCCAACTCAGAACAGATGAAAGAATCGTGACCAAGATTCTAAATTTGACTATGCCAACGACCAAGAAACAGGTCAGAAGACTACTTGGTCTTGTGAATTATTATAGTAAATTTATTCCCAATCTGGCGGAAATCACCAGTGTTTTTTTTTAAATAATTTAAAGGCTTCGGCTAAACTAAATGTGCAAGATGCAGGATTAATTAGTGCTCTATCAAATTGAAATATTTATTCAGTGTTCCACCTATCCTGCGTTTGCCTAACAAAAATCTTACCTATTTCTTACGTACAGACGCAAGTGCTATCTCCATATCTGGGGTACTCGGACAGTTCTACGAAGGGAAGTTCCACCCAGTAATGTACGTAAGTCGTAAGATCAGCCCAGCTGAATCGAGATACTCAGCAACAGAATTGGAGGGCCTCAGCTTAATCTATTGTGTTAGAAAACTTCACAGGTTTTTGGCAGGAGCACAGTTTGTGATCGAAACTGACAATTCTCCGTTGTCTGTTATGCAGTCTGGCATTCCCCACAACAACAGAGTCTACAGGTGGACTTTGATACTGCAGAACTATGCATTTACCATCCAGCATTTAAAGGGGAGATTGAACTCGTTGGCAGACACTTTGAGTCGACCGTCAACCATTGAAATACCTGATATACAGGAAAAGATCGACCAGAGATCACCAGAAACAGTGACACTGTGATTGCTAATTAGATCAGTGCCGTATGTGGTGAATAAGTTACACTGTAAGTGCGTTATCATCGCCAAGCTGATAGAACTGTGTAAGAGAAACAGTGCCATTATCAGTGAAACGAACAGACGCATAAGTAATATGTCTGCAGCGCTAACATGTATATATGTTAGATTAACATTAAAGTGTTAGCTGTGAACCTACATAAATTGGTAGGTAACTATATATTTATACACTATCCAAGAAGGAGAGCATATAAGACTTTGGCGAAATGAACTATGATATGAAAATAGTCTACAAAGAATATTGCTCCATCTTCACACCTGAAAGGACGACATTAGTTAATATAATTGGCGTGAAGACTTCAATAATTCAGCCAATCATTTAATGTAAAGGTTCATTTACGTGATACTATGAACCATATTTTAATGACGATTGAATGTTTTAGCAAGAATGGTATGAAATTGGACAAAAGATGTGTAAATGAGAGGAGAGAATGTATACAATACTAAACATTGAAAGAAAGAGAGAGAGAGAGAGAGAGAGAGAGAGAGAGAGAGAGAGAGAGAGAGAGAGAGAGAGAGAGAGAGAGAGAGAGAGAGAGAGAGAAAGGTAGCGGCAAATTTTTTGTTCACCGCTTAAAATGCCTTGTTGTGACTTGTCTGTGTCAATCGGTGTAACCAATGTGTTGTCAAGTTTTATGTGTGTTTAGTAGATTAGATAGGGAAAATACTTTGAGCATCTTGAAACGGAGTTGTGGTCATAAATAAGAATAACAAACATTTGTAACCACAATAAACCGATTTACAGCGCTCGAAGGAATACACACATGTAGTATAGTAACGCATACACATGGTAGAAAATTAAGTACATTGTAGATTATTAGAAAACACGCAAACAAACAGGAAAACAAACACATAAAAGTTGCACACACCATTTATTTCAAAGAACAGTAACTCAAATCAGGGGACACAATAACGTCTTAAAAACCTTAATGTAACATTGAAAATATGTCTTCACAAGCGAAAGCGAGAAGGTGAAGAATAGAACTTTATTTATACAAGTTGGAGTTGATATTATTGGGAACATGAACATTTAATGCTCATGTGTTGTACTCATAACAGAGTCAACTTGTATTGGGTTGTCATTTTGGGCAATATGAGGACAGGTCAAAAGACATAAGTCAACGGACGGAAGTCAAAAGACAGAGGGTCAAAAGACGGAAGTCAGGACATAAGTCATAAGACAACGGTTCCGGATCAAAACAATTCCCAAGAAGATGTATAGCCAACTATACTGATACTATGGGCTACTCAATTAGCCGAGTGAAGAAATAGAACAGTGTGAGTAAGGGAGAAGAGAGTTTGTTCTATCCCCAGAAGAGATATTTACAACTTATTGGATCTTTGACAAAATTGGACAGCCAATTTTCTTTTGTGACCATACAACGTGTTACAAGCATGAGTTAAAGGGGTGTAACACTTCACAGAGAGGAGAGGAGCCTGTCAAAATCCCAATAAGTGTTTAGAGAGTTAATAATATAAGTAATAGAGCTAGGACAGAGTCTAGTAGAGGACACCAGACAGGAGAGACACCAGCGCTATAAATAGCTTCACAACGGGACACACTGGTGTCAACCAAGGGAGCATTAAGTACAGCTGTGCGAGGGTTTCCCCAAGACATTGGGAAACTCGCTTCTACGAGTAACCGTGGAGTACCAGGTTACTCGAGTGAGCTGGCCAGCGTGCTGGACGACTATGCACGCAAGACTCACCAGCGCACGGAGAATCCAGCGTCCGTGTTTGAACACGCAATGAGTTGCGTGAGGACAGACGAGGACTGAGACGAGTAGAGAATAGACGTGTTCCTTACGAATGCTATAAGTTTCTAGACAATAGTGATTGTTAGGCTTTAGATTTCGTTTAGTGTTTAATAGTATCATTATCAGTTCTTCATTGCATCTATGTAACGTACCATGCTGTTTATTGTCAATGAAGTATTCCGCTCGCAGAGCTTGTTTATCGCTAGCTCTAAATAAATTGCATTCCTTTTGCAAATGACACGAGTTATTGTTTCGTGTGGTGCAAAAGTAGGGGAGTCCTGAAAGACCTGTCGCAAGCAAGTTGCTGACAAGCAATCTGATTATATGTCCTTCTCGCCTTTCCACTGAGCGTTGAGCGTCGGCCAGATCCCCTCGTCACTCCTCGCTGTCTCATTCTTGCCAGACCATGGTAATCCATTTGCTCCTCCGAGGTGTGCACGTGCTCCCCCAAGGCCGCAACCACTTCTGCCTTGTCATGTATCAATACTCCACCAAGTTCTGCAGAGCCAGCCAATCTTTCCGCCTGTTCATTTCCCAGCACACCGGAATGCCCCGGAGAAAAGATCCAGGCGATGCTTGTCACCCGTGACCTCCGAAGCGAAGCAAGCCACTCCCCACGAAGCCTGCCCGTCCTCACCCTCGTCAGCATGCTTTCTGAGTCATTTACAATCACGATGTGTGTGTGTGTGTGTTGTATTCTCCATCCAGCGGAGAGTCGCAGTGACCGCCTCCACCTCCATTCTTAAGATGATGTTGTGGCATAATATGCCAGGCTCTCCTGCCCCAAACGTCGACCACTGGCTTTGGCTATGAACCCCCAGCCACTTCTTTCACCTCTTGACACCGAACCATCTGTGTAGATAATCACATCACCCGAGTGAGCATTGTGCTGAATTAGTTGCTGGATTTCCACTTCCGTGGCCCCTGCTGGCCACTCCCTGCACTCCCGACTTAATGTGATTATAACTCTGCACAATTCTGACTGCTCCGCTGGCACTCTGACCCACTCCTCTCCACGCCTAATGTTCTCCAAGGGGCACACCTGTGTCCTGTAACTGCGTCTAGCGCCTCATGCAGTGGGTAGTCTGTGTCTGCAGCTACTCTGAGGTATGCCTTCGCCTGCATCACCTTGAGCCTACCAGCAACACTCGGCAGACCAAGGATGTAACGCATTCACACTACTGGGGTGTCTCTAGTGCATCCCAGAATGACCCGCATAGCTTCGTTCCATATGCGCTCTAACTTCACCAGCTGACTCTCTGAGACTGTGAGCAGACCTAATCCATAATCAATTTTGGCTGGTATAGTCTGAAAAGCATTCTCTGCTCTGTGTCCATTGCAGTCATAGCTTTAAGTGCATTGAGTCCCTTTTGAGACCTTGTCACAACCGTCTCCACAAGGTCCTTGAAGGACAGGCTCCTGTCAAATGTGATCCCCAGATACTTCAGTTTGTTCTCTCTGCTGACATTTCTACCATATATCGCGAGGCTTGGGACATCCGCTCTCACAACCCTGTTGTCCAGATAGCACCACAAAACAGCCGCCTTTTCCAGGTGGATGACAGCACTTATTTCAGTGCACTAGTCAATCACTTTGTCTACTGTCGCCTGTAGCCCCTGGGCTGTTTGCTACCTATCTCTCCCCTGCCTATATGCAAGAATATCATCTGCAAATGTTAGTTTTCTTCCAACCCCTGGTGCTTCTAGATTTGCAATCTTGCTCGTATACACATTAAAGAGCACCGGTGAGACTGCAGATTCCTGAGGCAGTCCCGGGATTAAAATATGTGGCTCTGAGGTCCATGCACCCAGACGGAGAGCAACCCGACGAGAGTGCAGGACGGCTGCTATCCAGTTCACCAACCAGGGATTGACCCCCTTCTCCATCAGTGCGGTCATCAAAATATCATATCGAACTCTATTGTACGCATCCTCGAGATCAAGCGCTGCCGCCATCGTTTCTTGTCTACTCTGGAACCCCTCATAAACGTCAACGGCAAAAGTGGCTGCATTTGACTAGATATGTTTTTCTGGCCTGTAGCTCCCCAGGCCTCTTGGAAGAAGCTTCCCACTTTCCAAAAACTCTTGCAGCTTGACAGCGACTATCTTCTCTAGAACCTTCCCAAATGTATTTTGAATGGTGATGATTCTAAAGCCGCTAAGCTTTGACTGATCCTTGAATGGTTTTGGGAGAGGGAGGAGAAAGTTGTGCACCCAATCCTGCGGTACTGATGCTATCCTAATGCTCTGGTTAAAGCAATCGGTCATCTCCTCCAGGTCTGCATCGCTCAAACCTTCATGTGGCCATACCTGACCCTATCGGGCCCTGGTGCCGTGTCTTTTGCCTTTTTCAAAATGTGTTTAACATCTTCCACCCGTATGATGTCCTTAACAACAGATGTGGCGCTTAAACAGGAACGATTTGGACACTGAGAAAATTAAGACACCGTAACAAGGAAAACTTACACATCATGAATTTCAACGCCAACAAAAATCAGACACCTTAACAAGGGAAGATTAGACAAAGAATTTCCACACCAACAGAAACCTAGGCGAGCTTTGACATTACAATCATTAGCCACTCGGTTAGCTGGAAGACTGCCCATACACCATCTATTTAAATAAGGCAGATATACCACCGCAGCTTTTTTAGTCGCAATGGAGTTGGGTCAACGACAACACACCAACAGGACTGACCGATCTCCAAGGTGCTGGTTTTCCGGGTGGATGCCATGTTTTTCAAACATAACCGGCCAAGCCTGAAGTCTCCATTTGGCAGGGACTCAGAAAGATTAGGGTAACATTGAAGAAATCAAAGAGGGCACCAAGAAATATCAAATTTTATTTCTCAATACTTGAAGCAAATCAGGACATGAGGGAGATATTATCCATGACTGTAGTAAGTAAACTACTATAGAAAAGATCAGCAGTATAGATGAACAATCATTCATCATTCAGTGCCTTACAGGCTGGTGTAGACGATCATGCCTCTCCACAAATTACCATATCCATCGCCATGGATCAGTTCGTGTGTTGACTCCCTTCCGTGCCATGACACAAGACTGTCAATAATCTTTTCGCGCTGTCTTTCTCTGTTTCTCTTCCTGCAAATCTTTCCTGTTGTCACAACATTTTCCAGTGTGTGTGTGTGTGTGTGTGCGTGCGTGCGTGCGTGCGTGCGTGTGTGTGTGTGTGTGTGTGTGTGTGTGTGTGTGTGTGTGTGTTTTGGTCTTATAATATAAAAGTAAATGGGCATATTCTTAAACACGTGAATCGGTACAGTTATCTCGGAACAGCCATAACATCTTATGGGAGATGCCTTGAAGAGATTAGAACAAGAATTGCCATTGCAAAGGTAGCCTTTTGCAAGATGAAAAACATACTGACCAATAAAAAGATATCATTTTGAAACAAGAAAAAGAGTGTTGAAGTGCTACATAGAACCTGTACTTTTGTATGGATGTGAAGCGTGGACAATGAGCAGACAAGTTGAAAAACATCTGATGGCTGTGGAAATGTTGTTTCTGAGGGAAATGCAATGAACATCACGGACAGACAGAAAAACCAATGGACAAGTCCTTCAATAAACAAATGAAGATCGTAAACTGATTAGAGACGTTAGACGAGGACAGTCCAAATATATTAGGCATGTTATGAGTAGAAATGAATTGAAAAATTTGGTGACAAGTGGCAAGATCGAAGGGAAGAGACCAAGGGAAGACCGAGAAGTAAATACCTGGATGGTTTGGTCACGTGGCATGGTTGAGACAGAAACACGGAACTGATCCATGACTCTGGTGATCGAGTGAGATGGAAAAACTTTACCGCCCACGCTTACTAGCTTACACTCTTTTTCACGTTGACTTTGCAATGGTCAATATGTTTTCCATCTTGCAAAAGGCTACCTTCGCCATGGCCATTCATGTTCTAATCACTTGAAGGCGTTTCTCATCAGATATTATGACTGATCCGAGACAATTGTACCGATTCACTTGCTTAAGAATATTCCAATTTACCTGTATATTATAAATATTTTGTGGTATTTTCTTCTCCCTAGTGACGACCATAATCTGTGTCTTCTTACAATTTAATTCCAATCCTAGTTGTTCACTGTGTGCAACAACCGTATCTACTAAGTGTTGCGGATCCTGTTCATTGTCTGTCACCAATACTGTATCCTATGAATATCTAATGTTATTAATGTTACGGTCCCCAGAGATGTTTCCTTTCATATCTTCTACATTTCTGAATATGCTTCATTATCAATACTTATGGCAGCTTGTTGTTTCCAATATATGTTTTTCACAAGCCTAAGTTCTTACCCATCAATTTGTAGATCTGCAAGCATCTTTTTCGTGTTGATATGTTTCATTTTATCGAAAGCCTTTATGAAGTAAAAAAAACAGCAAAAATGTATGTCTTTGCTTACTTCTATAGAACTTTCAGTTAATGTTTTCAGCATATACACAGCATTTATTGCATCCTTGCCATCTACAAACCCACCTTGCGCTTCTCCTATCTAGTGTTGTATTTTCTTCCTAACTCATTGTATGATAATTCTTAGCAAAATCTTCGTGATGTGGCTCATTATACTAATTGTTCGATTTTGATCACATCCCAAGACTCCTGATTTCCTCGGGATTGCAATAAGTATAGAATTACATAATTCAGGAGGTATATCTCCAGTATCACATATAGTGTTCAGCTGTCTGGTGACTTGATCTATTCCATATTCTTCTAAGGCAGTGATCATTTGTGTTTAGATGTTGTCTGCACCCGGGGTCTTGCCAGATTTCATTTGGTTAAGGGTAATCTGAACTCCCATCTTCAAAATTGATGGCCCTTCATTATTATTGTTCTTCACTTGTATCATTATAAAGGTTTTCCACATAATCTAGCCATGTAAGTAAAATCTGATCTGTTTCTATTATGATTTTTCTATATTTTGCTTACAGGCATCATGTTGATGTAAGTGTTCTTTTGTAAGCTCCTGACTTCTTGTGTACATTAATTTGTTATTCTTAATGTTGTGTTGTTTTTCAATTTTCTATGCTTCTTTTGCCTACTTACATAATGTTCAGACGTTTCTGTGAATCTCTTCGTATTTCTTACGACCTACTTTCTTTAATTTTGGAATAGTATTTTCTGCAGCCAAACTGATTGAATTTTTCAACATTTCCCATTGATCATCAACATCTTGAAATAAGATCTCTAGATCAGACAATATCTCAGATCTTTTCTTAACTTCCATGTTAAATTGTCAGTTTTCAATGTACGTTGATCATATTTAATGTTTTGTGGTTTATACTTGACTTTCTTTAACTTTACCTTCAGTGTGCCTATAATCAATCTGTTATATAGAACGGTCACATTGAACAGACATACGGTCATATAGTTCATGAACAAATACAGAGAGAACAGACATACGGTCATATGATTCATGAACAAATATACTGAGAACAGACATAAGGGTATATGATTCATGAACAATTATACAGAGAACTCATTAGTAATAATTCATGACAAGCATACAGAAAACCAATGTCCGGTCGCGAGTTGATGAACAAAAAGACAAAGAACAAACTTACCATCATAGAGATGGTGAATAAACACCTTTTCGACTGGATACGGTCTTGTCGATGATCCGTTGATTAAAATATCCTCTCTAAGTCCGGTTAATTCCGTAATCATGTAATTACCAAGTACAACTTTCACTTGCAAGACCGATCTTACGTTGCTATGGAGGAAATATAAATTAATGTCTTTATTTTTCCTTCAAAGCAAAACAAACACGTTTTTTTACATATAATGTACGTAGAGAAAAAGATTCTTGCATATCACTTAGTCAACACCAGCATTTTTCAGCTGCTGTTGATGTACTAGGCAAGTGTTACGTTCAGTAGTTTGCCATTGCTTTCTGAACGACCGGCTTCCATACCAGCACGTTATAACACAACGCGACACAGTCTGCTGCACAAATCGGTCGCAGTCGAGCTTCGAACGCCTGGTACCTGGCTCACGAACCGCACATACATCCATCCATCCATCCACCCACCCATCCATCCATCCATCCATCCATCCATCCATCCATCCATCCATCCATCCATCCATCCGTCCATCCATCCATCCATCCATCCATCCATCCGTCCATCCATCCATCCATCCATCCATCCACCCACCCATCCATCCATCCGTCCATCCATCCATCCATCCATCCATCCATCCGTCCATCCATCCATCCATACACACACAAACACACATACATACATACATACATACATACATACATACATACATACATACATACATACATACATACATACATACATACATACATACATACATACATACATACACACATACACATACATACATACATACATACATACATACATACATACATACATACATACATACATACATACATACATACATACATACATACATACATACTTACATACATACACACACACATACATACACACACACACACACACACACACATACATACATACATACATACATACATACATACATACATACATACATACATACATACATACATACATACATACATACATACATACATACATACATACATACATACATACATACATACATCATTTAAACAAACTTACCGTTTTGCACATACTCGATAACACACGAATACACACTCCCTCGAATATGCATATATTCAATCGCAATTATGAACTCAATGACAGATGTTTACTTATGCACACACACACACACACACACACACACACACACACACACACACACACTCACATAGATACACACTTAAACATATACACATATCCCTAAACACAAATCTCTCCACACACATCCCTATACACACCCACCCACACAATCCCAAACCATCCACCAACACCTATAAACACACCACTCACACACACACACACACACACACACACATACCCACCGAAACATCCCTCGCCCGCCCACACATCCCCGACCCACAGACATTCCCATCCACACGCATCTCCCCAAACACACAACCACCCCCAACCCACACATACCCACCCATCCGCACATAACCCATCCACCCATCCACACACACACATCCCCCACCCAACCACACCCACACATCCCAAACCACACAGCCAATCACATATCCCACACCCACACATCCCCTACCCACAAACACACACACCACCTACCCACACATCCCAAACCCACTCACACATCCCCACTCATCCACAAACACATGCCTTACCAACACACCCATCCCCATTCACCCACACACCCCCATCCATACATTCCCCACCCATACACATTCCCCACCCTTACACCACCCCAACCCACACCCACGCCAATACACACATCCCCCACCCACTCATCCACACACACATCTCCCACCCACCCACATCCACACATCCCCAACCACCCAGCCAAAAACACATCTCATACCCACACAACCCCCACCAACACATACACCTCGGCAACCCACACATCCCACACCTAACCACGCCTCCCCACCCACACCCACACACCTCACTCACGCACCCATCCTCCACCAACCAACACATTCCCCACCCACACATAGATCCCCATCAACCCACATATCCTTCACCCAACCACACACCCCCACCCATCCACATACATCTCCCCACCCACACATAGATCCCCATCAACCCACATATCCTTCACCCAACCACACACCCCCACCCATCCACATACATCTCCCCACCCTCACACACATCCCCACCCATACACACATCCCCCACCCACACAAACATCCCCCACACACATCCTACACACACATCCTACACAACCACACACATCCCCCACATATGAGATTCTTTGAGAATTAGGTAGAGTTAGAAACATTAGAGATTATAAGTTTGACATATCAGGATTGTTATATATACTTGATTTAATGTTTATATAATATATTACTGATTAAATTGAATAAAGTAAAAGTAAATAAGAAGTATTTGACGTTAATGTTAGGATTATATACATAAATCTGTTACTTGAAACAAGATATTTATAGATTTTTGTCTTTTCAGATTTTCAAGTTATAATGCAAGTTATAGTGACAGATAACAGACAAGTCAAGATTAATTACATATTAGAATCTTGATTGAAAGACCTATATAGATTTTAATAAATTTGAATTACGTGTGTTATAATAACTGAATGTCATATATAGGTCCAATCGAAAAACAGTAGAAAAAATTGGTGGGCATTTTTCCCCCTGGTTCGCCAGTATATGCCATGACGCGATTTAACAGTGTCATAGTCCATGGCAGTGTTCAGAATGAAAGTATACTTTGTACAATCAATCAGTCAATCAATCAGGTGCCGTCTCCGCAATGAAGGCTGGCTGCAATGGATCTCCAACATTGTCTGTCTCTTGCCTTGACTGTACATTCTGTCAGGCTGATGTTCGTCCATCTCTTGATGTTATCCTCCCACTTGTATCGTTGTCTACCTCTTGCTCGCGTGCCCTAAACCTTGCCTTCCAGTATGGTTTTTATAAGAGTATCATGTCTTTTAATGTGGCCAAAATATTTCACTTGTCTCCTCTTTATTTATTTCATCAACTCTCTCTTCATTCCCAGTTTTTCTAGGACCTCTGCATTTGATTGTTTTTGTTTCCATGAAATACGACCTATTCGTCTGTATATCCACATCTCCAGGGCTTCTATGCGACTTTCTAGTTGCTTGTTCAATGTCCAGGCTTCCGCGCCATACAGTAGCGTTGAATATACGTAGCATTTGACAATTCTCATTTTTAATGCGTTATTAATCTCTCTAGATGTTAATACTGATTTCATGCCGTTGAAAGCATTTTTGGCCATTCCTATTCTCTTTTTGATTTCCATTTCACTTCTGCCATCATCTGTTATTATATGTCCAAGATAAGAGAAACTTGTTACTTGTTCTAGTATATGCCCAGTTTACTGTGATGTTCATTGATGACCTTTCCTTTTCACTGCTAATTATCATAGTTTTTGTTTTTTTGGATGTTAATATCTAAGCCACATTCTGCACTGTGCCTGTTTACTTCTTCCACTAGGTCTTGCAACTTTTGCTCACTTTCTGCTAGTAACACGGTATCGTCAGCATATCTAAGATTGTTTATGATTCTCCCATTGATGCTGAGTCCAGGCATTTCAACTTGTTTAAAAATTCTTTCTGTGTATAGGTTGAAGAGACTTGAGGACAGTACACTCCTCTTTTTATCTCTATAGGCGACGAATAGTTATTACCGCATCTAATAGACGCCACTTGTTCCCAGTACAATTTACAAATAAGTCTGATGTCCTTTCCGTCTACTCCTATATCTTGAAGGCACGTAATTAGTCGTTCACGTTGTTGTTATCTTGTCAAGACCTGCAGCGTTTCCTTCTTTCATCTTTTTAATAGCCTTTTCTACTTCAGCCGTTAATAACTGGACCCATCTTGAGTATTATACAATGTTGGTCTATTGACCCTGTTGTCACAGAATAAATCTTCTGTGTACTCTGTCCATCTTTTAATTATGTCAGTGTTATTAATTATAATTTCTACATTTTTTCCTCTGATACAACCCTTTCCTGTTATATTATTTTTCTTCTTTGTAAATCTCATTATATGTTCATGTAATTCTTTCGAGTTGTGTTTTATTTCCAGACCCTCTATTTCTTTGCAATATTTCTGCAGCCACTCTTCTTTGGCAACTCTGCACATGTGACGTATTTCTCTATCTATTATTATATACTCTGGAGCGTTCTTTGCTTTCTTTCTTTGAGACATTTTACTCAATATTTCATCGGTTATCCATAATTGTTGTGTCTTATTAATTTTCACTGGCAAGGTAGTATTTGCATTCTAAATACTGGTTTTTATACTTTCCCATTTTGTATTAATTTTATCCTCGGGATGTTCACGTCGATATTGTTCCATACTTTCAATGATTAGCCCATCATATCTATTTTTGACTTCAACTAGGTATAGTTGTCTTATTTATGGTTGTTTCAATGCCGATATATCTACTTGAGGTGTCTTCGATTTCCTTATTCCTGGGTTTTTAAGATTTATTTGTAATTTTAATACTACAGGATTATGGTCAGAGTTGATATCAGTACCAGGGTATGTTTTGGCATTTTTAACATTGTTTTTAAATCCATTTCTAATCATAATGTAGTCGATTTGGTTCCTTGTTCTATCTCCAGGGCTTTTCCATGTATACAGTTTCCTAGGGTTATGTTGAAAGAATGTGTTGCAAACAATAAGATCGTTTTCTTCACAGAACTGTATCAGCCGGTCTCCTCTGTCGTTTCTCTTTCCCATACCATATTGCCCTACTATCTGCTTACATTTATTGTTTCCAACTGTTGCGTTCATGCATCCAGTGACAATTAGGACCTCTGATGATTCTACAACTTTCAGTGTTTGTTCTTCATAGTGTTCTTCTAGCTGTTCATCACTATAATTGGTTGTCTGAGCATATGTCTGAAGAATTACTATGCTGAATGGTCTTGTCTTAATTTTGAGAAGTATCATCCTATCTGTATGAGTCCAGAATACACTAATATTTTTCTCTAAATCTCGTTTTACTAAAATTCCTACTCCTATCTCGTGATGAACTCTTCCTAAATTAATGAATATGCAATCTTCTCTCCTTATATAACTTGCATGTGTCCATCGTGTTTCAGATACGCCCAAGATATCCAAATTCATGTCTTTTTGCCTCTGCAATAAGGTTATCAGACTTCCCTGCTTTATATAAGGTGCGTACGTTCCACGTACCAATTCTCAGACTTCTCCTTCTACTTTTCAGGTAGGTATTGTCAGAATGTACACTGTCAAAAGAATTTGGGATGCAGTCGTCATTATGCAATTTCTTATTCACTATAGGAGTTGTCTCTTCCCTGTGAATATTTACAACAGGCTCATCTCCCGGGGGCCAAGAATTACCCTGTATCGCTTTTTTCTTGTTGTTGAATTACCATTGCTGTCTTTGGGATATTACATGGTGAGGTCCCAATCTCTTCCACGATGGCCAGCCTATGTTCACTATCGTGTCCTGAACACGCCTCATGTGTGCCACACACTCTGCTGTTTCGCTTTCGAAGCCGTTGATCTATTTAGATTCATCCGCCTTCTCCACCGTCCCAGTCTTTGTGTACTAGGGATGGACATTCCCTAAGTAGGATATTACCCCTACTTCACTAATGTAGTTTAGCCAGTCAGCAAAGACTGTTGCCCGTGGTGTGGTCACCGCCGTACACAAGCGGTATTCGTGGAACCATACATGAGCTAGGTAAAGAGATGGGAACCACATAAGATCCTGGTCTATATCCCTTGGGATATGGCTGCTACTCACCGTGAGGTACTATCTCTCTCTCTTTACCCTACACCACCTACTTTGTACACTAGACCGTGAAAGGTGACTCGCCTATGAGCACTTTTCACACGGCGTGAGAGCTCGGGGATTCGCTCTGCAGAAAGCAAAGCGTCTCATTAAACGACATTCTGCGTTGGACCGTGGTCGAGTGTGGACTGGGTCACATTGCGAAGTTGGCAATGGCCAGTGATTGTGCAGCCACAATAATGTTAGAATAGTTGTGTCGAGTTTTTACGTATTGTGTGGTATTGTTGGACAACTGCATTTGTGTAGATGAACTGTATTGTATTTCATAGAACAATAGCGTGTGTAATACAGCGCCTGAGTTGTGTGATTAAATAAATGTCGAGTTGTGTTCTAGCTGTCAATAGTAAGAGATGGTACAGAATGAAAGAATAACATTTAATCAGCCATAATAGTGAGATATTGACAGTTGTAAGTCCCGTCTTAATGATATGAACTTGTCAAGTTGAAGATAACTAGCCAAAAGAAGATAGCGAGTTTGAGAAGATGAAAAGAAAAATTACAAACATAAAGCACGGTGTAAAAAGAAAAGCTCATGTTAAACTTAAAAAGACCTATTTCGACCAGTGGCTGAGTATTCAATTACCTTGGCAACTAAAATAGTTGCTAACGCCTGATGACGTATCACACCGCCATGTCGGTGTGGAGTGCAGGGAAAACCTACCATAGTATGTATCCCACAACACTCAGTTGGAAGCTGATAAATAATCATATAGATCTAATGGACACTTCTGTTAAGGCAAGGTGAATAGTTAATGCAATGTTACATTCTACTTACTACACGCATTCAGCAGCAGTCAGGACCCAGAAATCATTTAAAATCGCGCCTCCACAGGCGTGCTGAGGGTCCGTAAATAGTGTGTATATATTGACTTGCCATGGAATCTCCCCGCGTCTGGCGAAACTACCGCCCAATATCTTGTTCAGAATAACGCTGTCGTCTGGAAATGCTCCATTTTCAACATCAGTGAATGCTGGTCTGTGGCCACACGCGATTGGTTCTGTAGGGTAGACGATTGTATAACATGTGATTGATAGACACTATGTGTCTCGCGTGTTATGTAGCAGACACAATGATGGAATTTTAAATATGGTGGAAGTCATTGCAATTTTCTTTTTTAGAAAAGCCAACTTTGTGCACATAAAAAGACATGTTGGTTATTTTAAAATTCCATTTGTAGATCATTTAAATTACTCTGGAAATGCGTGTGTTCTATATTTAAGCTTGAAATTATTTTACATATGGCCGGCTCTGTGGCAAAGCGGTTACAGCTGCAGTTCTTTATCACGCATACCGCGTTCAAAACTCAGCTGCTGGTCATTTAGTTCTAATGGAACAGTATTAGCGAACATTTGTAGAGTATGCATCGTTCCTGTAGTCACACTCACATGTGAGTCTTGATCCATACAGCAATGACCAAAGACGAACCCGGGGGTTATTCAGTTTGAATGTTACAGAAAATTCACGGCATGTCGTGAACTCAGATGAAGAACAATACAGACATTCTACAAGATGAGAGCACTGAAGAAAATTGGTTTAAACCAACATCATGTCTGGGAAACGTTCGCCAGATGACTGGCCAGGAGGGCTTAGACAGACCACTGATGGAAGGCTTAGTTCCTGGAAGGCGAGGGCTTGGACAAACCAGTGATGGGACGCTTGGTAGATGGAAGATGAGGGCTTGGACAGACCAGTGATGGGAGGCTTGGTTCCTGGAAGATGAGGGCTTGGACAGACCAGTGATAGAAGGCTTGGTTCCTGGAAGATGAGGGCTTGGACAGACCAGTGATGGGAGGCTTGGTTCCTGGAAGATGAGGGCTTGAACAGACCAGTGATAGAAGGCTTGGTTCATGGAAGATGAGGGCTTGGACAGACCAGTGATGGGAGGCTTGGTTCCTGGAAGATGAGGGCTTGGACAGGCCAGTGATGGGAGGCTTGGTTCCTGGAAGATGAGGGCTTGGACAGACCAGTGATGGGAGGCTTGGTTCCTGGAAGATGAGGGCTTGGACAGACCAGTGATAGAAGGCTTGGTTCCTTGAAGATGAGGGCTTGGACAGACCAGTGATGGGAGGCTTGGTTCCTGGAAGACGAGGGCTTGGACAGACCAGTGATGGGAAGCTTGGTTCCTGGAAGATAAGGGCTTGGACAGACCAGTGATGGGAGGCTTGGTTCCTGGAAGATGAGGGCTTGGACAAACCAGTGATGGGAGGCTTGGTTCCGGGAAGACGAGAGCTTGGACAGACCAGTGATGGAAGGCTTGGTTCCTGGAAGACGAGGGCTTGGACAGACCAGTGATGGGAAGCTTGGTTCCTGGAAGATAAGGGCTTGGCCAGTCAGGGATGGGAGGCTTGGTTCCTGGAAGATGAGGGCTTGGACAGACCAGTGATGGGAGGCTTGGTTCCTGGAAGATGAGGGCTTGGACAGCCAGTGATGGGAAGCTTAGTTACTGGAAGACGAAGGCTTGGACAGACCAGTGATGGGAGGCTTGGTTCCTGTAGGACGAGAGCTTGGACGGACCAGTGATCGGAGGCTTGGTTCCTGGAAGATGAGGGCTTGGACAGACCAGTGAAGGGAGGTTTGGTTCCTGGAAGATGAGGACTTGGACATCCAGTGGAGGGAGGTTTGGTTCCTGGAAGATGAGGGCTTGGCCAGCCAGTGATGGGAGGCTTGGTTTCTGGAAGATAAGGGCTTTGACAGACCAGTGATGGGAGGTTTTGTTCCTGGAAGTTGAGGCAGAGATCAGAAGGACTTGAACAGACCAGCGTTTCGAGGCTTGTTTCCTTGAATCGAGGCAGAGGTCAGTAAGGCGAGACAGGGGCCGCCGGGATGGCAATACATTATCAACATCATCAATAATATAGTCATAATCCATCATCAACATCATCAATAATATAGTCATAATCCATCATCAACATCATCTATAATATAGTCATAATCAACATCTTCAAGATCATTGTCACAATCCATCATCAGGATTACATTGTTTTGAAGAAATGAAAATAAGATTTGTTAATTGATTTCCCAGTGATAAATACGTGTATCAATTATTTACAACAAAACTGGTGAAAGTGTCATCTAAGGATATACCAATGACAAATGTCACCGGATGTGATACCACCGCATGCCCTTCACTTACCTTGCCTGCGCACAACGTCTACGTGCCTTCCCGCTGCTTGTTCTGCGAGTACCTCAGCCTGGAATGTGAATTACAAACATACGAACAGGTTCAGAATCTGCTGGAGGCAAAATATGACACTTCTTCCTCTTCTTCTTTCTCCGTTATCCCCATTATGGTTAGCCCCCCCCCCCCAACCAACTCACTTCAAGCCCCCCCTCTCCTTAGCTGCTCTTTGTGGCTTCATACTTATCTGTTTCTACTTCTCGTCACCCTGTGGTTTAGGTCTTCCTATATTTATGTTGCCCTGTAGATTCCAGACAAAAGAGTTTCTAGTTATTCTATTCACGGGTTTTCTCAATGTATGTCCAATCCAGGGCCAAGTGCTTGTCATCACCTCTTGGTTCACCAGTGTTTGTCTAGTTCTCTCCATGAGCTTCACCTTAGTTCACCAGTGTTTGTCTAGTTCTCTCCATGAGCTTCAATTTAGTTCACCAGTGTTTGTCTAGTTCTCTACATGAGCTTCACCTTAGTTCACCAGTGTTTGTCTAGTTCTCTACATGAGCTTCACCTTAGTCCACCAGTGTTTGTCTAGCTCTCTACATGAGCTTCACCTTAGTCCACCAGTGTTTGTCTAGTTCTCTCCATGAGCTTCACCTCAGTTCACCAGTGTTTGTCTAGTTCTCTACATGAGTTTCACCTTAGTTCACCAGTGTTTGTCTAGTTCTCTCCATCAGCTTCACCTTAGTTCACCAGTGTTTGTCTAGTTCTCTACATGAGCTTCACCTTAGTTCACCAGTGTTTGTCTAGTTCTCTTCATCAGCTTCACCTTAGTCCACCATTGTTTGTCTAGTTCTCTCCATGAGCTTCACCTTAGTTCACCAGTGTTTGTCTAGTTCTCTCCATGAGCTTCACCTTAGTTCACCAGTGTTTGTCTAGTTCTCTACATGAGCTTCACCTTAGTCCACCAGTGTTTGTCTAGCTCTCTACATGAGCTTCACCTTAGTCCACCAGTGTTTGTCTAGTTCTCTCCATGAGCTTCACCTCAGTTCACCAGTGTTTGTCTAGTTCTCTACATGAGTTTCACCTTAGTTCACCAGTGTTTGTCTAGTTCTCTCCATCAGCTTCACCTTAGTTTACCAGTGTTTGTCTAGTTCTCTACATGAGCTTCACCTTAGTTCACCAGTGTTTGTCTAGTTCTCTACATGAGCTTAACCTTAGTTCACCAGTGTTTGTCTAGTTCTCTTCATCGGCTTCACCTTTGTTCACCAGTGTGTGTCTAGTTCTCTACATGAGCGCAACCTTAGTTCACCAGTGTTTGTCTAGTTCTCTACATCAGTTTCACCTTAGTTCACCAGTGTGTGTCTAGTTCTCTACATCAGCTTCACCTTAGTTCACCAGTGTTTGTCTAGTTCTCTACATCAGCTTCACCTTAGTTCACCAGTGTTTGTCTAGTTCTCTACATGAGCTTCACCTTAGTTCATCAGTGTTTGTCTAGTTCTCTACATGAGCTTCACCTTAGTTCACCAGTGTTTGTCTAGTTCTCTACATGAGCTTCACCTTAGTTCACCAGTGTTTGTCTAGTTCTCTACATGAGCTTCACCTTAGTTCACCAGTACTTGTCCAGTTCTCTCCATGAGCTTCACCTTAGTTCATCAGTGTTTGTCTAGTTCTCTACATTAGCTTCACTTTAGTCCACCAGTGTTTGTCTAGTTCTCTACAAGAGCTTCACCTTAGTTCACCAGTGTTTGTCTAGATCTCTTCATCAGCTTCACCTTAGTTCACCAGTG
This sequence comes from Cepaea nemoralis, assembly GCA_014155875.1. Taxonomy (NCBI): domain Eukaryota; kingdom Metazoa; phylum Mollusca; class Gastropoda; order Stylommatophora; family Helicidae; genus Cepaea; species Cepaea nemoralis. The sequence goes on from JACEFZ010022879.1 coordinate 29,380, forward strand.
TTTGTCTAGTTCTCTACATGAGCTTCACCTTAGTTCACCAGTGTTTGTTTAGTTCTCTGCATGAGCTTCACGTTAGTTCACCAGTGTTTGTCTTGTTCTCTACATGAGCTTCACCTTAGTTCACCAGTATTTGTCTAGTTCTCTACATGAGCTTCACCTTAGTCCACCAGTGTTTGTCTAGTTCTCTACAAGAGCTTCACTTAGTTCACCAGTGTTTGTCTAGTTCTCTCCATCAGCTTTACCTTAGTTCACCAGTGTTTGTCTAGTTCTCTACATGAGCTTCACCTTAGTTCACCAGTGTTTGTCTAGTTCTCTACATGAGCTTCACCATAGTTCACCAGTGTTTGTCTAGTTCTCTACATGAGCTTCACCTTAGTTCACCAGTGTTTGTTTAGTTCTCTGCATGAGCTTCACGTTAGTTCACCAGTGTTTGTCTTGTTCTCTACATGAGCTTCACCTTAGTTCACCAGTATTTGTTTAGTTCTCTACATGAGCTTCACCTTAGTCCACCAGTGTTTGTCTAGTTCTCTACAAGAGCTTCACTTAGTTCACCAGTGTTTGTCTAGTTCTCTCCATCAGCTTCACCTTAGTTCACCAGTGTTTGTCTAGTTCTCTACATGAGCTTCACCTTAGTTCACCAGTCTTTGTCTAGTTATCTACATGAGCTTCACCTTAGTTCACCAGTGTTTGTCTAGTTCTCTACATGAGCACCGCCTTGGTTCACCGGTGTTTTGTCTAATTCTTCCCATGAGCCCCACCTTGGTTTACCAGTGTTTGTCTATTTCTCTCTATGAACACCATCTTGGTTCACCAGTGTTTTGTCTAGTTCTCTACATGAGCATCACTTCGTTTCACCAGTGTTTATCTAGTTCTCTCCATGAGCACCACCTTGTTGATTCTGTCGTACCATTTATTTTCCTTCTGTGTTGTGCAGGCACCAGTTAGTGAATAGTATCCTTCTGCTTTGTGTAGACACCAGTTAGTGAATGTTATTCCTTCTGTTTTGTACAGGCACCAGTTAAGCCATATTATCATTTCTGTTTTGTGCAAGCACCAGTTAGAGAATGTTGTTCACTCTGTTTTGTGCAAGCACCAGTTAGAGAATGTTCTTCACTCTGTTTTGTGCAAGCACCAGTTAGAGAATGTTGTTCACTCTGTTTTGTGCAAGCACCAGATAGAAAATTTTATACCTTCTGTTTTGTGCAGACACCAGTTAGTGAATGTTATTCCTTCTGTTTTGTGCAGACACCAGTTAGGTCATGTTATTTCTAATAGGGTTAATTAAATTATTCTCTGTGTTTCTCATCCAGACAGAAGTAATGATTTAACGTTACACGTGAACATTCTAAGTTTGCTGTTAACTTCATTTATGTTGACTTCCACACATTTCCTAGTGATATTAAAGCTCCTTTTGACCATGTGCATTATTATTCTAAAATCTTTATCTGCTCCATCCTATTTGTCTACAACCTAAGTATGTGAATGATTCCGTCTCTTGTCGTGAGGTTTCACAAGAGATCAGGCTATAATTTTCTTGGTGTATTCTTATTTACTGTATCTTTCCTCTATGCAGTTTTAAACCTAGTCGTTATGTTGCGACCTCCCATCCAATGTTGTTAGTTTATCTTGCATCAGATTTCGTGTGTGGGACAGGAAGGCAATGACGTCAGCGAAGTCCAGATCATCGAGCTACGTTGTCAGGGAGTCAGTTGAATTATATTTCTGGCAGTGTGTTGTGGTCTTCATAATCCTGTATGTAGTCAGTGTGACCGACAGGATGTGGGTCAATCCATAACCTGTTTTAAGCCTGAACAAACAACGTACAATAATGCATTTTAAACTCGAAACTCACTTAGATCATGGCAGTAAAGAGAGATCTTACTAGCCCTGGCAATAAAGATTGACACCGGTAACTGGCAGTCACGGGCTGGATAATATTATTCAATAGCTTTCAAATATCGTTTAATTTCTGGTAAGTTATAATATCAGATCAGAACGATAGGGGATACACAGTATGCACTGACTGATTCGATAGCATGTATTATCTGTAGTACACTGATAATTAGATATAACTTTTATAATTGCAGAGTGGCTAATGACTAGTGTCAAGCTCTGCCTGAGTTGATGCTGTGTTGCAATTTATTCATTTTTGGTTCTCTAGCACAATATTGCAAAAGTTCCCCTTGTAGGTTACTAATGTCTGTTGGAGTTTACAAAGTCCTCTGATGTCTCTATGTCATCATTTGTGTCAATGGTCAAGTTTTTTTCTGTGACATGTTCACATCTTTTGTTAAGGTGTCTTCGCTTTTTATTAAGAGTAGCATTCTAGCCCAGCTTAAGTGTTTAAGCTTCGTTTGATGGTAATTGGTGTACCCTATACACTAGGCCTACAGGGTAGAATCTGTTATTGCTAGGACTACGCTCGTTGATGATGGTTAATTTTGAACTGCAGTTGTCTTTACTGTTGAGTTCTATGCTTTACTGATTTTGAACATTATTGTCCCTGAGTGTAGTATTTGATCATCAAGAGCTTTTGTGTGTTGATCCTGGTGTGTTTTATCAGTCTGTTTAAGTTAATTTGTACTTCCCTGTTGCTGTGACTGTCTGTAGTTATCCACTGTCTGGGCTTGAGCACAAAATAGTTCTTGCCCTGTCTCTGACAACCTGGAAACTCTTCATTCTTTGTCCTTTCCCTATTCGCGTCCAGTTTTTCTTGAGAAGGTTTCTCTATTTTTTACGCTTTGTCTTCCTTCACACAGACGCAGCCAGGAGTGGCGTTCTCATACCTCACTCACCGTAAAGAGTGATATAGAGTGGTAAACACATCACACTCTATTATCTATAACATATACCTCCTCGCTATTTTCCTCTTAGCTTTCTTTATTAATTTCTAGTAAAGCTTTCGTACATTTCTGAGTTATTCAAAGTATGCGGTATATGGCTGTTGCCGGAAATCAGTCCTGCTTTTTATGCATCCCAGTGGCAAATAAGCCTGATGAACCTCTGCCGCTGTTTTATAATAGAGTTCCTAAGTACACCCATCTTTCGCTTGTTGACAATTTTGTGATGTTGATTGATTGATTGATTGATTTAGGAATCGACTTCACGGCATTCGGGGCATTCCCATAAGTGCTCCGTCCCCATCCTCAGCAGCCAGCGAAGAGTTCCAACACTAATAGTACCAGTAGCAATCTTATTATAAGTCTGTCTTGCCTTTCCTCTGAGCGTTGAACGTGGGCCAGATCCCCTCGTCACTCCTCGCTGTCTCATTCTTGCCAGACTATGGTAATCCATTTGCTCCTCCGAGGTGTGCATGTGCTCCCACAAGGCCGCAACCACGTCTGCCTTGTCATGTATCAATACTCCACCAAGTTCTGCAGAGCCAGCCAATCTGTCCGCCTGTTCATTTCCCAGCACACCGGAATGCCCCGGATTAAAGATCCAGGCGATGCTTGTCACCCGTGACCTCCGAAGCAAAGCGAGTTACTCCGCACGAAGCCTGCCCGTCCTCACACACGTTAGCATGCTTTCTGAGTCAGTTACAATCACGATGTGTGTGTGTGTGTGTGTGTGTGTGTGTGTCGTATTCTCCATCCAGCGGAGAGCCGCAGTGACTGCCTCCACCTCCACTCTTAAGCTGGATGTTGTGGTATCATATGCCAGGCTCTCCTGCCCCAAACGTCGACCATTAGCTTTGGCTATGATCCCCCAGCCACTTTTCTCACCTCTTGACACCGAACCATCTGTGTAGATAATCACATCACTCGAGTGAGCATTGTCCTGAATTAGTTGCTGGATTTCCACTTCCGTGAACCCTGTTGGCCACTCCATGCACTCCCGGCTTAATGTGATTATAACTCTGCACAAGTCTGACTGCTCCGCTGGCACTCTGACCCACTCCTCTGCACGCCTAATGTTCTCCAAGGGGGATACCTGTCTGATCGTGTCCTCCACCTGAGCCATACATGATTTCCCTCTTATCAGTCGCTGACCCTTAACTGCGTCCAGCGCCTCATGCAGTGGGTGGTCTGTGTCTGCAGCTACTATGAGGTATGCCTTCGCCTGCATCATCTTGAGTCTACTAGCAACAGTCGGCAGACCAAGGATGTAACGCATACACATTATTGGGGTGTCTCTAGTGCATCCAAGAATGACCCGCATAGCTTCGTTCTGTATGCGCTCTAACTTCACCAGCTGACTCTCTGAGAAAGTGAGCAGACCTAATCCATAATCAATTACTGAGAGGATCAAGTGCTGGTATAGTGTGAAAAGCATTCTGTGCTCTGTGTCCATTACAGCCATAGTTTTAAGTGCACTGAGTCCCTTTTGAGATCTTGTCACAACCATCTCCACATGGTCCTTGAAGGATAGGCTCCTGTCAAAACAGCCGCCTTTTCGGTGGATGACAGCACTCATTTCTGTGCACCGTCAATCACTTTATCTACTGTCTCCTGTAACCTGGGCTTTTTGCTCCTATCTCTCCCCTGCCTATAGGCAAGAATATCATCTGCAAATGTTATTATTCTTCCTACCCCTGGTGCTTCTGGTTTGCAATCTTGCTCGTATACCATTAAAGAGCACCGGTGAGACTGCATATTCCTGTGGCAGTCCCGGGGTTAACATATGTGGCTCTGAGGTCCATGCGCCCAGACGAATAGCAACCCGACGACGAGAGCTGATGGACGGCTGCTATCCAGTTTATCTACCAGGGATTGACCCCCATCTCCATCAGTGCGGTCATCAAAATATCATATCGAACTCTATTGTACGCATCCTCGAGATCAAGCGCTACCGCCATCGTTTCCTGTCTACTCTGGAACCCCTCATAAACATCAAAGGCAAAAGTGGCTGCATTTGACCAAGAGCTTTTCCTGGCCTGTAGCTCCCGAAGCCTCTTGGAAGAAGCTTCCCTCTTTCCAAAACATCCTGCAGCTTAACAGCGACTATCTTCTCTAAAACCTTCCCAAATGTATTTTGAAGGGTGATGATCCTAAAACCGCTAAGCTTTGACTGGTCCTTGAATGGTTTTGGGAGAGGGATGAGATAGCTGTGCACCCAATCCTACGGTAATGATGCTGTCCTAAAGCTCTGGTTAAAGCAGTCAGCCATCTCCTCCAGGTCTGCATCGCTCAAACCCTTCATGTGACCACAGCTGACCCCATCGGGCCCTGGTGCCGTGTCTTTTGGCTTTTTCAAACTGTGTTTAATATCTTCCACCCGTATGATGTCTTCATACTGCATATTCTTCGTGGTGCCAGATAGCTCCTCTCTAACTGCATCCCTGGTGTCCGCATCATTATGATTGGTCTGCTCTAAAAATCTCTGGAGAAACGCCTCCCCTTTCTCTTTGTCTGTTGTCACGCACACACCATCATCTCTATAAATTGTTCCCACTGTCATAGGCCGATCTTTTTGTGATGTATCAGTCAGTAAAAATATCTTCAAGCTGTAGTTGGAACTCTAACACTTATCAGGATCTTTGGTGTTGTTAATGTTAATCCAGGGGATAGATTTGAGATTAGCTGTAGATGCTCTTTCTTCACAGTCTAACTCTCGCAGCAACCAAAGAATGATCAGTATCACAATCAGCACTGTGTTAACTTCGAGTTATTGATTGTTTTATTCACACGTTGTCTCTGTGTGATGATGAAGTCTAGCTGATGCCAACGGCTAGATCTTGAATGTTTCCGTGTTACCTTGTGCCATGCATTTGTCTACAAAAATAGCGTGTGATACATTGGTCGTTTCTGATGCACTGCTCCAATAGCTTTTGTCCATTTTTATTCTTGCGACTGATGTTGTATTTTCCGAGGCACATTGGCCATGGACTCGAGCCCTCTCATCAAGAGCATTAAAATCATCGAGCATATACATGTAGTTACATTTTGGTACTGTCTATTCCAATTCCAATTTTCAAAAACAAAAATTCCAAATTCGGCCTCGTTCAACCTGCTTCATCAGCTGTGGTTATTGTTGAGGTCCGTGGTTTTTGTGGGTTTATTCACCCTAATTCTTGTCTTGTGAGTCCTATCTCGGACTGGTTACGTATCGTTTGTGTCTGTGACGTCAGCTGGGGGATAAGTCGGCGGCTATCCTTTGTGCTCGTCTGTTCTTGTGGGTTTTTTTTGTTGGCTCCTGGCTCGTCTGGCTTGACTGGCTGCAGTCCTTATAAGGACTTTTCGTTATCCCTCTCCATGCGTCGTAGTTTTCATTGCTTGCCTTTTCATCGCAATAAGCTGCGCGGGCGGCACACCTCTCTTCGTACTCTCTCCATTCGTCTTCTTCGAACTGCCGTACGAACCACTCCTCTACCTGGCAGGATGCTGATTTCCTCTCGGGTTGCATAGGTATTGTTGTTGGATTACTGGCTTCTTCTTGTTGTGTCTGGTTGGTCTGTGGCTTGGTCCCATCATGCGTCTTTTTGCCTCCTTTTTTTGTGAATTCTCTTCATCAATTTTTCGACGTTTTGTTGTGCTTCATCTTGTTTCATCTCCTCTGTGGGTTTGGGTTGGTGCTGCACCCTTTCGGTGCTCAGTAGTTCTCTTTCGTTCTTGATATTTTGTAGGATTTCCTCGTTTTCCTTCTTCATTTCAGCCATGCGCTCCATCTCTTGTTTGATGTTGTGTTGGATTTCTTTCATGTCGGCCAGCAGCTTCTCATCATCGCTGGTCGGAGTCGTTGTCAGCAGTGCCTTGACTTGTTTCTTCAACTCGTCTATTTGCTTTTGAAGTTGATCTCTTTCCTCTTGTGCTATACCCGTGGCTGTCTCGCCCCTCTGCATTGCTTCCTTGAATGGTGTCTTTGTGATCTTTAAGACATCTCTGTGTCTCTGCAGGTACGGACAGCCCAAGTATCTTGCTCCATGCTTGCCCAGGCAGTTGGCGCACTTTCTTTTGTTGTTAGGGGCTCTGAAGTCCGTGTACAGCTTGGTCCTTGAAGGCGTGGTGATCGGCGCAGTATCGGCATATTTCCGTCTTACTGAGCCACGTAGCTCTACTGTGGCCGGCCTTCTGACATCTGTAACATTGCGTGATTCTTGGGATGAATCTCTCTGGTTGCTGCATTCTCTTGTTGAATGATACTGTGGTCGGCATCTCGCTGCCCTCCGATGTCACCTCTGCCAAGGTTGTAGGTATCTTGGAGTAGATGAGTAGCCGCTCCGCCTTCAAGAATCGGATGTGGAGATACTCTTCTCGTAGCTGCTTCAGGATTTCTTCGTCTGCAGCTCCACTGGAATCCGCTTGACGACCCATCGAACTGTTTTTGAGTCGGTGTTTTCCGACTCTGGTGTCTTTCCTCCCTTCTTTCTGTGCTGACTTGGTCTTGACTGTGTTTGGGCTGTCAATCTGACTCCCTCGTAGTAGCTTCAGTGATAGCCGTAGCATCAGGCTCTTTGATGCAGCTAGCCGGTAGGCTCTCCACGTTCTTCTTCTTCTTGTCGGCTCCCACGCCGCAAATTTTGGCCGCAGCGTGTTTCTTGTTGCTGGTCTTTCCACGTGGCATTTTCCCGCGTATCTTGCTTCTTGACAGGATAAGGCGAATTGATTTGTTAGCGCTCGCAGTGGGAATGGCGACGTCCACACGACGATTCGACGACACGACGAAAAAAAAAGAAAAAAGGACTGCCTTAATCACAGAGTCCACTTATAGAAGGAATCCTTCACATCGTCAGAGAGAAGGAGCGTCGGTATATATGCAGTGATAATGGTAGGAAAACCACAATTGGTTGCCAAGCGCAAAGTTTAACATGTTGCATATCCTAAACAGGACGTAGCATACAACCCCAGCATTTGTTGGCTGGGTTATTCCTATGAAAGTTTACGTTCAGTAGTTAGCCATTGGTTTCTGAACGACCGGCACCCATACCATTTCGTAAACAACCAACGTGAGGCGGTTTGCTGCCAAATAGCCCAAAGGTATGTTTCGAACGCGGGTATGCGGGATTACGAACTGTGTCCGTAAAACCTTCGTCACGGAGCTGATTAGTTAACAGTAGAAGTAATAAAAACAATATTTCATCGATTTTAAATAATACAGAAGTGTATTATCACATCAACAGCAGCTGAAAAATGCTGATGTTGACTGCAACGTCCTGTAAGGGATAAGCAACTTAAAAGTATTATCACACTGATATCATTATTTCAGCTCAGACATTAGTTCACAGTAAAGCTAACATAAGATAATAGTTCATCTTTTTTTAAATAATACAAATATTTATTCTCACAACGATCTCTTTATTTCGCCTAAGACATTAGTTAAGGGCGACATTACGCGACTGTGCACAGACTTCTACAAATTATAGGGGTAGGCTGGGTGTTATTAGTTTGAATGCCAGAGGGAACGGGTTGGTTAACTAGGACACCGTGTACATTCTAGGTCGCAGTGTTTAGTTAGTTTAGTTTAGTTTAGTCGTCGGATCAACATCACGGCACATGGGTTTAACCCATAAGTGTTCCGTTTTCCTCCTAACTCAACCCTGAGTCTGGAGAAACTCAGCTCAATGCACGAACTCCGTTGCATCGGCAAGGATCCTAAAATACTTTGGGTAGATTTTTAACTCGAAATGTTGCCCGGGCAGCGCCGTTATGCTACTCTTTTTCGATTTCCAACTGCCAGGGGATTTTTTACGTGTGCAACAATACACATGGACGTCCGATCTCACTACCCGGAGACCAGGGGAAATGTTATTACTGGAAGTCCACGTGGATTTTTTAAATAAATCCCGGTCCTCACCGGGGCCTGAACCCATCCCGGTCCTCACAGGGGCCTGAACCCGGGACCTCCAGCACTCGAGGCGGACACCATACCTCGAGACCACTCAGTTCCCCGAGCAGTGGTCGCAGTGTATACATGATCAATCAGTCTGTCGACCAGTCCATGTTAATTCAGGGACTATCTCACTTATACCTGATCAATCAATCTGTCGACCAGTCCATGTTGATTCAGGGACTATCTCACTTATACTTGATCAATCACTCTGTCGACCAGTCCATTTCATAGATTGGCCTTCTTCTGTGTCGCAAACTGTCGGTTTAGAGCAGTAGTTCCCAAGCTTTTCAAGCAGAGTGCCATATCAACTATATTCGATAGTTAAGCGGGCCACAGCGCTATAAAGTTATAAAAGTCGTGCAATATCATTCTCATCTTTCTTAACTTTGGTCAATAAATTTCTAAAACTTGAAAGGCAGTCAGCACTGCGGTCATCTTTTTTTTTTTTTTTTTTTTTTGGTTTTGTTTACAATGAACATTTCATTTAACAATAAAATTTTACTCGGTTTCGAAAATCGTTATCAATGCAATTAATTTACAATTGCAACTGTTCTTAATAACCAGTTACTTAAGTTCAGATGCCAGTTTATCAATGTCTGGGCACAAATCTGTTGTGCCTAAAGTCATAAGCGCAGCTAGGTTACTGTCGGTGTGTCTGAAACCTTGCTTGTTTTTATAACGGTCATTGGGGAAAATGACTGCTCGCATCTGTAAGTCGAACCAAAGCGACAAATGTATCTCTGGGCGAATGAACGCAAGTGTTAAAGTTGTTCGACAGGCAATAGTCGCCAGAATGAAATCATATGATCAGCTGAAGGTGAAGCAGGCAGCTCCAGAAATTTACATCTCAGTGCAGAATTGCATTTCAAATCAATTACTTCGCGCTGAAAGTTTTGCTGTAATTGACAGAGCTTGGAAATAGGAACTACGAACGGATAAATGAAGAGGGCAACATTATCCTTCTCTATTGTAAACTCTTGAAATCTCGACTGAAAGATATCCAGAAGACTTTCAACTTTTACTTTGTACTTTAACAAGTCATATTCCTCTTCCACCACAAGTTGGAAACGCCTCTATAATGCCTTCAGTCAGCGGTCCCATAAACAGTCGTAGTCGCATTTTAAATGAAGAAATGTCATCGCATAAATTTGTGAACAGTTTTTTTTTCTTTCTGGATCTTCGCATTTAAAGAGTTTAAATGAGACATGATGTCCACCAAATATGCCAGGTCATTAAGCCAGTCATCGTTCAGTAGACATTCCCGTTCTGTAAGCAATGCGTTTTTCCCCCAGACAGAAACAAATAGACACTATTTTTCAGTGCCCAGAAACGGGGCAGAACTTTCCATTTACATAACCATCTCACATCACAGTATAACAGTAGCTCACCGTATTCCTCGTTCAGGTTTGATAGAAACTACCTGAACTAACGCCTGTTCAGCGCCTTACTTCTAATTCTGTACACACATCTCAAAACAACATCCATGACATGTATTAGATTTAAAGTCGTTCCACACAGAGCTTCTTGGGGAATGATACAATGATATTTTAATATAGTGCTGTCAAGTAACTGTTCCAATAATGCTAGACATCCAGATTTTTTACCCGTCAAATCCGGAGTACAGTCAGTGCATGCACTGTCCAATTCGGTCATTTCTGCGTTGTTTTTATCTACACACAACTTCAGAGTTTCAAACAGATCAGTCCCTTTGGTAGTTGCATGCATTGATTCAAGTCCCAGATGTTCTTCAATGACTTCAAAAGTATCGTTTATTGCTCGAACAAAAACTGCGACCTGAGCTGGGTCAGAAATATCTGTGGATTCATCCACTGCTAATGAAAGAAAAATTAAACTTTTTTGATATGTGCTGCTCCTTGACGATGAACATCGTTGGCTAAGTCTTCAACTGGCCTGGCCATAGTATTATTAGACAAAGGAATCTGATCACATTTTGTTACAAATTTTTATCGCCAAGCTTTCTAGCAGCAATTTTAAGGGAAGGCTTAATTATTTCTTCTGCATCGGTGATCGTCTTCTTTTTGCGAGCCAACAGAAGAGCGACTTCGTACCACGCAACAACAGCACTCTTGCTCTGTTCGTTGGGCTTCGTGAAAAAGACTGCTGCCTGGTCAGAGAACTTTCTCTATGAAATCTTTTCTTAACTTCGAATTGATCGGATATTGAGTATTTATGTCTGAATGTGTGGTCGTGAAGTGTCGTTCCAGATTATATATATATATTTTTTTTTGGTAACAGAAACACAAAATCCGCAGATTAAGCAAACTGGTTTACCACTACGGCTAGACATAAACATAATTTCTCCGTCCAATCTTCGTTGAATTCAAAACAAGCAAAATCTTCACATTTTCGCTTTTTACCGCTTTTTTTGATTTGAGATTTTCCACACTCAAGTTTATAGGCTTCAACGGTAAATTTTTATTTGAAAAAAAAAAATATAATTTCAACACAATACAACCGACTCTGCTAAACATAGGTACTTTCTTTCCGATTTGCCGTACTTTACCGGAGATTATCTTCCGTTAATTTTCGGTTTTTTGTTGTTGTTGTTACGGTATCTCCATTTAAAGGATATATAGAGTACTCGTTATGTTAAATTCCCCGATTATTTCAAGTTCGCGTTAAAAAGGGGACCAATTACTTTATATAGTTATTTCCCTCCGCTGTTTACGTGTGTACATCTCGTGGTTCTTCGTTTCTCACGCAGAGATACAGAGTGACCTTTTAAGACATAAGTAGACCCACAAATCACGTTTTATGTAGATGTATTTGTTTGTTCTAGTATGTGTGATTAGATGTAACGTCCATTTTTATGTAAATCTTGTCATTTTCGACTATTAAAGTCGGGAGGCTCATCCCAAACGAAAATGATGAAAATTGCATGCTCTGATGTGATATTTCAATGGCCGGAAATAGCCGTTTCCTTGTCAGCGATGACTATTTAATAATGTTATGGAATATTCACAGCGATTTGAATGCCAATGAATGTAAGATTGCATTCAAAGTCAAATTTAGTATTTGTGTATAAATTTTCATCACTCTGCATGGGCGGGATTATTGGTAATTTTTAATCTTTCCAACGGAACATCTTTTGTCAAAATGCATCTATCTACGGCAGTGGTTCTCAACCGGTGGGGAATTCCCCCCCCCCCCCCCAGGGGGGAATTTTAGGATTTCCAGGGGGGGGGGGGGGTGAAGACCATTTCAAAATGGTGTTAATACAAGAACCGATTACTTGATATTGTTTTTTCCTTCATACTTTACAGTTATGTATGTCTCATTCTGAAATATGGTGAAGGGGGGCCAAAAAAGGTTGAGAATCACTGATCTACGGCATTCTACGCTGGCTGACAAGTCTCGCCGCGTGCAGTCTGTTCGCGGTCTGGCGTTATCACGGCATGGCGTGATGTATACATCTGAGTGTCTGGATATATATATATATTATATATATATATATATATATATATATATATATATATATATATAATATATATATATATATATATATATACATACTAGCTGACCCGGCCCGGCTTCGCCCAGGCCCTGGAGGGGATCTATCTATATATCAGTCTGTCTGTCTGCTTGTTTGTCTGTCTGTCTGGCTGACCCGGCCCGGCTTCACCCAGTAACTGGTGGGGAGTATCTCATTTAATTCATATACGTAGTCATTTAAGCTCTCCCGTTCCCGACTATCTGTCTGTCTGTCTGTCTGACCCGGCCCAGCTTCACCCAGTCCCTTGTGGGGAGTATATCATTTAATTCATATACGTAGTCATATAAGCTCTCCCGTTCCCGACTGTCTGTCTGTCTATCTGTCTGTCTGTCTGACCCGGCCCGGCTTCACCCAGTCCCTGGTGGGGAGCATGTCATTTAATTCATATAAGTAGTCAAATAAGCTTCCGTTCCCGACTATCTGTCTGTCTGTCTATCTATCTGACCCGGCGTGGTTTCGCCCAGCTCCTGGCGCACAGTAACTTAAAAGAATGTTTTTCCACACACCATTCATTATGTTTAATTAAAAACTGTTTTTCATCACCGACATGACAGTTGATAAGTTCTTTAAGCAGAAAAAGATGGGTTACAATGTTATGCATTATGCATTATTTTTATGAAAACTTTGAAAATGCCTTAAAGATTATATCATTATTTATTATAACTTATATGCCTGAAAATAACTATAGACAAAGAGTTTAACAATAGTGCAAGTAAGTCCAACAATATGACAATAAATTATATAGAAATGTTATTAAAAGCTATGCCCCTTGAAATAACTTTTCTAGAGTGAAGTCCCCCTGCTATATAGAAATATATAATGAAAAATGAAAAAAGTAAATGTTATTAAATAAGTAGAAGATTTTACACTAAGAAAACTATTATAGTCGGTTGCACAGGAATGAAAGGAAGACGTGTAGAAAATTTCATCTCAATCGGATGTACCGTTATCGAACGCATCCAATACACACAAAGTCACATACACTCTGTTATATATATATATATATATATATATATATATATATATATATATATATATATATATATATATATATATATATATATATATATATCATCATCATCATCATCAAGTGCCGTGCCGGCTGGCCTAGGCGTTCATGGCTCTCCATAGATCTCGGTCTATGGTTTTCTGGATCAACTCTGCTGCTGATATTCCTCCATGCCACCGTCTCAATCCATCCAGCATCACTTCTCTTGGTCTACCTCTGCCTCTCTTCCCCTCGATCTTTCCAGTTGTTACGATTTTCTCCAATGCCTCTTCTCATCACATGACCGAGGAAAGCTGTTTGTCTCTGTCTTATATTTGTATATAATGTTCTAGTTTCATTAGCCTGTTTCAGGCAGTCGTCGTTAGTTACTCTGGCAGTCCAAGGAATTCGCAACATTCGTCTCAGGAACCACATCTCTGTTGCTTCTAATTTCTTCTTAATTTGTTCATTTACATTCCAAGATTCACTGCCATACAGCAAAACTGGTTCTACATAGCATTTCAGCACTCTCTTTCTTACATTCAGTAATAGTGACTTATTGCATAAGATACTCTTCATTTTCTGAAATGCGGCTTTTGCCTGCCCTATTCTGCTCCTAATCTCCGTTGTACATCTTCCATCTGATGTTATAAATGCCCCTAGGTATCTAAAATTATCAACTTGGTTAAGGATTTTCTCTTCTATTTCTATGTCATATTTTGGTGTCACCATTTTCTTTGATATTACCATTGTTACTGTTTTCTTGATATTCAAGGAGAGTCCTTTCCTTGCACTCTCTGTTGCTACAACGTCTAATGATTGTTCTAGGTCTGTTGAATTATCCGCCACCAATACTGTGTCATCTGCATAGCGTATATTATTTATATTATAACCTCCAACTAGTATTCCTGGCATCTCTTTGATCTCTCTCATTATTACTTCGCTATACAGGGAGAAAAGATCTGGTGACAAGACACACCCTTGTCGTACTCCTAGCTTTATCTATTCGTAACTACCCTCTTTATTTCCCATGTTAATTGCTGCAACTTGGTTCCAGTAAACATTCTTTATTATTCCTTAATATTTTCCATCAATGTTGATATCTTCCAACATTTAAATCAGTTCATCATGTTTTACTTTATCAAATGCCTTAGTATAATCTATGAAGCACAAATATATGTCTCTCTGTTTCTCTATTGACCTTTCTATTAGTGTCCGTATTGTATAAATTGCATTCTTTGTGCCCTTTCCTTCCACAAATCCATACTGTTCTTCACTAGTTTCCATTTTTATTTTCTTTTTGGTTCTTCTCATTATGATTCTGAGTAGAAGCTTAGTGATATGGTTTATGGTTAATTGTACGAAAATCTTCACAATCAATTGCTCCTGGTCTTTTTGGTATAGCTATAAATACAGATTTCAGCATATCACTGGGTAAATATCCACTGCTGTAAATATCATTCAACATTTTGTTAATATATCTACTCCAAATTCTCCCAATACTTCTAATTCTTCTATTGTGATTTCATCTGGCCCAGCTGTTTTTCCTTTCTTCATACGTTTCATAGCGTCAGCGACTTCTTCTTTCAGAATAGGTGGACCTTCTAAGTTACTATCGTCTGTTAATTCTTCCCTTTCTCCTTCATATAATTCTCTTATATACTCATTCCACCTTTTCATTATAGCATCTTTCTCTAATATTATCTTTCCTGTTTTTGATTTCAAACACCCCGTATTTATTCTTATTTTTCTTCCTGTAAGCTCACTGATTTGTCTATGCATATTTTTTGTATTTTAATGGGATTTAATTCAATTTTTTTTGCATTGCTCGTTTAACCAACTCTCTTTAGCCTTCCCACATTTATCTTTTATTTCTTTATTTATCTTAGCGTATTCTTGTTTGTCATTTTTACTCTGTTTTCTTTTATCCATCAGTTTTAAGATATCTTCATTCATCCATTTTTTCTTAGCTTATATATATATATATATATATATATATATATATACACACTAGCTGACCCAGCCCGGCTTCGCCCAGACCTTGGTGGGGAGCATCTCATTTAATTCATATATAGTAGTCATATAAGCTCCCGTTCCCGCTCCCGACTATATATCTGTCTGTCTGTCTGTCAATCTATCTGTCTGTCTGTATGTCTGTCTGTCTGTCTGTCTGACCCGGCCCGGCTTCGCACAGCTCCTGCTGGAGAGCATCTCATTTAAATCATATAAGTAGTCATATAAGCTCCCGTTCCGGAATATCTGTCTGTCTGTCTGTCTGTCTGACCCGGCCCAGCTTCGCCCAGCGCCTGGTGGGGAGCATCTCATTTAAATCATATAAGTAGTCACATAAGCTCCCTTTCCCGTTCCCGACTATCTATCTGTCTGTCTGTCTGTCTGTCTGTCTGTCTGTCTGTCTGTCTGTCTGTCTGTCTGTCTGTCTGTCACTTGTCTGTCTGCTTGTCTGTCTGTCTGTCTGTCTGTCTGTCTGTCTGTCTGTCTGTCTGTCTGTCTGTCCGTCCGTCCGTCCCTCTCTGTCTGTCTGTCTGTCTGTCTGTCTGTCTGCCTGTCTACTAATCATTTATTGGTTGCAGTTAGAACAACCTTAGATAAACGAAGACCAACTTACAAAAAGCATTAGAAAGAGCACTTGAAAGATCTTTACATCTTCCCCCAAAAATTAACTTGGATAAATGGAGCGGCGGCAGCAGCAGCAGCAGAAGAAGACAAAAAAGGGGTAGGAAGAGGGAAGAGGAAGAGGGAGGTGGAGGAGGGAGGAGGAGGGAGGAGTAGGAGGGAGGAGGAGGGATTAGGAGGAGGAGGGAGGAGGGGGAGGGAGGAGGAGGTAGGAGGAGGAGGTAGGAGGAGGAGGAGAGAGGAGGAAGGAGTAGGAGGGAGGAGGAGAGAGGAGGAGAGAGGAGGAGGAGGGAGAAGGAGGAAGGAGGGGAGGAGGAGGAGGAGGAGGCAGGAGGAGGAAGAGGGAGGAGGAGCGAGGAGGAGGGGGAGGAGAGGTAGGAGGAAAAGGGAGGATTGAGAGGTAGGAGGGAGAAGGAGGAGGAGGAAAAGGGAGGAGGAGGGAGAAGGCGGGAGGAGGAGAAGGGAGGAGGAGAAGAGAGGAGGAGGAGAGAGGAGGAGGATGGAGAAGGAGGGAGGAGGAGGAGGGAGGGAGGAGGAGGAAGGAGGAGGGGAGGAGGAGGAGGGGAGAAGGAAGAGGAGGGAGAGGGAGGAGGAGGAAGGAGGAGGAGGGACGTGGAGGAGAGAGGAAGAGGAGGGAGGAGGAGCGATGAGGCGGAGTTAGAAGGAGGAGGGGTGAGGAGGGAGGAGGAGGAGGAGGAAAAGAGAAAAGGAGGAGGCAGGAGGAAGAGGTAAAATGAGGAGGGAGAAGGAGGAGGGAGGAGGAAGAGGAGGAGGAAGGATGAGGAGGGAGGAGGAGGAAGAGGGAGGAGGAGGGAGGTGGAGGAGGGGGGAGGAGGCAGAGGGAGGAGGAAGGAGGAGAGAGCAGGAGGGAGGAGTTTGGAGGGAGGAGGAGGAAGGGGAGAAGGGAGGAGGAGGAGTGAGGGGGAGAAGAGAGGAGGAAGAGGGAGGAGAAGTAGGGAGGAGGAGGGGGAGGATGGAGGATGCAGGAAGGAGGAGGAGGAAGAAGAGAGGATGAGGAGTAAGAAGAGAGGAGGAGAAGGGAGGAGGAGGGCGGAGGAGGAGTGATTAGGAGGAGGAGGGAGGAGGAGAGCGAGGAGGAGGGGGAGGAGGTAGGAGGAGGAAGAGGATGAAGGAGGAGGGAGGAGGGGGAGGGGAGGAGGAAGAGGGTAGAAGGAGGAGGAGGAGGTTAGAGGAGGAGGAGGAGGGGAGGAGGATTATAACGCATAATTCTGTAGATAATTGTCTGTCTGTCTGTCTGTCTGTCTGTCTGTCTGAGCCGGCCCGGCTTCACCCAGTCCCTGGTGGGGAGCATCTAATTTAATTCATATAAGTAGTCATAAAAGCTCCCGTTCCCGACTATCTGTCTGTCTGTCTATCTATCTGACCCGGCGTGGCTTCGCCCAGCTCCTGGCGGGGAGCGTCTCATTAAATTCATACAACAACAAAAAGTAACTTAAAAGAATGTCCTTCCACACACCATCCATTATTTTTAATGAAAGCTGTTTTTAATCACCTACATGACTGTAGATAACTTCTTTAGCATAAAAAAGATGAGTTACAATGTTATGCATTATTTTTATGAAAACTTTGAAAATGCCTTAAAGATTATATCATTATATATTATAACTCATATGCCTGTAAATAACTATAGACAAAGAGTTTATAAATCTTTGAAAACGATGCAACCATATGACTATAAAGTATATAGCAATGTTATTAAAAGTTATGCCCCTTGAAATAACTTTTCTAGAGTTATGCCCCCTCGCAATATATAAATTATAATGAAAAATGAAATATTAAATAATATTAAGTAAGTAGCCGATTTTACACTAAAAAAATATGACAGTTGGCTGCGCGAGAATAAGAAGATGACGTGTAGAAAATTTCATCTCAATCGGATGGACCGTTCGCGAACGCATAAAATACATACAGACATACTTACAGACATTATATATATATATATATATATATATATATATATATATATATATTATATATATATATAATATATATATATATATATATATATATATATATATATATATAAACTGGCAGAGTTATAAGCCCTTGTGCTAGAAGAGCTGTGTTAATCTCCTTGACGACAGAGCAATCAACAGTTGTTTGGGTTTGTAGGTAGGGTCACAAAAGTGGAAAGGTCAAAACCGTTTTCTTTCTATCTTCCTTGTAAATTATAAACTTACACACAAACATTAATATCTCGGCTTAAAATTGACCCACAGACTTGAATAGGGTATCGTTGGATTTTTTTTCTCCCAAGAGCTATCTAACTATGCAGGTTATATAATTAAAAAGCAATTTAGAAAAAGCTACTAAAGTGGCTAGCTAAACAGTTGTAATAGACGACAACATGGCACCTTGCGCACTCTGATTGGTCGAGAAGGCTGGGATATGGGAACTTCATAACGTTTCGTTGTGAACCGACCAGGCGCATTCGATAATATCTGAGTATAACAACCACGAGCAGAGTGTTGTTTGTCCATCAAGAATGATGATGACCATTCATTTTATCCAGTGGAGTTGAAGGTATGGAGCCGTGGGTTCTAAGATGGCTGATAAGGCCTATTTTGGCTCGAAATGTTCTTTGACAATGTGAGCAAAGAATGCTTGACGTTTCTGGAGGAGGATTTCCTGCAGTGGTTTTTCTGTCCTGCCTTTTCTTCACAGCTCTTGCAGTCCTGGTTGCCTCACATATGACTGCACCCTTGTGTAATGATGCACGCCACGAATTTCGGTCTCTGGCTGCAGCCTCCCAGGTGTCATGATGAATTTCAAAAGCATTTAGTGAGATTTTCAGTGTCTTTAAAGCGTTTCCTCTGGCCACCTTGGGAGCGTTTACCACAACGCAGTTCGCTGTAAAAAAATTCGTTTAGGGAGCCTGTGATCTGGCATGCGAGTCAAGTGACCAGCCCAGCGAATCTGATTCTTCATCAGTATAGTGTGGATACTGGGCATGGACGCTCTTTCTATGACTTCAGTGTCTGGAATCTTGTCTTGCCATTTAATCTTCAGTAGCTTCCTTAGGCAGACTGTGTGGAAGTGGTTTAATTTCCTAGCGTGTCGCTGATAAACAGTCCAGGTTTCACAAGCATATAGCAGTGTGGATAATACAACTGCTTTGTAGACTTTTAGCTTTGTTTGCAGGCTTATTCCAGTTCTGTCCCATACATTCTTGTACAGTCTGCCAAAGGCCGCACTGGCCTTGGAGATTCTTGCATTCACTTGGTCATCAATTGTGACAGCTTGTGACACAGTGCTGCCAAGATAGGTGAATTTGTCCACAACACTTAGTCTATGATCATTCACTTTGATATTCGGCACAGTGTGATTATTCCCTGGACCTGGCTGGTACATAACTACAGTCTTCTCCAAGCTGATATTGAGTCCAAAGTTGGCACAGGCATGTGAGAAAGCTGAAACATTATGTTTCATGGCCGCCTCTGAGTTGGCGTATAGAGCGCAATCATCAACAAACAGGAGCTCTCTGACGGTGTCGCTGTTAATTTTAGGTTTAGCTTTTATCCTTCTGAGATTGAACAACTTTCCATCCATACGGTAGTTGATGTCTATTCCAATGCCATCGTTCTCGAAGGCATTCATCAACATGGCTGAAAACATGAGGCTGAAAAGTGTTGGTGCCAGGACACATCCTTGCTTCACTCCATTGGTGACAGGAAAGGGTTAAGATAGTTCACCATTTTCCTGTACTCTTGCCTGCATGCCATCATGAAATAGCCGCACTATTTGGACAAACTTTCGTGGACAGCCATATTTTGCCATAATCTTCCACAGTCCTTCTCTGCTGACTGTATCAAAAGCCTTGGTAAGGTCGATGAAAGTGGAGAACATTTCGCAGTTCTGTTCCTGACATTTCTCTTGCAGCTGCCTTGCAGCGAAAATCATGTCAACAGTTCCACCTTCTTTTCTGAAGCCGCATTGACTCTCAGGAAGAAGACCTTGATCGAGATGGGCTGTGAGGCGATGGAGAAGAATTCTAGCGAGTATCATCCCTGCAATTGAAAGCAAGGAGATGCCTCGGTGGTTGTCACATGATTGGCGGTTTCCTTTACGTTTGTAAAGGTGGACTATTGTCGCGTCCTTGAAATCTTGTGGCATGGTCTCGATCGCCCATGTCTTTGTAACGAGCAGAGTAAATTATCGCACGCTGACGGGGCGCTCTGGCTGCATATTTTTTTAAATTATTAAAACTTATTATATTAAACAAGAAGACCTCGCGTGCCACTTTCTTACAGCTGGCGGGCCACAAGTGGCCCGCGGGCCATGGTTTGGAACCTCTGATTTAGAGAGTCGGACCACTGTTCACCGTTAGACCTTCAACACTGAGTTGTCAGGGTTGAACTAGATACAGTCAGTAACAATAGTGCCGGTGACAACAGGCATCCCTGTCTCACTGCTGTTCTTATTTCGAATGCCTCTTTACTTTTGCCTGATAACGAACTCTGTCACTCGTGGCTCTAATTGTTGCCTTTATTAAGTTAATAATTTGGAGGACACAATATTCGATGACATGCCCACGATGAGCAAATCTGGAATAATAACTTGCACATACAATAAACGCATCTGAGACCAGCGACACGCAGGCTTAATTAGACCGAGACCGACACGTGACACCAAGAGACAACACCAAACAACGTCATATTCCGCATACTTATTCTTTCTCTTCTTCTTGTATTCGTGTATTGGATGATTACATCGTCAAGCCAATTCCCAACTGCAGCAGTACAATCACAGCCAGCAACTGCAGTAGTACAATCACAGCCAGCAACTGCAGCAGTACAATCACAGCCAGCAACTGCAGTAGTACAATCACAGCCAGCAACTGCAGTAGTACAATCACAGCCAGCAACTGCAGCAGTACAATCACAGCCAGCAACTGCAGTAGTACAATCACAGCCAGCAACTGCAGCAGTACAATCAAAGTCAGCAACTGCAGCAGTACAATCACAGTCAGCAACTGCAGCAGTACAATCACAACCAGCAACTGCAGTAGTACAATCACAGCCAGCAACTGCAGTAGTACAATCACAGCCAGCAACTGCAGCAGTACAATCACAGCCAGCAACTGCAGTAGTACAATCACAGCCAGCAACTGCAGTAGTACAATCACAGCCAGCAACTGCAGTAGTACAATCACAGCCAGCAACTGCAGTAGTACAATCACAGCCAGCAACTGCAGTAGTACAATCACAGTCAGCAACTGCAGCAGTACAATCACAGCCAGCAACTGCAGTAGTACAATCACAGCCAGCAACTGCAGTAGTACAATCACAGTCAGCAACTGCAGCAGTACAATCACAGCCAGCAACTGCAGTAGTACAATCACAGTCAGCAAACTGCAGTAGTACAATCACAGCCAGCAACTGCAGTAGTACAATCACAGCCAGCAACTGCAGTAGTACAATCACAGCCAGCAACTGCAGTAGTACAATCACAGCCAGAAACTGCAGCAGTACAATCACAGCCAGCAACTGCAGCAGTACAATCACAGCCAGCAACTGCAGCAGTACAATCACAGCCAGCAACTGCAGTAGTACAATCACAGCCAGCAACTGCAGTAGTACAATCACAGCCAGCAACTGCAGCAGTACAATCACAGCCAGCAACTGCAGTAGTACAATCACAGCCAGCAACTGCAGCAGTACAATCACAGTCAGCAACTGCAGCAGTACAATCACAACTAGCGACTGCAGTAGTACAATCACAGCCAGCAACTACACTATTGTTACTGACTGTATCGGGTTCAACCCTGACAACTCAGTGTTGAAGGTCTAACGGTGAACAGTGGTCCGACTCTCTAAACCGACAGTTTGAGACACAGTAGAAGGCCATTCTATGAAATTGACTCGTTGTACATTAACTAGAGTGAGATAGTCCCTGAATCAACATGGGCTGGTCGACAGAGACTGATTGATCAGGTATATACTGCGACCTAGAGTGTACATGGTGTCCTAGTTAACCAACCCATTCCCTCTGGCATTCAAACTAATAACACCCAGCCTACTCCTATAATTATTAAGAATCCAATCAGCAACTGCAGTAGTACAATCACCACCAGCAACTGCAGTAGTACAATCACAGTCAGCAACTGCAGTAGTACAATCACGGCTAGCAACTGCAGTTGTACAATCACAGCCAGTGACAGATGAAAGTCACACACAAACTCTCACATGTACGTCCGCTGAGGACATCACACACTTACCCACACACTCTCACATGTGCGTCCGCTAATTGAGGACATCACACACTTATCCACAAACTCTCACATGTACGTCCGCTAACTGAGGACATCACACACTTACCCACAAACTCACACATGTGCGTCCGCTAACTGAGGACATCACACACTTACCCACAAACTCTCACATGTGTCACCGTTAACTGAGGACATCATTGACATGGCCACCAGCAAACAAATCTGCTTCATCGTACTAAAGGGTAATACCTCGCTAGAGGGAGACGGGTGTACTTTCAGAGCAAACGGTTAACAACTGTAATAGTTTGAAGTATGGCTGTCACCAGAGTCCCCTATAATGTCGTCTGCACATTTGGTATACCATAACACAGCTTTTCGATTAGTCCTGAAGTAAGGCATCGTGTTCAGTTCTGATTGGCTGAAACACACAATGTGCTTTCAAATGAGAATACTTTGCCAGTATTCATATTGAGTTATTTCTTGCTTTATGAATGGCGCAAACCCAATTGTACGTGTTTATTTTCGTCTTTCTGTTACGGTTATTAGCGCAGATCTTAGTTGTTTGTAACAATACAGGAAGCCAGTAGATTGATTACACTTTTGTACTGTTCAGAAAGCCATGGCCAGACACCGGGGCGGATCTAACATATCTTTGAATAACGAAGACACAAAAATAGATTGCACGATTTATTGCCTGGCATATTTCGCTGCATCTCGTCAGGTACATACTGCAGAAATCACACAACTTACGTGAAATTAACTAGATAAATCCTTCAAGTTGAAATATACACAATTTCGCACAGTAATGTCGATTGTCTACCACGGTAATTTTAAGCTGACTAACATGTCTTTCTGTTTACACAATTCTGGCTTGCGTTGATAGATCCGCTGACCAACGCTGACCAACGAACACCTTACTGCCTTAAAAGCGTTAAAGGCTAACAAAACCCTCGTCATACTGAAACCTGACAAAGGGAGCGGTACAGTACTGATGGACATGTCAGATTACCAGAGAAAAATGGATGTAATATTGTCAGACGAATCCAAATTCAGGATAGATCAAAAAGTAAACAAGTCGGAGGACCTGGATGCTATAATGAGGAAAGAGATCCAGTCACTTGTGAATGCGGGACTCATCAGTGAGGCCACTGCAAAAACGCTCACACCACGTGGCTCGCACACTCCTCAGATGTACGGTCTACCCAAACTTCACAAGCCCGGCATCCCGCTAAGACCTATCCTGTCCATGGTTAACTCTGCACAACACCGAATGGCGAGATGGTTAGCCGAAATGTTAAAGCCAGTACGACAGTCCTTCGATCCAAAAATACTCAGAGATACATTCCAACTGGTGGAATTATTGGATACTATGGACATAAATAACAAACACATGGCATCCATGGATATAGCCTCCCTATTCACTAACGTTCCATTAGAGGAGACAGTGAAAATAATAAGGGAACGCATTGAAGACAAACAACTAAAATTAGGCATACCAACACCTATTCTGGAGAGGCTACTACTACTATGTACCGCCAACATCCAATTCAATTTTCAAACTAAGTCATACCGCCAAATTGACGGAGTGGCCATGGGGAGTCCTCTTGGTCCTATTCTAGCGGACATCTTCATGGCACACTTAGAAGAAAAGAGATCCTCAGACATCAACAACTTGGCCTTTTACCGGCGTTATGTGGACGATATACTAATTATCACCACAGACGAGCTACAAGCAACATCGTTTCAGGCCACAATGAACAAGACGCATAAAAACATCTCTCTATCTATGGAACACGAACACAACGAAGCGTTACCGTTCCTAGATATTCTAATGAGACGTAGAGCAGACGGCACAATTCAAAGATCGGTGTATCGCAAAGAAACATGGACTGGCCAATACCTAAACTTTCAGAGCTTCACACCTGTCCAGTACAAACGGGGCTTAGTACGGACCTTGTTTGACCGTGCTAGAAAGATATGCACCCAGGACACACTGACAGAGGAATTTGAAACTCTGAAGAATGTCTTAAACCTGAATGGGTACTCCACAGGATTTATAAAGCGCCATTGCCAACAGCCCAAACCCAAAGCAGACGTAACTACAGTCCCTAAACTCAAGGTATTCATCCAGCTAACCTTTCGAGGGGATGACGTAATGCAACGTCTACAAGACCGGCTTACTACAGCAGTAGGTCGAACATTCTGTGCGGCAACTCCAGTCATTAGATGTAAAACCGTACCCATTCCTACACCAACAGTCAAAGAGCCTGTTCCTCTGTACGCCACAAACAATTGTATTTACCAATTCACATGTAGATGCCAGGCAGTTTACATTGGCAGAACGGAGAGACAGCTTAACAAACGGGTGTCAGAACACATACCTCAATGGGTCAACAAGATACAACACACAGGAGATGATAGCCACGAGGAGCCGACACACCGGAAGCTCCCAGCGTCTTCAATCGGCAGGCACATTGTCGCCAGTCGCCATGTTGTGTCCAGAGAGACTGCATTTCGCGTGTTGTTTAGAACACAGAATACTCGCTTGTTAAAATTTGCAGAAGCAATTATGATCTATCAACGCAAGCCAGAATTGTGTAAACAGAAAGACATGTTAGTCAGCTTAAAATTACCGTGGTAGACAATCGACATTACTGTGCGAAATTGTGTATATTTCAACTTGAAGGATTTATCTAGTTAATTTCACGTAAGTTGTGTGATTTCTGCAGTATGTACCTGACGAGATGCAGCGAAATATGCCAGGCAATAAATCGTGCAATCTATTGTTTGTGTCTTCGTTATTCAAATTCACTACGGGAAAACATTGTTTTGAATTTCTCTACCATATCTGTTTACGACACGTGACACCGGGGCGGATCTAACATATCTGTTTACGACACGTGACACCGGGGCGGATCTAACATATCTGTTTACGACACGTGACACCGGGGCGGATCTAACATATCTGTTTACGACACGTGACACCGGGGCGGATCTAACATATCTGTTTATGACACGTGACACCGGGGCGGATCTAACATATCTGTTTACGACACGTGACACCGGGGCGGATCTAACATATCTGTTTACGACACGTGACACCGGGGCGGATCTAACATATCTGTTTACGACACGTGACACAGGAGCGGATCTAACATATCTGTTTACGACACGTGACACCGGGGCGGATCTAACATATCTGTTACGACACGTGACACCGGGGCGGATCTAACATATCTGTTTACGACACGTGACACCGGGGCAGATCTAACATATCTGTTTACGACACGTGACACCGGGGCGGATCTAACATATCTGTTTACGACACGTGACACCGGGGCGGATCTAACATATCTGTTTACGACACGTGACACCCGGGCGGATCTAACATATCTGTTTACGGACACGTGACACCGGGGCGGATCTAACATATCTGTTTACGACACGTGGCACCGGGGCGGATCTAACATATCTGTTTACGACACGTGACACCGGGGCGGATCTAACATATCTGTTTACGACACGTGACACCGGGGCGGATCTAACATATCTGTTTACGACACGTGACACCGGGGCGGATCTAACATATCTGTTTACGACACGTGGCACCGGGGCGGATCTAACATATCTGTTTACGACACGTGACACCGGGGCGGATCTAACATATCTGTTTACGACACGTGACACCGGGGCGGATCTAACATATCTGTTTACGACACGTGACACCGGGGCGGATCTAACATATCTGTTTACGACACGTGACACCGGGGCGGATCTAACATATCTGTTTACGACACGTGACACCGGGGCGGATCTAACATATCTGTTTATGACACGTGACACCGGGGCGGATCTAATATATCTGTTTACGACACGTGACACCGGGGCGGATCTAATATATCTGTTTACGACACGTGACACCGGGGCGGATCTAACATATCTGTTTACGACACGTGACACCGGGGCGGATCTAACATATCTGTTTAGGACACGTGACACCGGGGCGGATCTAACATATCTGTTTACGACACGTGACACCGGGGCGGATCTAACATATCTGTTTACGACATGTGACACCGGGGCGGATCTAATATATCTGTTTACGACACGTGGCATTCCCTTCTATCGACAAGCCAAGTCCATTCTTCTACGTGTGGTTGTTAACCCCTAAATGGAGCACAACCATCTCACACCAAGGCCTACACTGGCGTGCATTCTCTTATAGTTTATCTTCGGCTGTCCGATATTATCTCTCTCATTCTGACGTCCAGTCTAATGTTTAGTATCTATGTTGCCTTGTGAACTTCAGAAGACAAGATTATCCAGTTTTGGCATTAACGGAGTTTGATCAGAGCTGTGAACTCAACAATATTGATTCTATAACACTATATAAGCTGTTTTGGCATTAACGGTGTTTTCTCACAGACTCAACAATGTTGATTCAATCATACTGTATATGCTGATTTGCCATTTGACAAATTCTGTCATTTCATGATTGATTGATTGATTTAGAAATCGACATCACAGAATTCGGGGCATTCCCATAAGTGCTCCGTCAACATTATCAGCAGCCAGCGAAGAGTTCCAACACTAACAGTACCAGTAGCAATCTGATTATAAATCCGTCTCGCCTTTCCTCTGAGCGTTGAGCGTCGGCCAGAACCCCTCGTCACTCCTCGCTGTCTCATTCTTGCCAGACCATGGTAATCCATTTGCTCCTCCGAGGTGTGCACGTGCTCCCACAAGGCCGCAGCCACGTCTGCCTTGTCATGTATCAATACTCCACCAAGTTCTGCAGAGCCAGCCAATCTGTCCGCCTACTCATTTCCCAGCACATCGGCATGCCCCGGAGAAAAGATCCAGGCGATGCTTGTCACCCGTGACCTCCGAAGCGAAGCAAGCCACTCCGCACGAAGCTTGCCCGTGCTCACCCTCGTCAGCATGCTTTCTGAGTCAGTTACAATCACGATGTGTGTGTGTGTGCCGTATTCTCCATCCAGCGGAGAGCCGCAGTGACTGCCTCCACCTCCACTCTTAAGCTGGATGTTGTGGTATCATATGCCAGGCTCTCCTGCCCCAAACATCGACCATTAGCTTTGGCTATGAACCCCCAGCCACTTCTCTCACCTCTTGACACCGAACCATCTGTGTAGATAATCACATCACCCGAGTGAGCATTGTCCTGAATTAGTTGCTGGATTTCCACTTCCGTGGCCCCTGCTGGCCACTCCCTGCACTCCCGGCTTAATGTGATTATAACTCTGCACAAGTCTGACTGCTCCGCTGGCACTCTGACCCACTCATCTCCACGCCTAATGTTCTCCAAGGGGCACACCTGTCTGATCGTATCCTCTGCCTGAGCCATCCATGATTTCCCTCTTATCAGTTGCTGACCCTTAACTGAGTCCAGCGTCTCATGCAGTGGGTGGTCTGTGTCTGCAGCTACTCTGAGGTATGCCTTCGCCTGCATCACCTTGTGCCTACCAGCAACAGTCGGCAGACAAAAAATGTAACGCATACACACTACTGGGGTGTCTCTGATGCATCCCAGAATGACCCGCATAGCTTCGTTCTGTATGCGCTCTAATTTCACCAGCTGACTCTCTGAGACAGTGAGCAGACCTAATCCATAATCAATTACTGAGAGGATAAAGTGCTGGTATAGTGTGAAAAGCATTCTCTGCTCTGTGTTCATTGCAGTCATAGTTTTAAGTGTTATTTCATGAGCCGATGTATCCCAAAATGTATCCTCACGTGCAATATTTGGTGTTTCAGCACAAAATTCAGTCCAGCACTGCTAGAAGTATTATGTAGTTCAAAGCTAGCGAGCGCCCAAAAAACACTGAACTTCTGACATGTACTTAACTGTTTTATGTCTTTTATAAATCACAGACAACTATTATACAATCTTTGTTTATCATTCGAAAATAACTCTCATGCAATCCTAGATATTTTATCAGTCACAAACCTCTCATAAACTCCTAGATGTTTTATCAACCATAAACCTCGAATACATTCCTAGATGTTTTATCAGTCACAAACTTCTCCTACAATCCTAGATATTTTATCAGTGGTAAAACTCCCATTCAATACTAGATGTTTTATCAATTATAAACCTCTCATACACTTTTTTTTTTTTTTTGCATATCTTTTACAGGACATCGCTGTCAACATCAGCATCTTTCAGCTGATTGTTGATTTCTTGGCAAGATTACGCTCAGTAGTTTGCCATTGCTTTCTGAGCGGCCGGCTCACATACCCCGTAAGTTACTGATGCGATTCGAACCACTGCTAATTCTCACCGTCATCACGTTACCTACGAGAGTAAACGAGATTACGGAGAAAAGTCGCTAACTTCTAAGCCAGGAAGCCGGCTCTCATACACTACTAGCTGTTTTATCAATCACAAACCTCTCATACAATCCTAGATGTTTTATGAATCACAAAGCGCTCATACATTCCTAGCTGTTTCGTCAATCACGAACCCTTCTTACAATCCTAGAAGGTTTATCAATCACAAACCTCTCACACAATCCTTGATGTTTTACCATTCACAAACCTCTCATACAATCCTAGATTTTTATCAATAACAAACCTCTCATATAATCCTATATGTTTTATCAATCACTAGTAAGAACTGTAGTAATTGATCAGATGTAGATCTTTATTGTCTGTCTCAAGTTTAAATGTCTGATACTCAACCCCTTACATGTAATCTTCAATTTGGGAAGCAATGGTGTTATTCCTTACAAGAGTCAGTATTCCAACTTTTCACGCGTCCTTACGTTGAGATCGGTAACACTGGTAGCCTCTGATGTTAAAATCTATGTTTCAATTGAGGTGAGTTTCTTGTCAGCAACATACATTTACTTGTTTTTGATTCAAGATGTCTTATAGGTCTATGTTTTTTTTTTAAATTGTATTATTTATGGGGGGGGGGGGGGGGGGGGGCTGATTCCCTCCAGATTCCAGTGCATTTTTTCAATCTATGTTTGGTGTGGCTAGAGGCTTTATTTTCATGTTCCCTGGCTGCACAGGACGTCTGAGAAGGACGTCTTTTTGGCTGGACCCTTTCGAGGCATAGGATCCGGTACTGCACCTGTCTGGGAGGGAAAGGGGACGGAGGGAGTGTGAGAGGTCCATGGCAGGGAAGGAACCATCACGTTTTGCAGTAATCGATATATTCCATGGCGTGATTGCGTGGCATGCTGATTTATGTGGTGCGCATCCTGCCTGGTTGTCCTCTGTGTTCAGCACCTTTTTGCTGCTAGAGTAGACTCGAGTTTAGATATGTCTGCGCATGTATGTGTGTTAATACATATCCAGAGCAGTCTGGTTTTACAGCGCCAGAAACTCGCCGTCGCCCCTTCTCCTGTTATTTAGAACAGTTCTGTCACGTGAAGGCCAGGAGTTTTACTTTTGCTGCCTAAGATAATGAATACACAAGCCATGGGGTTATTTTAAAAGGTTAGCGCTCACCCCAACTCTGCTCCCCCGGCTATTATACCAGCAGTCTGGAAACTTGCTGTTCTTTATTCCTTTTCATCTTCTATAATTTTAGTCTTTCTGTCTCTTCTTTCTTCATCTTCATCCTTTCTTCTTCTGTCTTCTTCTTTCTTTTTGTCATACAGTCATGACAGTAATTCTCATCACTTATTCTTTCTACATCTTCTTTCTTTCATCTTCTTTCTTCTCCTTCCTTCTTTCTGTCATACATTCATCACAGTAATGTCCATCACTTATTCTTTCTTCTTTTTCCTTCTTCTTCTTTCTTTTTTTTTTCTTTTCCTTCTCGTTCCTTCTTTATGTCATACAACCATAACAGTAGTTTTCATCATTTCTTCTTTCTTCTCTCTTATTCTTCCTTCTTTAATATTCTTCCTTCTCCTTCTTTCTTTTTGTCATACAGTCATGACAGTAATGTCGAGAATATCCTGGACACATGCTCGTGTATCAGGACAAAGGACATAGGTCGAGGATATCCTGGACAAATATTTGTGTACCAGGAAAGAACGATATACGATGAGTTGAATGGACACGACTAGACATCGCTGATTGATACAACACTGGCCACGATATTCTTGATAAATGCGAATCATTAATATGATCAGCCTGAAGAGGAGGGTTCAAGTAGTTTCATGTTATGAATATAACTGACATACACAGGCGCGATCATGATAGATCTATTTACCATATGGAAGACAGGAAAAGAAAGGCAGTTAATAGAACTATAATGCAACAGGCAGTGACGGATCGATGACGAACTATTACAGCCAGACAACCTAGAGGAATGGCTCATAGCTCTGCTACCACAGGGAGAGTGTTACATCGTGTAGGTGTACATGGTATGAAGGTGATAAGTTGTCAAGATCATTCAATGATAACAGATGTCGTTCTTCTTCTTCATTCTTCTTTTGTCCTATTAATTTTGTCGTATAGCGTCGCAAAGAGGAGGCAAGTGTAATTTTCTGTGTTTCGGGTGTCCTATTGCTTGTACTGACGTCTTATTTGATTTATTTAACAGTAGAAATATTCCTGAGCATGCCAGGCCACCATAGCAGACACAGATTTGAAAACTTAGCTGTGTGGCAGTTGAAAATAAGCAGTTTTATCCACTAGACCAAACAACTCTGCAGACAAACAACAGATCTGTCTGCAGTTGGTATCCTCCTGCAAACTATTCCAGAACGAACTCCATAGAGAGAGGACATAGACTCACTACAAAGAAAACATAGACTATCGCTACAAAACCAGACAAAAGTGATAGAAACTGTTGATGGGGTGGAACAGTCATTCTCAGTTTCCTTGATGAAAAATACTCACAGGACCTCGGGATCCGAGTCTACACACATGGGTCAGTACAACATGCTGTTCGAAATGGAGTGCGGGAGTGTACATAGAATACCAAAATAATACTAGGGACACGGCGAGAATAGCAACATGAAAGCATTGTCGCAACAATGATGCAGAAATCAAGACAGCAACAGATAAATTGTTGAATAACAACCATGGTACAAAAGCCAGTGGTGCTATTGACAGATGCAACATCGGTACTTGAGGCGCTACAGTCTGGGAAATTGTCAGTACTACGGACACTAATTTCTGAAAATGGCAGCAAGCGTAAGGTCACCATACAATGGATACCATCTGACTGTGGAAACTAGAGAGCTGACCTATTAGCTAAGGAATGATCAATAGAAGAACGACCCGAATGCCTGTTCATACCACCAAAAGAAAAGAATTATAAAATCAGTCAGAACGCCACTAACACCATCTCAAGGCGATTACCACGTTATGGACAGACCAGAACAATTTATTATTCTGTGCCTCACAGCAAGAGACAAAGGAATAAGCAATCACATGTATACAGAATTCAAGATTGGAGAATCTGCCATGTGAAAGTGTGGAAAGGTGTCGCAGACAGCAAATCACATACTCTAAGACTGCCAAATGTATGACATATTAGTCACACCGCTGGCCTGGAGAAACAAAAAATGGAATATAAACTATATGGACCACAGAGTGAACTAAAATAAGACTAAGATAAGACAGTGTAATTCACATACGAGACAACCGTGCAGATATGGGCAAACTTCACGCGAGAGACAAAAATGCAGATGTAATCAAATTTCACACAAGAGGCAACAATGCAGAAATGGAAATACTTCACACAAGTGACCACATGCAGATATGGACAAATTTCACACAAGAGACAGTGCAGATATGGACAAATTTCACACAAGAACAATGCAGATATGGACAAATTTCACACAAGAGACAATGCAGATATGGACAAATGTCACACAAGAGACAACAATGCAGATATGGACAAATTTCACACAAGAGGCAACAATGCAGAAATGGAAATACTTCACACAAGTGACCACATGCAGATATGGACAAATTTCACACAAGAGACAATGCAGATATGGACAAATTTCACACAAGAGACAATGCAGATATGGACAAATTTCACACAAGAGACAACAATGCAGATATGGACAAATTTCACACAAGAGGCAACAATGCAGAAATGGAAATACTTCACACAAGTGACCACATGCAGATATGGACAAATTTCACACAAGAGACAGTGCAGATATGGACAAATTTCACACAAGAGACAATGCGATATGGACCAAATTTCACACAAGAGACAATGCAGATATGGACAAAATTTCACACAAGAGACAACAATTGCAGATATGGACAAATTTCACACAAGAGACAGTGCAGATATGGACAAATTTCACACAAGAGACAGTGCAGATATGGACAAATTTCACACAAGAGACAACAATGCAGATATGGACAAATTTCACACAGAGACAGTGCAGATATGGACAAATTTCACACAAGAGACAGTGCAGATATGGACAAATTTCACACAAGAGACAATGCAGATATGGACAAATTTCACACAAGAGACAACAATGCAGATATGGACAAATTTCACACAAGAGACAGTGCAGATATGGACAAATTTCACACAAGAGACAGTGCAGATATGGACAAATTTCACACAAGAGACAACAATGCAGATATGGACAAATTTCACACAAGAGACAGTGCAGATATGGACAAATTTCACACAAGAGACAGTGCAGATATGGACAAATTTCACACAAGAGACAATGCAGATATGGACAAATTTCACACAAGAGACAGTGCAGATATGGACAAATTTCACACAAGAGACAATGCAGATATGGACAAATTTCACACAAGAGACAGTGCAGATATGGACAAATTTCACACAAGAGACAGTGCAGATATGGACAAATTTCACACAAGAGACAATGCAGATATGGACAAATTTCACACAAGAGACAACAATGCAGATATGGACAAATTTCACACAAGAGACAATGCAGATATGGACAAATTTCACACAAGAGACAATGCAGATATGGACAAATTTCACACAAGAGACAATGCAGATATGGACAAATTTCACACAAGAGACAATGCAGATATGGACAAATTTCACACAAGAGACAACAATGCGGATATGGACCCATTTCAAGAGAACGAAAGAATAAGTAAAAAAAAGTCTCTTAAAAGTCGACAGGGTCGACTTCATTGCACCGGGTTTTATCCCATATGGCTCGGCAGCACGGAATGCGTCGCACAAAGCACGAACTCCGTAGCTTTTAGCGACGACCCTCAGGAGTCTCTGAAACATTTAACTCGTAAACCGAAGGACGCGGCCCGGAATCGAACCCACAACCTTCGGAGCACGAGTCAAACAGCTTGACCACTTCGCCACAGACACTCCCTAAAGAATAAGTAAAAGAAACATCACATTGTTGTGGAGAGAACAGTGATGGAAGGCGTGGTTGCTGGAACGAACGAACGAACGAACGGACTTTATTTTGAAAGGGTAAAAAACTGGGCATGCAGGCCCGTCTTACATTCGGCCCTTCCAATCACTCGTCTTTCGTTCATCATTAGTGCATAATACATTTATAGGGGGGAAAAAACATTGTCAAATGAATATTGTAAACATAAACAATGCATGTTACTATGTTATGAGACACATCCCCCACTCACCCACCCATCCCCCATCCATTCAAAATCCTCCACACACACATCCCCCACCCAACCACACACACACACACCCCCAGGCACACATACATTCCCCCACCCATCCCACACCAACCTCAATCCTACACACATCTCCCCACCCACACACACATATCTTACTCACCAAACATCCCCCACACACACATCCCCCACTCACCCACAGACAGGCACATATACGTGCATCCAACCACCCATCACCCATCCACACATCCCCTCACATCACACATCTCCCCACCCACACACATATACCCGCCAACCCACATATATACCCGCCAACCCACATATCCCTCACCTACCCACACACAAAACCCACACCCACCCACAAACAACCTCCATCCATACAATCTCAGGGGTTGACCAGCACGACAAGGGACACAGGAGACGGAAGACAGCTTGGACATGCTGGTTCATGAGGCGGGAGACATGGCAGACAGCTTGGGCATGATGGTTCATGAGGTGGGAGACATGGCAGACAGCTTGGGCATGCTGGTTCATGAGGCGGGAGACATGGCAGACAGCTTGGGCATGAGGGTTCATGAGACGGGAGACATGGCAGACACCTTGGGCATGAGAGTTCATGAGGCGGGAGACATGGCAGACAACTTGGTCATGAGGGTTCATGAGGCGGGAGACATGGCAGACAGCTTGAGCATTAGGGTACATAAGTCGGGAGACATGGCAGACAGCTTGGGCATGAGGGTTAATGAGGCGGGAGACATGGCAGACAGCTTGGGCATGATGGTTCATGAGGCGGGAGATATGGCAGACAGCTTGGGCATTAGGGTACATAAGTCGGGAGACATGGCAGACAACTTGGTCATGAGAGTTCATGAAGCGGGAGACATAGCAGACAACTTGGTCATGAGGGTTCATGAGGCGGGAGACATGGCAGACAGCTTGGGCATTACGGTACATAAGTCGGGAGACATGGCAGACAGCTTGGGCATGAGGGTTCATGAGGCGGGAGACATGGCAGACAGCTTGGGCATGATGGTTAATGAGGCGGGAGACATGGCAGACAGCTTGGGCATGATGGTTCATGAGGCCGGAGACATGGCAGACAGATTGGACATGATGGTTCATGAGGCGGGAGACATGGCAGACAGCTTGGGCATTAGGGTACATAAGTCGGGAGACATGGCAGACAGCTTGGGCATGAGGGTTCATGAGGCAGAAGACATGGCAGACATCTTGGGCATGAGGGTTCATGAGGCGAAAGACATTACTTGACATAGAACTTGTCGGCCGCCCTTAAAGAGAGAGGCCTGTTATATGATGACGTTTATTAACAAAACTGTCTGGACAAACATTAACTTAGGGCACTGTGTGTTAATAAAACCGTTTGAACCTATATTAACTTAGGGCACTGTGTGTTAATAAAACTGTTTGGACCTATATTAACTTAGGGCACTGTGTGTTAATAAAACTGTCTTGACCTAAATTAACTAAGGGCACTTAGTCTGAACAGTGAATATCCACACAGCGGTACTACACTATTCAGTCCAGGTGTAACATGTTGGTCCAGATAGGAAAGTCCTAGACCTCCGCCCCCCCCCCCCCCCACACACACACACACACACAAACACACACACACACACACACACACACACACACACGTACACTTTAAGTCACCCAACTTGTGTGGACAAGAACTTGTTAAGAAACAGACAAGGCCCAACTCCCCATGCGTGCACAAAAAGCCACCCAGATTGTGTGGACAAGAACAGAAAAGTCCAACTTTACATGCCTTAGGGTTGCTAGGCATATGGTGCTAGACCTATATAGTCTAGTTTTATAGTCTAACCGCCGATCGGCGGACGATTTGGTCAGTATCACTCTTGCCGCCTTTACGTCCCAAGAGTTTAGTGGTACCCAGTGCCTTGGGAGTCCAGGTTAATTTTATCAAATCCGCCAGATGAGTGCTTGAACCCTTGATCACCGGGCCGGCAGGCACACGTTTGGTCACTACCGCTCCCTAGATACTTTCTAGCAGAGTCCTTCTCAGCCGGTGGGGAATATCTTTCCCGGGGTGGCGAGGGGGGAGGTTTTAGAGTTTCCAGGGGATTGGGGGGGGGGGGGGGGGGAGTTAATATTACTTCAAGATCGCGTTAATACAAGAACCGATTACTTGATATTGTTTTTTCATCCATACTTCACAGTTCTATACTTCTCGCCCTTATGAAATTCGTTTTATAACGTAAGTAGATCCCCATATCACGTTTTATTTAGACATCTAGACTTGTTCTAGTATGTGTTATTATATTTAGCTTACATTTTTACGTATACTATGTAGGGGCGGGGGATTTATAGAGAGGAAATACGAACGACAGGGGTGGGGGGGGGGGGGGCTGACATACTGAACATATGGTGAAGGGGTGCATTGGCCAAGAAAGGTTGAGAACAACTGTTCTAGCAAGTCATTTAATAACCAAAGAGATATAATAAACATACTTACATCCAAGATAGAAAACCTTGAGTTATCCCTCTTTCTTGGACAACGAAAACTAGTCATCTAAGCGTTTTGAAAGAGGCAAGGACAAAATGACGACTTACCACAAGCATCAGAAAGAAACAGTCATTATGTTTTGGATACATGATATGACAAAAACTAGAACATATTGTGACAATTGGAAATGTTTGTCGAGAGAGAGAGAGAGAGAGAGAGAGAGAGAGAGAGAGAGAGAGAGAGAGAGAGAGAGAGAGAGAGAGAGAGAGAGAGAGAGAGAGAGAGAGAGAGAGAGAGAAATTATTGACAGTCTTGTGTTAATGCACGGGAGGGTGTCAGCACACGGTGTCGTTACACGAGTTTATTATACATGTAGTTGGAGATCGCAACATGTGGAGAAGCATAATCTCCCAAACACGTCGGTTAGGCACTTTACGATGATAATCCTTCTTTCCTCCAAGATTGCTCAGTATGCAAATTACTGGGGTTGGGGGGGGGGAGATAGAGAGAGACAGTGCGAGAGAGAGAGAGAGAGAGAGAGAGAGAGAGAGAGAGAGAGAGAGAGAAGAGAGAGAGAGAGAGAGAGAGAGAGATTCCCATCATTGTGAGGGTATCTAGTACAGGAGGTTTTGACATAAAATACCACAACATCGATTCAGAGAATGAAGATCGAGGCAGTCACTGCTAAATTCGGTGCTTCAATTTTTGTTTTCTAATTAAACAAACATAGCACGCCTCTGTTGGATTTCTTCCCCAGGACATGCTGGTGTGGTGGGAAACGAGCAGATTGGCTGGGTCTGCACCCCTTGGTGGGGTATTGGTGTGTGATAAGGTCGATGTAGTCGGCACTCTTTGAAATCGTGTGTGTAGTGCAGAAAAACGACGAGTAGACTATAGGGGCCTGGAGAGAATTGTGTTGCAGGGAGTGCTAACGTGTTCTGAAAGAGGATCTGGCTGACAAGCAAACTTCCGAGGAATAGCCAGGACATATAATCAGACTGCTACTGGTACCATCAGTACTGGGACTCTTCGCTGGATATCACGGATGAGGACAAGCACGTATGGGACATTCCGAAGTGTTGTGATGTCAGTTCTACATTCAGTTCACCTCAACTCAAACTCAGCATAATGACAGGTGCCTCTGTAAAATCTACACAATTTATCGAAGCAAAAGGTTTTCATCTGTGTCATTGTTGTCATGGTTACCAGGTAACTTTGGCTGATTTCTCTTAGCACTTCCGTGGGGGTGGGATGAACACATGAATATTTGGACTTGAACTTGCTTTCTCTCAATCTGTGTGCATCTCCTGGACATCGCTCTGAACAATTCTGTCAGTGGGTGAACACACCCTTTTTATATCTCTTTAATTTCTTCGGTCTATGTGCAATATTCAGGTCGTGGGTTAAAGGCAACCAATTGCACTTGTCTGTAACGACAGATTTACAGTAATGTTTCCGTGTCAGTCAATGTTACATATTTACAGAGACCAGGTGTTTCACGTGAACCAAAGCACAGATGACGTGTGGTGTGTTCACCCTCCAAGAATGTTCACATGATCACAGGTTATCGCATTTAGGCACTATGTATAGGTATCTATACTAATTCAACGGTTAGCGGGATAGGGGTATTCCTTATCATTGAAGATGTAAGACACCCCCCTCTTCCTCCGTTAGTCTATGGGACACCCTTGGGCAGGGTTACATGAAGCCATTGAAGCAGGTAGTGGATGGAGTGTGAGAGCAGCCGACAGATTGTTGTTGGTTATGGTTTGCACTCTGTGTCGATAGGTTGATGATCTCATCAGTAGAGACAACAGCTATGGTCCACCGACTAGTACAGTCACTGCCCAGAAGGAAAGCACTGGCAAACTACCTTCAGCAAAATTTGCCAAGAAACATAACAACCATGAGAGGGGAGGGAGGCTGGAGGTGATGGAAAATTTCGAAAAGCCTGGGTCATAATTACCAACAATGATGACATAATGAACGAAATTATATGTATCTATTGCCTCTTCAGAAACTAAAACAACTGAATAAATTGTAGAGTTGGACAGAGAGAACTACAAAAATTTTATTTTTAAGAGCATACATCTTTACATTGCAACATACGCCTGTCAGACCTGGAACCTTACTAAACAAGCTGAACAGCGCTTAAATGCCTTTGAATATAAATGTTATAGACGGGTTATAAAAATATTTTGGATACAGAAATGAATAAATAGTATGTTGTAGGGGTTGGCTACTGAAGAAGGTAAAACAAAGAAAATGGAAATATGTTGGTCACATGAAACGTCATGGAAGTTTGAAGAGAACAATAATGGAGGGGTATATGCCTGGGAAGAGAGGAAGAGGAAGGCCAAAGAGAAGATGGGTGCAGGATGTGGCGGTAGATCTCCAGATGGGTGAATCTGACACGGACATTTTGCTTATGACTGAGATGTTTTCCGGAAGGTTGTTATGGGAGCTAAGTTCTGCAAAGGACATGCTACTAATTGAATACCAATTTCAGGCGCCAGACATACCGTGCCCAGTCCACAGAAAGTCAGCCTTTGCCTGTTTGTGTTCGTCCACAGACAATTTTTTTTTTAAAGCTCGCTCACTTTGAACTCAAGCGTAGCCCATACAAACTACTTCCATTAGTGCTGGACTGAAATTTGCGTGTGTATTAGCTTTCCCTATTAACAGTGTCTCTCGCCATCAGGCGAACCCACTCTTACTTCAAAGGTATTTGTAATTTACATCCCCAAGTCAAAAGCAAGAGGTCAACATTTTAGTCCAACTGTGCGGTGTAGGGGTTGAACATTTACCTCGGCATCACCACATATCCATTCAGCCACACTGACGTACACAAACTGTTGTTATATCAATAATTTATTGACACCACATTGTCACCCAGTTATTGTTGTCCCATTTGTTAAATGTTGGTTGCATATCCTTTACAGGAAGTCGCAGTTGTGGGATGTCGATTTTAATCTAAGAGAATATTTTGTTAAAAGTGTCTAGGGTATTTAGGTTTGATTCTCTGGTCACTGTTAGAATGCAGGGTGATCAGGGAAATTTACCACAAACACAAGGAGAAACCATTTCAAACCTTGAAACAATGGTATCTGTGTGTAGGTTTCCCCTCCCACTTCATCACCCTTTAAATAAATTTATTATAGTGTTAGAGGATATTGATTGTTTACAACATAGAAACAACCACTGTTGAACAAACATCAACACAATTGATGGAGACATCAACATTTGGACATACTGTTCAAGAATAAACTCAAATCAGAGGTAACATATAAACATATAATGGCCATATTCAGTTCTGGGCTTTGCATGTCATGACATAGGACACAGGTATAAAATCACATTAATTATGACATAGGTGTACAATCCCATATGACAACCCCATAGTCCCAAAATCAGTATAATCATACTCATATACTCACCCCAAACAACCAATAATTGTTTATACCACCATTTGACCCATCCATTGGTTTTTACACAAAAAGAAACCATTATATGAGTTCATAAAAACTAGACATATAAAACATTTGTTTCTGACACCAGTTACAATCCTTATATTTAAAAATATT
Source organism: Cepaea nemoralis (assembly GCA_014155875.1). Taxonomy (NCBI): domain Eukaryota; kingdom Metazoa; phylum Mollusca; class Gastropoda; order Stylommatophora; family Helicidae; genus Cepaea; species Cepaea nemoralis. The sequence goes on from JACEFZ010022879.1 coordinate 69,133, forward strand.
AATGAGATGGTGTCAGAATATTTAACCAACACATAACTACTATTTGGTTCTACCCTTCAATTTAAAAAAAACTACTGACCTTATAAATCCATGGCATAGAAAAAACACATATAAAAAGCAGTTGGTACTCTTAGTTAAACTAATTAATAGAGTCCTGTATCTCCTGGTGTGCGGTTCAGTGTTCATATCTAATGTAGATTAGATCCTATTCCCATTATCTGGGTACCTAGAATAAATGCACCCAGTTGTGTTCCTCACCTGTATATACACTGGTAATTGGCAGGAGAATATTTTATAATCCATGAATAGAAATTAAACACAATCACATATCTCCTCGGTGGAGCTAGAATTTTCGAATACTCTGTTGCAAGTAGGCTCGGTGCTTTTTGTGAAATTGAGGCCTTGGTTGGTCTTACTTCCAATAATTTCCACTTAAGCTCTGCAGAAGGTACTTTCCCATCTCACCATACACGGTGCCAAGGAGACGTCCATTCAGCTGCTCTGCTTCCGATATCAGAATCCCAATTATGTTCAAAAAGATGTTACACCCACCAAGTCGCGAGTCTATAACCCATGGCATTTAGGCTGACATTAGACCGGCAAGAGGTAGTCGTTACTATCTAGTCCAGTGTAAGAACATATATGGCTGAGAGGCATCCCATGGTAGTATCTGGGACTATGTCCAGAATTGATCTGCACATATATGGATCAGAAGATGAATAATTCCAGCACAGAAACAGTGTTGCAAACCATCAGAGGATTCTTTTTGTTGCAGACGTAGATTATGTGCTCCGCTAGCTGCTTTCATATGGTCTTCTTGATGGTGTTAAGATCTGAGACCTCAAGTGGATCCCGCTTCTTTTCAGGGTGTTTCAGAGTTTGGAACCTTGAGGTAATCTGGTGTCGCAGTTGTGTTTCAGAGGATCTTAAGTTGGTATTCAGTTGGTACCGTGGTTGTACTGGTTTATGTTGTTTCAGTGTCTCTTCCCATTTGTTTGAGTTGGTGTTCGTATCTAGAACTTGGTGTTGAGTCTGCCGCTGTATGACTGATTGAAGGATTATTCCATCATGAACAGGAAATTGGGAATGTACCATGGTTTCGTTGACCTCGCGGATTGATGGCGTACCAGGCGGTATCTCCCAGACGTAAAAGTAGATGGTACTCTGTTGTCGGTGTATTTTAAATATCCATTTATCTTGATGGACAATTAAATACAGAGATCCATCCTGGATATCCTGACAGAAGTAGAACTATCAATCGCTGAGTGTCTCTCTTCAACAGGTCTTTTGCTGGCTAGGCCGCGGATAAGCGTAGCAGTCAACGTTGATGTTTTTCTAGATCAAGACTATGGTTAGGACAGGATGCCATTTATCACTTTCTGGCTGTTGAGCCAGGATCCAGTTTTAGTGATATAGTCCAACAAAATTCAACCCACCACTCGCTACTGTCTATAGAAATGGATGACAAAAAAATTAAAACACAGGCATTAATACTTTGTGGTGTGATAATATTTTCACAACACAATTATAAACAAAAAAGGGGAAGGAGATAGGAGTGAGTTTCCAAGTTCCATGTCCCTCGTTGCTTGTTGTAGAGCCATTCTGACTCTAAATGTGAGTAAAGTGTTTTCTCCCTTTGTATTCTTTTCTCATGTTGTTACTGGGACTATTATTTGAGTGAAGCCATTCTTTCCATCCAAACATGTTGATATTGCCTCTCTCGTACTTGAAGAGAATAACCTATCCATAATCTCAGTTGTTTCTAATGCCGCGTCTTCCTTCCGTCGCTATAGTCAGCATTAGGCCACGGCTATTCAACATTTTCTTCTTATGTACTGACATCCACAAGGATTCTTACATCACCATCATCATGTCCCCAGGGGTAACATTAACATGTGTATTTCTCACAGCAAAGAGTAACAATCAGGACAGAATATAATTCTCATAACCGAGAAAACCATCATGTACATTTCTCTAATCTTAAGTACACGATAATCATAATAATAATATTAATCATAAAATTTAATGCAGGAGCCAATGGTTTTGGATTACGTCATGTGTTAATTTGTAACATAGATTATTCTTTTCCCCCCACCGCTTGCGCAGCATGGAGTTAGTGAACGCCATGATATAATTTACCAGTTTCTGCTATTTTAAAGAGAATTTCTTATCTATCAGAAATGATTTATACAGTCTGATAAATGTTCGGGCCATATACTATTATTCCAGGTCCAATTGCTGCTAGTATTCGAAGTGTTATATATCAGAAATAACTTATGCCGCATGGTCTAGTCTTCTGAACATTGCAAGCATTTTAGGAACAGCAATCTTCTCTTCTGCCCCTACCACAGTGAGGTGATGCGGATTGTTGGCATTTCCTACCAGAACATTCCAATGTATATCATGCGTCTTCTGTCTTTGTTCTGAATTTATATTTTCACACATGACATTGTCCTAGCATATTTTTTAAATAAAAATATTACAGGTCTATCACCCTTCTGGGATGGTTACTAATATGTTAACAAGAGGTTTGTACAAAATTTGGTACGATAGTTCGAGTTACAGATTAGCAGGTGGCAAAGCAATTTATCCAGTGAACTAAGAGTCCAGAATATGCATAATCATTTAGTATGTTTCCACATGGATAAAAAGTTTCTTGAAATGTCCTTAACAGTGAATCTACACTACATAGAATATTTGAAAGTGGCAGAAACAAGTTCTCTACTATGAAGTATGTTCATAAGATGTGTAATCAAGAGTCTGCTCCCACATTGAGAAAGGTTTCTAGAATGTGTTTCTGACATGAGTTGAATACTCTACAGTACACATAATATTTATAGGTTATAAGCATTGCTAGTTAGATATAAGTTCACAATGCCTATAAGAGATTTTAACACACAGATTTGAAATTGTAAAAGCATAGGAAAGTTTTACAGCATGGCACAACATGGCGCTCAGTAGTAAAAATCATTCAGACTCTGGTTTACAAGAATTGTTGATTTATCATTCTAACTAATTCTTAATGAAACACAATGGTATATGTACCTTATCACAATACACCAATTGCTGCAGAGGATGATGGGTTTTAGGGCAAAATTGTCTTTTCCCACACGGGGAAAGGTCGACATCTGTCTTTTGTCCTCTCTTCAACAGAAATGGCCACTCTAGTGCCTTTGTCTTAAATATCGACGACGGTTGGCCAGGTATTTTGCTCAATCGCCAGCCTAATTTAACTAATGCCAAATAAATTTTGGCTGCCCTACTCTTTTCTTCTCCTACGTTAAGTAAGATACTTAAACAGTAATTGTTAGGGATTGGTACTTTTAAAGCGTCACTAGAAGGATGTTAGTAGAGACGTTTTTGTATACCACAGCAGTAAACACCAGCTTTTTTGCGTATCCCTTGGCAAGTTAACGTTCAGTAGTTTGCCATTGCTTTCTGAACGTCCGGCACCCATAACATTTCGCAAACAACCAACGCAATTCGGTCTGCTGCCAAATCGCCCGCAGCTGTTTATCGAACATGGGTATGCGAGATTACGAACTGCACCCGTAACCTCTGCGACAAGGAGCCGGCTGTTGTCCCATTTACTTGTGTATATTCATCATCATATGCCATGCCGATAAGCGTGGGTGGTCATGTTTCGGCATCTCACCCGATCATCAGAGTCGTGGATCAGCTCTGTGTTCTTGTCTTGATCATAACATGTGGCCACACATCAAGGTTTTACTTCTCTGCCTTCTCTGTGTTCGTTTCCCTTCAGTCTTGCCAGTTGTCATCAAGTTCTCCAATTTATTTCTTCTTCTCATAACATGTCCAAAATATTTGACTCTCTACGTCTAATATCTCTAATCAGTTTACGGTTTTCATTACTAACATACAAAAGCAAGCAAACAAAACGTCTTCCGGAGTAGGAGCCAGCTTTGGGACTGTGATGTGATTGGGCCATCACATGTTGTAGCTCTGAATGTACGCAGGAATAGACGGTCTTTCTCACACAGCTCGTTAGGAATCGTTATGTCCTGATACATTTACATTTCTAGATTCAAATTCGCATCTTCTTTACTAGATGGCCAGGGACAAAATGCACATCCATTTCTGCTTCGATTTGGTTTTTCGACTTTTACTCACAATGTTGTGTGGAAAGTGTTGCGTCCTCTACATCGGTCATAACCCAGTCGAGTCGTGCGTGTTTCTCCAAGTCGTGGGTCGTCACATTCCTAGGTCACCTGTTGAACTTTGAATGTGTGTATAAAAATTATGACGTACCTAACACTTCATATACTCACATCAGGTCCCTGCTACGAGACAAGTTTATGTTTTTGTTGTTCATTGAATACACAGAGGGAAGCATGTTCAAGAATGACATAACCTCCTGAGATCACAACCAACAATGAGAAGTGATATATACACAAACATAAACATGATTCTGACAAACGTGTTGGTTAGATATTATTTCGTAAAATTATATTCAAGAAACGAGAGCCAAAGCATGTTATTTCTTTTGTAGTTTATTCATTTGGATGTAGCTGACATGTGTGTTAAACATACCTGTGGATAAGGCTGAGGTGGTCGTGCCCCTTTGGCACCAGGTGGAGAAGGCGGGGAAACAGACTGAGAATCCGTATGTGGAAAGAATGATATGACGGGGGATCGGCAGGGGTTCTGGAAGAATATCAGAATTGAGAGGGAAGATCAGGAGAACTGTCAGTCAGATAGCGGTGGGAACGATTAGTAGTATGACTCTTCGCTGGCTGTTGAACGATGGGACGGAGCGCGTATGGGAATGTCATGAGTGCAGTGAGGTCGGTTCTTAGCTCAACTCAACTCAACTCAACAGTTTTCAACATTCAGCAAAGAGAAGTAATTTCAAGAACTTGTCGATAAAATTGAAATAGTGCAAGTGCCAATTTATAACATTACTTTCATCACTGACCAATGTTGATGTAAAGTCGATGTCAGTGGCATCAATCTGCCCGAAAGGGAATCAATCGCTGCCTGTAATTGCTAAAAACATGGATACGATCGTCGATCCACTCTTGAAGAGCTAGAACATTAATCAGAAAAGCAGGAAAGATCATCGGTGGCGAGCAGTAGCTTCCGGCAATGATGATTCCTGCCAGGATATGGGAGTCTGAAACATAATGTACGAGAAATATATGACAGGTATGCACGGATGTAGCATGTGTGTGTGTGAGTGTGCTAGCTTGCGACCGTTTTGTGTGTGTGTATATATATGTGTGTGTGTGTGTGTGTGTGTGTTAACATGTGGGCGTTTTTGTGTATGTGTTTAAGCATGTGTGTTTATGTTTATCTATATACTATCTGACCCTGCCCGGCTTCGCCCACTCCCTGGCGGGTATCTATCTATCTATCTATCTATCTATCTATCTATCTATCTATCTATCTATCTATCTATCTATCTATCTATCTATCTATCTATCTATCTATTTACCTATCTATCTGTCTGTCTGTCTGTCTGTCTGTCTGTCTGTCTGTCTATCTGCCTGCCTGCCTGCCTGCCTGCCTGGCTGTTCTGTCAGTCTGTCTGTCTGTCTGTCTGCTTACCCGTCCCTCCCTTTCACCCTCCATCTCTCCCTCCGTCCCTCCCTGCTTGTCTGTCTGTCTGTCTGTCTGTCTGTCTAATAATTTATTGGTTGCAGTTGAAAATTTCGCTTAATGCTAGGATTAGGAGGAGGAGAATGAGGAGGGGGAGGAGGAGGGGAGGAGGGGAGGAATAGGGGGAGGAGGGGAGGAGAGGAGGGGGAGGAGGAGAAGGAGGAGGAGGGGAGGAGGAGGAGGGGGAGGAGGAGGGGGGAGGAGGGGAGGAGGAGGTTTATAACGCATATGCCTGTAGATAACTGTAGCGAAAAGGTCCACCTATTTGAGAAATATGTAAGAATTTTACATATATAGCAATGCTATTAAAAGTTATGTCCCCTTGCTATATATAAATTATAATGCAAAATTAAAATATTAAATTTTATTAAGTAAATAACTTTGTGTACACTAACAAACTATGACAGTTGGCATCACCGGAATGAGAAGAAGACGTGTAGAAAATTTCATCTCAATCGGATAGACCGTTCGCGAACGCAATAAACAACATACATACATACATACATACTTACAGACAGACATACATCGCATTATATATATATATATATATATATATATATATATATATATATATATATATATATATATATATATATATATATATATATATAAGTGTGCAAATGTAAAGGCGATAGGATCGACTTAATTGCACCGGGTTTTATCCCATATGGCTCGGTCTCTTTCAACAGGGCGGTCTGCCAAAAGTGTCGCACAAAACAGGAATTCCGTATCTCCAGCGACAACCCCCAAGAGTCTCCGAGAAAACTGCAATCGTACACCGAATGACGGAGCCAGGACACAAACCCGCAACCTTCTGAACGCGATGCAGACGGCTTAACTACTTGGCCACGGAGCATCCCAAGTATATAAGCGTGTATGTGTTTGTGTGTGTAGACTGTGTTCGTAAGAGTGTGTAAGCATGTATGTGTGTGTATGCTGTGTTCGTGTGAGCACGTACGCGTGTGTATGCAGTTGTGTATGCGGGTGTGTGTCCACGCAGGTATGAGTGTATGTGTGAGGGCATGCATGCATGAGTGCGAGCGTGCGTATGTGTGCTTGCATGCGTGCGTCTGAATATGTATGAATTCGTGGATACGTGTGCGTGTGTGTGTGTGTGTGTGTGTGTGTGTGTGTACTGTGTTCGTGAGAGTGCATGTGTGCCCATGTGCAAGTGTACCTTGCTAACATCCTTTACAGGTCATCGCTGTCAACATCAGCATCTTTCAGCAGATTGTTGATTTCTTGGCAAGATTACACTCAGTAGTTTGCCATTGCTTTCTGGGTGACCGGCTCATATACTCCGTAAGTTACCGACGCAGACAGAACCGCTACTGATTCTTGCGCACGTCACGTTACTCACGAGAGTGTACGGGATTACGGAGAAAGTCTGTAACACCTAGCCCAGGGAGACCGGCAAGTGGGTAGGTAATAATAATTGCCATGTCAAAAATTAGATTTAGTGAGTCATATATTATTGATTATTGCACATTTTCCTGTGCGGCATAATGCATATTGTTTTTGTTATTGTCTAAGATCAGTTTCATAAGTGATCTATAAATGAAATCATGTATGAGAGCAGAGAGTTCAGAAGCGCAGAATGCCAGACGGACCTGAGTGCCCAATTCTTAACCCTTTGATAATAAATTTTGTTCGTTCGTTCTGTGTGTGTGTAAATATATATGCATCATCCATCCATTAATCAACTCATTGGTAAATCGATTGATACACACACACGCACGCACGCACACATACACACAATTTCATGCAAATAAAATATAAAATGTACTCAATATTGAAGGAGTTATGAAAGCACGATAGGGCTACGAAATCACGATAGGGTTACGAAGGCACGATAGGGATATGAACGCAATTCGTAATCTATTGTTTTTAATGTTGCATATCCCTTACAGGACGTTGCAGTCAACACCAACATTTTTCAGCTGCTCTTGATGTGCTGGGCAAGCTTTACTTCAGTAGTTTGCCATTGATTTCTGAACGACTGACTCAATACACCCGTAAGTTACTAGCGCGGCGCGAACCGCTGCCGATTCTCGCTGCTGCTGTTTTCCCCACGTGGATATACGGGATTACGAACAATGTCGTTAACCCCTTGGCCAGGGAAACTGGGAAATTTATATGGCGATCGAAACACAGCTGTGGGCGCTTTGGAAGCAGACCGCCTTGTATTGGTTTTTATACAATATTATGAGTGCCGGTCTTTCATAAAGCTATGGTAAAATTCATTCATTCATTCAGTAGCATGTCCTTTTCAAAACCTCCCATAGCAACCTTCCTGAAAACTTCTCGATCATAAGCAAGATGCCTCCTGTCCGATACACCCATCTGGAGATCATCCGCCACATCCTGCAGTAGTATATCCGGTATTAGCTTGATACCAGCACCCCACACTCGCGCGCTGGACCGATTCGAGGGTCCAACAGGGGGTCCCCTAAGGGGTCGAATAGGGGGTCCGAACCGCCCCAGTCGCACCCTTAAGGGGTCGAATAGGCGGTCCGAACCTACCCCCATCCGCACCCCTAAGGGGGTCCGAACCGACCCCAGCAAGAGAGGCTCGCCTCGGTAGTATCATTCTGACTCGATATATTTCTCATAGCTAGACCTCCGCTCAGCGCGGCGGGGAACCGCGAATTAGACACCTCCCTCATCCCTAAAATGGAGGGTTGTAAGCGGTCCAAGCTAGGCGTGCGCTGAGGCCGCCCCCACAGCGGTAGCGGCTTTTGCTTTCGACACATCCCGGAAATATTGTGTGGCGTGTTGATAGATGAGTGCTGTGAAAGGGGGTGCTCGCGCTGCGTCAAAGAGGTTGCCGAAAAAATGTTCCTGCGTCTTGAAGAAGAAACAGGCGTTAAGGTGATCTATGTCCAAGGGTTGGAACGAGCCCCGCTGCATATCCGACAGAGCCTAGAGAGGGCGCAAAACAATTTACCGACGAATTAGACACACACCTTCCCTCGTGTATATCGAGATTGATACCCACGGCTGTTAACTATAGCGTAATTTTCGGCAGGGCAACAGCGAGTGCGGGCAACCATATTTTGTTATAGGGGGTGCCTATACCGCGATACACAATTAGAGCGGTACCAACCGACCATATCAAGATGGGAACCGCTACAAACATGCGAATACGAATGGGAGCACTCGGCGAGCGGGCACTCTCTCTCTCTCTCACCGAGCACCACGAACACACATTGCAACAGCCAGGACCCCCTCCCAGAAATATTATGGGGCGCCGGGCAGCCCGTCGAATTAGAGGTTGACTTATTGGGCACATACAGATGGAGACCTATGGATGTGAGTGGCCGAAGCTCGGCACAGAACTTCATTGCGGTCGCCCATGCATCGACCTTTATTGTTCTCGGCACGATGAGCAGTCAAAGCGGGGTGAGGTGATAGAAGAGTGCATATTCTGTGAGAGGGGTGTTAGGAAACCATATGAGATGTGTGAGCGTTGCACACTAGACGCGCTTCATAAGATGTTTCGGAAGTTTGAAAAGACGACCGGCATCAAGCTGCTATTCTATAAAGGGATGAAGCTAAATCCTCAATATGAACCAGAGGGCCGCCCACCATACCAAAGATGATTAGGTGTAGTAGGTGTATAATGGCGGCATACGCACGCGCACACGCGCACACACGCACACATACGCACGTACATACATACGCACGCGCGCACACACACACACACTGAGGGTAGCGCAAATTTCGCCAGGGCTACCCCCAGTGGAAGCAACCCAAGCGTGGGTAGCCACTACCGGCCCTGACATGGATGAGACAAAGTAAACTTGTGCGCCGTGACCACCCAGTGTGAGAACCGTCTCAAGCTTTATACTTCCGCATTCCCCGCATGCCGAAGTCACAAACTTGTGACTTTGGAGTGTGGAAGTCTTTTTTACTAGCTTTCAGAAAAGCATCTCTCCCACCAACTAAATACACTCGCCACTTTTGTATCTCCCCATTTGCATCTCTCCCGCCAACTAAATACACTCGCCACTTTTGCATCTCCCCCTTTGCATCTTTCCCGCCAACTAAACACACTCGCCACTTTAGCATCTCTCCCGCGCACACGCGCGTTGACAGGACTTGAAATGTTAAGTGTCTTACAACCGTATAGCCTACGTCAGTGAAAGCAACTGCTGTATATTATTACATCAACACAAAGTGCCGCATAACAGAATTATAATACATACAGGCGGTGATTAGCCTTCATCAGCAAAAACATAACATATAATCTAATAACTACATTCACAACAGGAGGAGAAAAAATGGAAAAGCAATGAATGGAAAAAATGTTCATACTTACCCCAGAGGTTACTGCTCTGAATAGTATATCACCACTTCCGCGCATTACTGAAATCCAGTAGCGGATCGTTCGGTGGAATGGGCGGGGGGTGGTGGTTCAAAACTGTCCTGATCCTGTATACATGTTATTTCGACCCTATAGCTTTTACGAATTCTGCCCGTGCCTCGGCCCTTCCTTTCGGAATGAGAGATTTTTTTTTGTCTCTTCGTCCAGATCTGCAGGCGCCTTGCTCCGAATATCTTTTTTTCAACTGGTGAAATTTCTTTTCTTCAGCTGTAATTATTTTATCCTCCACGTCTGTAATTCTCCCATCATCCAAAGCCTTTGAAACAAGGTCGGCTATATTGGAAAGCTTAGCCGTCGCCAGAGTGCAAATTTCAACATGTTTCTTAGCTTTCGACGTTAGTTTGCAGGACGCTAGCTTGCTCCCAGCAGACATGATTCCACAAGCTAGGGCAGCTATCTCGAGCCCGACAACTACAGGGGCAGCGATAATGGTGGTAAGAAGTCAAACACCCCCCGCACCCATACCAAAGCTAGCCGCCAGCATCACGCTGTCCGCAGCGTCTAATGCATTAACGGCACGCCGATATTTTTTATACAGTGCAGCCCGTTTGTCCCTTTCATCTTCCAGAGACTTCCGAAGACGGGTAAGCTATTGAATGCGGGCGGTAGGTACCGCCGTCACTAGTATCAAATGAGGGATAGAGCGACATTATTCTTTGCACGTCAAACCTACTTCTTCAACTGAGATATTAAATGTTCAATGCGAGCGGTGCTAATCGGCCCTGTAGTGAACAAAAGCCGGACAAAAGCAGTAACGGTATTAAAAATGATTTCATCCACCGCAACCTCACCGAGCTCTACTATAATGTCCGTCTCTGTTGCCCGGGCCGCCAACGTCCCGTCGGCCGCAGAAGTGATTACGAGAGCAACATGCCTGGGGAATGTTGACGCATTCCATTTAATAGAGACCCCAGGAAGGACTGGGACAACCTCAGTCTGCGCCGCAGCCACAATAGCTAACTCGAGATAGATGGTTGACTCCTTGGTAGGCTTACCTAACATATCAGGGTCGGCTTTACACTCTGTAACGGCCTTCAAGCAATATTTAGTCCCCTGGACTTTAGACTCAGTCACCGATACAGCATAGAATAGAGGCTTGGCGCACTGCATTTTCAGAAATGACTGGTAGGTCACAATAGGAGACTTGTTGGGGTGTATGACCGTCTTGCAAACCTGATAACTCACAAACGCCTTCCCCATGTTGGTTAACCTGATAAGTATCCCATTGGGCTCGAGGTGAGTATATCCCGTGCGAAGCTCAAGCTTCAGATCCCAGTCATCGTCGTCGGGATGGTCTATGGCGGCTCGAGCATAGACCCCCTGGGGAGTGAGCTGGAGGCCATATATCTTGTAGTTATGACCCGGCTCCCGCCACCCAATAGTGTCGGCCAAATCAGCAAAGGTTAGGGTAGAGCATGCTCTTGGGCGATGCCTTCCTGGACATTCTGAATCAGCCATGTGTGATGTGGAGTTCACAACTCAGATATGCCAGCGTAACAGAATTGCCTTGTTCATCACGGACCGAAAGTCTAATAACGCTTAGAGTTCCTGTCTCCAACTTCTTATAGCGAGGCACATAGAAAATCTCGTGCATCCCTTGATTACATTCCACATTTTTAACAGGCACAGCCCTGAGGAGTGTGGAGGGAAGCGAATTATGACGGTTCTCATATGATGATATACATTCCAGATGAATGTTCAACTCCTTATATATGATAAGTTTAGGAAACCCCATTGCAGATAATATAAACAGCTCATGGAGTTTAGTACTTCTATCATCTAAACCGAACCCAAGAACCCCATCTAGCCCTTTCCAGTATATGTCATCACTATCTTTCATACCGCTGAGACTTAGAAGGCCAGTTGCGGGGTTAAGAGAAAGAGAGAGCTTCCGTGGCTCAAAGAATTGCTTGTTGAGGGTGCAGACATCATAATACCCGTCGGGGATAACAACAAACTCGCCACTTTATCTGAACCAATTGTTTTGCAGCTAATGGGTAATATTAACCCACGCAGGGTAGAACACACCTCTAGGTCACCATCGCGATTTTCTAGGACTGGGTTGAGGGGGATGGGTTCCCCATGTTTGATGTTGCTAAGTGTGAGATACATATTAGCACGGCTAATCATGACTGCTTACGAGTTCAAAAAGGACGCAAAATACCCGGCGGAGCGGCCATGACTGATGTGGAGCACACAGCTTAGATAATCCAGTGGCACGTCATCACCCTTTTCATCTCGGACCGAAAGTCTTATAGCACCTACCGTTCCAGTTTCCAGCTTTTTATAATGAGGCACAGAGAAAATCTCGTGTCTCCCTTGATTACATTCCTCTATTTTAACGGGTACAGCCCGGAGGAGTGCGGAGGGAAGCGAATTATGACGGTTCTCATATGACGACAGCCCCTCGAGATGAATGTACAACTCCTTATATATGATAAGGTTAGGAAACTTCGACGCGAAGAATATACACGTTTCATCAGTGTCAGCAACTCACTTGCGACAGGCATACAAGGATTCCCTTCTTTTGCACTACACGAAAGTGACAACTCGTATGGTTTGCAAAAGGATACATTTTATTGGGAGCTGATGGTACATAAGCTCCACGAGCGGAATACCACATCGGTATTAAACATCATATTATGTTATGAAGATGGCATGAGGAGATGATGTTAATAATAATAACTACTGAAGCTAAGTCCTAACTATTGATACTGTCCTTAACAACAAAGTATCCACAGCGCATATACAGTCTGTTCCCTACGCCGTCGAGTCTCTGTCTGACCCAAGCTACCCGTGGCGTGTTCAGCCACGAGCAAGTAGCTCTCCGTGCAACCGCTGGTTTACGTGCTTGGAGTTCCAGCACGCTGGTCACTTGGTTGTAGTAACCATAATTACATGGTCACTTCTCGTGATGCGGGTTTCCCAGTCTCTTGGGTAACCCCAGCTCACGTACACTCGTTGCCCTCCTTGTTGACACGAGTGTGTCCCGTTATAGCTATTTATAGCGTTTGTGTCTCTTCTGTCTGGTCTACTAAATCGTTATGTTACTTGTCCTTTTCCTTAGCTCTATTTAGCTCTTCTTAGCTTTGAGCTCTTACGTAGGTCTTTGACAGGCTCTCCTTCCTCCCCTGTTGTGTTACAAACTTTTAAGTTGTGGGGGTAACACAAGTTGTAATATCACAAAAATTGGCTGTCTAATTTTGTCAAAGACCTCGTAAGTTCTCTACTTCTCTTCTGGGGATAGGACAAGATCTCTCCTCTCCTTCGTTACACTGTTGTATCACTTCACTTGGCTAATTGAGTAGCTCACCACACTAGTACAGTTGGCTAAAAACTGTCATTATATTTCTGGGAATTGTGTGACCCGGAACCAATGCCATAAGACCTGTCCTCCGATTGTCCAAAATTAACAATCCCATACAACTTGCCTCTGTTACGAGTGCAATACATGGACAATAAATGTTCATGCTCCCATATAATAAATGCCCCAACTAGTATACATGCTTTATGTGCTACTCTTCACCTTTTTAGCTTCCGCTTGTGAAGAAATATTTAAGTGTTACACTAAGGCTTTAGAGATGTTATTGTGTCCCCTGTTGGAGTAGTTACCGTTCTTTGAAGGTAATGATGTATGCACGTTTATGTGTTTGTTTTCCTGGTTGGTTGCGTGTTTCCTAATAAACTAAAGTGTATTTAACTTACTAACATGTGTATGTGTTTCTAATTTACGTGTATGTACTCTTTCGAGCGCCGTAAAGCGGTTTGTTGTAGCCACAAACGAGTGTGTTATGCTGATTCATGACTACAGTCCGTTTTAAGATGCTCAAAATATGTTTCCTATGTCTATCACTAAAGTATAGCAGCTACACACTTATAAAATCTGAACAACACATTGCTTACACAGATTGACACAGACAAGTCACAACAAGTCGTGTTGTGCGGTGAAAAAAAAATTACCGCTACATCTCTCTCACTCTCCTGATTTAATTCATCTTTTTCTCTCGCATTCACACACCTTTCGTTCATCTTTCATTCAAAAGTGGTTTTAAAATATTGGTTCGTCATTACAATATGGTTCAAGAAATAATGCATGGATGAACAATAAATATGTACATTAAATCGTTGGCTGAATTTAACTCGGTTTTCAAGCCACATGACTGTGCTGTATTTCTGCACTCGTCATATCTATACAAAAATATACATGGTTGAATGGATTGTTCGCTACCAATCCTATAGTAATGACTGATCTCACTAATCTATTGTAAGTTGGTGTACTGTTCTAAATTAATCTAAGGGAAATAATCTAACTAACTAATTAAATTTGGGGAAAATGGGTTAGTTACCTTAAAGTGTTTTTAATACATGAAAATGTATAAATTACTAAATGATCGGGTTAATTTGTAAGTGATGTTTTAATTAACTAAATATATAACTAAATATGTTTAAATGATAATACACTAAAGTATTAAGGTGTAGGTGTTAAATTAAATGAGTTTTTAACTAAATGTAGGTGAGTTATAACTCTGAAATGTCCTAAATAAAGTTATATGGTAAATCTACATTCATAATTCTAATATCACTACAAAAATATGAAGTTATACGCGACTGTTTATAAAAACATGTTATATACATATCACATATAATTTCTATCTAACTACACTAATTAATTACATCCAGGTGTGATGTCGGAGCAGTGTCCTCTGTAGAATGTCCTCGAAAATACAGTTCAAGTAGACAAAGTCTGATTTACGCTCTCATCCTGGGTAATGTTCATACTAATGGTATGCTACTGATTGGTGTAGGTTCAAATCTAATCTTCGATCCACTCAAGAGTTGTATAAGTGGTGTAGACAACTAATAATGTGCCTGTTCTTTTCACTGATACTGACACAGTTTATCTTACACAGGTTTAAGCGACTGGCGATAGTAACGCACTATAATGTTCACAATCACCACATAGGGCACTAGATAATTACAGTGTCAATGTCTTTGGTGATATAAGGTCGCTCTCTTCTCGTATTTCAGGTATCTCAATGTGAGAAGGTCGGCTCAATGTGTCAGCCAAAGAGTTCATGCTTCCCTTCAAATGTTTAATAGTGAAGGCATAATTTTGCAGTATCAAGGACCACCTGTAGATCCTGCTATTGCGATGAACCCCAGTCTGCATGACAGTAAGCGGAGAATTATCGGTTTCAATAACAAACTCTGTACCCGCTAGGAATCTATGAAGTTTCCTGACACAATAGATCACGCTTAGAGCTTCCAATTCAGAGGCTGAGTATCTTCCTTCAGCAGGGGTGATCTTACGGCTTACGTACATTATTGGGTGAAACTTTCCTTCATAAAACTGGCCTAAGACGCCAGAAATGGAAATAGAACTTGCGTCTGTACGGAGGAAATACGTAAGATTCTGATTAGGCAAACGCAAAATAGGTGGAACGCTAAACATACGTTTCAATTTTGATAAAGCATCAATTAACTGTGCATCTTGAACATTTAATTTTACAGATGCTTTTAAAATATTAGAAAAAACGCTGGTGATTTCAGCCAAATTTGGTATAAATTTGCTGTAATAATTGACAAGACCAAGCAAACTACGGACCTGTTTCTTGGTCGTTGGCATAGTTAAATTGAGAATCTTGGTCCCAATTTCTCATCTGTTCTGAGTTGGCCTCTGCTGATTGTATGGCCTAGGAAATCAATTTCTTCCATTCCCAACTCGACTTTGGTGGGTTTTACTGTAAGACCGAATAATCGCAATCTATCGAAGACATGTCGCAGTTTCTGTAAGTGTGATGTCCAGTCTGCTGTATGGATACAAATGTCATCAATATAAGTCGATGTATTAGTAATTCCGTGTAAAAGGTCTCTAGTGAGTCGGACAAAAGTGGCTGGTGCATTACGAAGACCGAAAGGAAGAAAACGCCACTCGTACAGACCTAGAGGTGTAGAGAAAGCTGTTAATGGTATAGATAATGGCTGCATCGGGACCTGCCAATAACCTTTCGTAAGGTCAAGTTTAGAAAAGATACGTGATGTTGACATATCAAGGATAAGATCGTCACATGATGGGATAGGCTCTGCATCGACTTTGGTCACGTTGTTTAACCGGCGATAATCGACGCAGAGGCGAATCGTCGTGTCCTTTTTCTTGACCAGGACAATCGGAAAAGAATATTCTGACTGTGATTTTTGAATTATTCCACTCGACTCAAGATTTAAAAGTTCCTTGTCGAGACTTTCCCTGTAATTTAATGGGATGGAATAAGGTCGGCATTTGATAGGGGTGTTATCAGTCAGAATAATGGAGTGTTCTATCCTGTCTGTCCTACCTGGGATGTCGGAAAAAATGTCCCTGTACTCCGTTACTAACTCTATGATCTGTCGTCGTTGTTCGTCTGTAAGTTTCGGTTCTAAACGTATGCTATCAATTGTCGCAGTCGTGTCTACTGTCGGGACTGGTAATTCTATTCCATCGTCATCTGTCTGATTAAGTACTGTCGTTGTACTAGCTGTGTGTTCTGTTTCCTGGCTAAGTGTGTTTGCGCTGTCGTCGTCATCTGTCGCCATACCTAGTCTAGTTGTGTTATGTACGTCTGTCGTCCGGTTGCTTGGTGTAGGTGCATTCTGTTCGTCTGTCATCAGTTCTTGTCGTGAGAAATAAGGCTTCAGCATGTTGATATGAAATATCTTTAATTTTCCCTTTATCGATATTTCATAATCGACATCTGATATCTTTCGTTCAATTTTGAATGGCCCTTGCCATGACGTTAGTAACAAGTTACGTTTATCTGGTAGTAAAAGTAGCACCTTTTGCTTGGGTTCAAGGCGTAGGGTTTTAGCACCCTTATTTGCATCATCGCTTAGTATAAACTGGTTTCCTTTGCTCGACACCTTATTCAGGGGTCCAACAATATCCACCGCTATACTGTCGAATGGTTTAGAGGTCAATATTGAACTTTGGGCCTCGGCTATTACATGCTTTCCCTTTCTCACTACATGTTGACAACGGGTACATGACCGACACAAAGATTTAATATCGTTACAAAATTTAGGCCAATAGAACTGTGACAAAATTTTGGCTCTTGTTTTGCCATAAGACAAATGTCCCGCAAACGGTGACTCATGCGCAATCTTTAGCACATTTTGTCGGTGTTTCAGAGGTAACACCGTTTGCTGAATTTCATGGTTATTGATGGTATAATAACGCATGAGAATTCCGTTGTGTATTTTAAAATACCAAGATGCATTTTTAGTAACTTTCGCTCGCTCACCTAGCAATTTAAAATAAGGTGCGATAGTTTGATCGGTGCGTTGTGCCTCGATAAACTCTTGTCGAGTGGTATTGTTACTAGTACCGCTGGGTGTTAACAACTGTAACATTTCATTTTGTAGGTCAGTATAATGAGTTTGGGTATCTGACCTCGTTACAGCATTAGCCGTGTTGGTTTGTTTCCAGGCTAATATTTCGTCATCAGTACATTGTTTTAATGAGGGCAAGCACCCCAAAATTAGGTCAGTACAGGGATTTTGCAGAATCGCGCACGTAAATGTGCCGGAAAGGAACGGGGTGTTTATATGAACTTTTGCCAGCGGGTATTTCTCAATGTTTCCAGAGAAAGTGCGGCATTTGACAAACTCACCCGTATAATCTTCTGGCTTAACTAACTCTCTTCTTACACCAAGTAAAGTGCTCCCGCTATCCAGTAAACATTGGCATGGTTGTTCGTTGACCAGTGCATCGTGGAACTTTAGATTACCTCTGGAGGCTAAAGCTGAATTAGCATCTTCGTTGGAACATGGTACAACATGACCACATTTAAGTTTTCCCTCCGCATGAAACTGGTGACACGTGTCACATGTATTAAAGTCTAACATATCAGTCACTACAGCCACACTCTCACACTCATTGAATGGTAATACATTTTCAAGCTCAGAATCAACTACACTATCATCGTCAGATGATGTATCTAAGAGCACAGCATTGCTAGCCTTCATTCTTTGCCTGCCCAAACATCTAGAAGAATAGTGGCCATAACTTGAACAAAAAAAACATTTAACAGCTCGTTTGTATGAGTTTCGTTTGTTTTCCTGCTTTTTCATCATCATTTCAAGATGAGCAGGATAAGATGGACTTTTATCACACATCGAGTACTGCGGATGAAATAATTTGCAGTATACACACTGTGGTGGCTTCTGATAGGGTTTATCTTTCTTCTGATACCCTTTTTGGTTATAAGGCCTGCTAGGTACGTTCTTAACAAAAGCAGTGATCTCAGTATCATGTAAAGATGTTTTAAATATGTCGCGGTTTGAAGAAAAATAAGCTGAACCACGTTTTTCGAGTTGTTCAATAGATTCAATGTCTGCTTGTTGAAGGAACTTAGCAAAGGGAGTAGGAACTGTGGATATGACTTTATCCATCACCATTAAGTCCTGCAATCTATCAAAATTTCTCCCTACTTTTGCCGCCTTAAGCCATTTATTGAATGTACTCTGAACGTTTGAAACATAGTCTAAGAACGTTTCAGTTGGCTTTGGTTTTATCTGAGAGTACTGGATCTGATATCCAGGAGCATCGAGTAGAAAATGCTGCATAATCCTATCATGGATATATTGATAGTTACTTCTTAGATCTGATGGTATCGATTCGATAACTTTTAATGGCTCCCCACTGAGGTTTCTCATGTAGATCATTGCCCAATCTTCTAATGGTATTTTCTGACTTTTGAGCTGGAATTCTATATTCTCAGTCCAAGCTGAAATGGAATCGCCTTGACTGAAGGGCTTGATGATCCCCTTATACTTGGAAAATTTATTTTGCTCTTCCTGACTCTTCTGTTTACTAGAGGCTATCTGGATTTTAGAGTCGATTTCCATCTCTTTCATCTTTAACTTTGTTTGTGACTCTACTTATATTTGCTTTTCCTTTGTGGCATCGTCTATCTCTATCTGTTTCTGCTTTGTGGCATGATCTAACTCTAATTGTCTCTGCTTGGTGGCTTCTTCTAACTCCTTTATATCTTTCTGAAGTTGTCTTTCCAATGCTCTTTCATCTCTCAATTTGTCTGTTTCTTCTTTGTATCTTTCGTTTGCCCACTTCTCTAATTTATCTCCAGTATGGCCCAGTTCTTTGCTAGCTTGGATGCAGTCATTTAATGATGACATTATATGGCCTTATGTTATTCCACAATTGATATCAATATAATTTTATAATAGTAATTTTACAGTTATTATGTGTTAGAAAACAATTTACAAGTTTACAATCTTCACTGAAAAAAGAAGATGCAGTGTTAATGATGGTTATCAAAATTAGTGGAAAATATACTCATCTAATCTGCTGAAAAATACGACACTCGGGATGTTCCACCGTTGTCTTTCGTACACACAACTGATCGACTTGCTTTCACAACTGATGTCTCTGTTTCATAGAGCATCAACAGTTTAGAAACATGCATGTAATGTACAATACATGTTTGTTATTAATTCAAATAATACAGTTTATACGGATGGTAACTTACAAATGTGATATAAATAATGATGATTGATGTAAATGAATGAATGTTTGATAGTATAAATGATCGTCAATGAATTGTAAGATGATTCGTCAAATGAATGTCAATGTCGTCTTGTCTTCACTTTCTATCGTCTCTGACTGAGCTGCGCTGTATGACTTTAGCTTCACCTCTAATCTATTTCTGTTGTGCAAAAAGAATTTACTTTTGCACAATTATATACGTGAATGTGATGAATGTTGACATTATGATAGTATCACACAAAATGGTTCACAACTGATGGTTAAATTTGTAACTTTGATACATTTCCATCACACGAATTTAGAAAAATAATATCAATACTATTTTATCAAAAGCTCTACAAATGGTAATTAACTTGGTGACCTCTGATCACAAAATGGTACATAAAGATGGTTCAAGATATTTATGACACAAAATGGTATTCTAAATTGTTTATCAAATGGTAATTAACGGTGGTTCACAGAACTTCTAACACCAAATGGTATTTGGCTGTGGTTCAAGGCCCACGATTCTGACACCAAATGGTAACGTGGTGCTGGTCCAAGGTAATGGACGGTGGTTCAAGGAACTTCTGACACCAAATGGTATCCTGCCTAATGATAATTAGCGGTGGTTCAAGGCCCACGATTCTGACACCAAATGGTATCCTGCCTGTCAGCAACTCACTTGCGACAGGCATACAAGGATTCCCTTCTTTTGCACTACACGAAAGTGACAACTCGTATGGTTTGCAAAAGGATACATTTTATTGGGAGCTGATGGTACATAAGCTCCACGACCGGAATACCACATCGGTATTAAACATCATATTATGTTATGAAGATGGCATGAGGAGATGATGTTAATAATAATAATAACTACTGAAGCTAAGTCCTAACTATTGATACTGTCCTTAACAACAAAGTATCCACAGCGGATATACAGTCTGTTCCCTACGCCGTCGAGTCTCTGTCTGAACCAAGCTACCTGTGGCGTGTTCAGCCACGAGCAAGTAGCTCTCCGTGCAACCGCTGGTTTACGTGCTGGGAGTTCCAGCACGCTGGTCACTTGGTTGAAGTTACCATAATTACATGGTCACTTCTCGTGCTGCGGGTTTCCCAGTCTCTTGGGTAACCCCAGCTCATGTACACTCGTTGCCCTCCTTGTTGGCACGAGTGTGTCCCGTTATAGCTATTTATAGCGTTTGTGTCTCTTCTGTCTGGTCTACTAAATCGTTATGTTACTTGTCCTTTTCCTTAGCTCTATTTAGCTCTTCTTAACTTTGAGCTCTTACTAAGTCTTTGACAATCAGTGAGCATCCTACTTGTATCGCCTGAGTCGAAGCCAAGAACCCTGCCTACCCCTCCCTACATTATGCCAACCCCCGATTTCATACCACCGAGAATTACAAGGCCAGTTGCGAGGTTAGGAGAAAGAGAGAGCTTCAGTGGCTCAAATAATTGCTTGTTGAGAGCACAGACATCATAATACCCGTCGGGTATAGTAAAAACATCCTTACCATATTTGAACCAATTGTTTTTCAGCTTCTCGGAAATATTAACCCACGCGGGGTAGAACAACAATTCCACGATAGCCACCTCTAGGTCACCATCGCGATTGTCTAGGACAGGGTTGAGGGGGATGGGCTCCCCATGTTGGACATTGCTAAGTGTGAGATACATATTAGCACAGCTAATAATAATGATTGCTTACGAGTTCAATAAGGACGCCAAATACCCGGCGGGTGGGGTATACCCGTTTGCACAAACAATGGATCTCACGAAGGTGGACATACAGGTCAACAACCTCCAAGGATTCTTTCAGGCACAGTTCCCCAACGTGTTTGAAAAATACCAGTTACCATACGTGGAGTCAGACCAGATCGCACAAACCTGGTACAGCAAGCCGATGCAATTCTGGCAAAACCAACTCAACTTCGCTGTATGGTGTGCCACGGAGGGGTGTGGGGTGTCCGCGCAGGAGAATCTGTCCGACCCTGACCCACTAACGCGAGCCGTCTTCAGATACCATTTCTACTAACAGATTCGTCGAATCCTTAACAAAATGTGTGTGTCTCTACCACAAGAACAGGGTTAGACCGCCTTTGAAAATCCCTACGATGTAAGATCCTATGAGCGTATATGCGCGGAATTTAGGATTTCCCAGAATGATAATTGGAGACGGCTCAGGAGGAATAATGGGTTGGAGAGTGTATACATTTACTGGACGAACATTGGTTATCGCGTCCTGAATGACGGCCAAGGTGGTGTATATGACCCAAAACGACATTCATTCACACAACAGACCACGAACGATGTACTACACATATATTACATCTCGCAAGATGATGCTCAGGCTGACTCTGCCTGGCGGGGTTTCGTTCTGAACAAGTCACAGGGATTCACTCACCCTGGGGTTGAGCGAATAAATGACAGCATTCGAACCTATGTGTCGGCCATCTTAGTGGCCCAGGCTCAGACTAGAACACAAATTCTGGGAACTGGAACGCCGTTTGATGCCCAGAAGAAATTCCTGGTATTAGTAGAAGACGCCATCTCTGCGCCCGTCGATCTCGCGGCGGCCATCAAAAGGTATCAGGACGTGCTATAAAACGCGAGCTCAGAAGTTAATTATGTCTTTGTAACGGGGTTGTATATGGCCCCCAGCGACATGCTGCTCCGCATTGGTCAGATAGCTGGATATAACAACATGATCGTCATCCCAAAGCCAGGCCTAAAGCGTGGCTTGAATACTGTCATTAATACCCCAGACCCTACGGTAGAGCTGCCCAGCAATGCACAGCCGGCACCGACGGTACAGACCATCAGCTTAGCTGATAAGGCAGTCGGGCTGCAGCATCAAAACGTAAAGATAGCACTCATTGCTGGGGGTGTCGCAGCAGGTCTAGTGGCCCTATGGTTTGTCCATTTACTTCGTACATAGCCGCTCTCTGATAGCCAGCAGCAGCAAGCCACCGAGTGCAACCACTAATGCCCAGAGATTTCCAGCCAGCCATCCCACACCCTTACTCAAGAAGTTAAGGAGCCAGAAGATAATACCGCATATGATTCCCGGGAGTGCTGAGGCAGCCTTACCAGCTAGCCAGAAGGCTTGCTAGATCTTTCAGCTTCTGTCGAATCCATTCCTTAGCCCCAGGGCCAGGCGGCGGGCCAGGCGGTGGGGTAGGGGGTGCACCAACTCCGCCGCCAGTAATGGCTAGGGTGATAGTGGAAATTAAGAGGCCGATCGCTGTGAGAATGCTCGCTATGGTGATGCCCTGCTCTCAGAACAGAGTCGCAGCCTCTCACCCACTGTGGTGTCTTCATTGACCACCCGATAAATGGTTTCACTGATCCGACTGAATTGGGTGCGAAAGTCTTCGTGTAACTCAGCGACTTCTATTAAAAGCCTCTTCTTAGCTTCTTCAATATCGGCAATCTGTTGCTCCTGAAAGTCCCTACTCTCCTCATTGGGTGCTATCGATATTTTCCGTCGTTGTATGGCGATCTCTTTATCTTGCTGGTCGAGAATAACAAGGTAGTTTGTGAGATTACCTTTAATCGTCGTCACCGCTTTGTCAAGCGCCATGAGCCCCCGGAGTTCTCTCACTGGAGGTAGGCCTTCTCCCCCCCCCCCCCCCCAGGTACTGGTCTACGTGTGAGGTTTCTATAACCCGCTGTACTTCTGGACTCGGCATGGCCCGTTCTAAGATATTGCTAATATTTGAAGCTATTTGTGGGACATCCTGAATATCTGCACCACCTAGAGCAATTTCTTCCTCCGCCAGATCACTATCAGTCTGCTCGATGATGGTGACAGCCTTTGGTGGTATTTTTCTCCCAAACCCCAATCCCTCTCTGGTACTCGCTCTGAGGCTAATCAAAGCTAAAGGCATGCCATCCTCTAACCGTGTAATCCTTTCGTGCCCAACATAGAGAGCATTCTTGCTACCAAACCTAATTTTCCTATAATTTATGCCTGTTATAGGTGTGATACCCCACAGCTCCTCCACACTATCAAAATTGTCCTTAATGGCGCTGTTTTCTAGTTCTATGTGTAAGTTGGGCTTCCCCTGTGATGGCTCTCCTGTGACGGCTCTCCTGTGACGTCTCCCCCAGTGACGGCTCCTCCTGTGACGGCCACTCGACATTAACAGTGCGGGGCTTGTCGATATCAAGGTCATCGATTAAGCTTGTCTCTTGTTCGCCTGTCTCAGGCGGCCCCTCTTCGCTACCAAAATCGGTCAACTCAACTCTACCCATATTAGATATTGCTACAAAGCAACAACAATAAACAACTAGCCATGTCTTCAAGTGCATATGGTCATAAGCTTAACCCTTACCGCCGTATCCGGGAGCCGTTCTATGTGAAAGGATTGCGGCAAACGATGATCGTGACCAACAATCCTTCTACGATCGGCCCGAAGCAGCAGTTACTAGTTCGTTTTCCCAATCTCGGTGCACACGATGTTATCGTGCCTGGGTCGGTGCGGCTGGCATTCAATGTCGACCTCAGCTCCCCTGATGTCAACCGGTTGGTGGTCCAGAACCTCGGCCGCGCGCTGGTTCAAAAGCTGACCGTCAGGCTCTCGGGCAATGAAGTTTTCTCTCTTGTGGACAGTGACGTCTACAACTTCTACCTGGATCTTTGGAAGAGTCGATCGGAGCGGGCGAGCGCTGTGTATCAAGGCATCGATACAAGCACCGGTATGAATGTGACCAAGGCGCGTGTTGGCGCAGCGGATGCTGTTGTTCTGCCCCCCGCCAATGCGAAAGACGTGGCGATCGCGAAGGCCTTCAAAAACAGGTACTACATACCACTAGACTTTGAGTTGCTTGAAACACATGCGCCCTTCTACCAATCTGCTCTTAGTAATCGGCTGGAGATTGAGTTGATCTTTAACGATGCTTCCCGCGTGATTCGCGCAACTGGTAAAGATGCCGACAACTCCTCATATTCCCTAGAAAACATCTGTCTCGAGTACGAAGTAGTCACTGAACCCACGTTGGCCCGGCTAATTCGTAGCATGTATGAGAGCCGTATGGTAGTGTTATACGAGCGGGTCCTACGGCATATGAAATGGAAACAAATAGGTATTTTAAATTCCTGCGAGAAAAAACGAACTAAACATTAACAAACGTTGCACATACCTTACAAGCAGATCCACGTGTCGCGAAATACAGGTGAAAAATCCGAAATCAGAAGCACTCAATAAATATAAAAAAATGAATAATAAAATAAGATAAAATACACACGAACGTATACAATACGACACACAGACGTTTCGATTCTAAGAATCTTTGTCAATGACAACACAGATAGCTGACGACAAAAACACAAACACACGACCTATCACTTATAGTGCACAAACTGATAATTCCACGTGGGGCAGAAAATGTGACTATGGCCAGCTGCGAAAACGCGTGGCGCAGAATTGAAAATGGGTTGCCAAAAAGGATTTGAGTAGCCAAAAATATGTGAACAGTCTGCTATGGAAACATAGAAATGTGGGGACAATTAAGTCTAGATATCGCGGGGGGGGGGGGGGGGGGAACAGCACGGTAATAGGTAGTGTAAACAATTGGGGAAGATGCCACAGTTATACTGTAGCGTCCACGACAGTATTAATTCCTGTCGGGTGGATGCATCCCAGATTGTTGATTAGCTGGCATTCAATTCTAAGTCTGACACAGCTATTTGAGAAGCAGGGTTTTAATGCGGTGACACATGCATCGTCGGCTCCATTGTGGTTAGAGGAATTGAAATGGTTGGGGACAGGTTTGTCAGCGCCCTGATTGATGTCTCTGAGGTGTTCTCTAAAACGATCCGCAAGACGTCTGCCCGTTTGGCCAATGTATTTCATGTCACATCGTTTGCAGATGATAACATAAATCAGATTGCGGGATGTGCAGGTGAAAGAATCTTTCAAGGTGAAGGTGCCTCGGGGAAATGCAATTTCTGGTGTCTGAACAACGTATGGGCATGTCAGACAGTTCCTACGATGGCATTCGAAGGTGCCCACGGATGAAGTAACCGTGGGGAGGCGACTGTGCACAAGGTGGTCTCTGAGGCTCTGGTTACGGCGGAAAATTACCCTGGGGCCATTTGAGAATACCTCACGAGTGGTAGGATCCGATTCCAAGATGGACCAGTGTCTCAGGAAAATGTGCTTGATGGCATAGGCATGTGGATGGAAGGTGAGGATAAGCTTGGGCTCATTGTTCTGAGGTCGCGTATGCTTGGCGAGGGACATTTCCCGCGAGACCTGGGTTATGCGACAGAGAGCTGTCGACAAGACGTCCTCTGGGTAGGACCGTCTGCGGAAAAAGTCCAGCATTTCGTGGGCTCTCTCGAGGAAGTCATTATCATCCTGACAGATGCGACGAAGGCGGAGTAGCTGGGAATATGGGATGGAATCTTTGCAGCTTTTGGGGTGGGATGAGCTGTACAGGAGGAAACCGTGAGCATCAGTAGGTTTATAGTACACGGAGGTCGTGAGGCCTGTAGAGTTTAACTTAATGGTGGTGTCAAGAAAATTGACAGAGGTGGTGGAAATTTCTGAGGTGAATTGGATCGATGGATGGAAGTTCTTGACATAATTAATGAACCGGTTCAGTTCCGCCTCCGACATGTCAGTGAGACCTATGCCGTCATCGATGTAGCGTCGGTAAAAAGAAGGGAGAAGACCATCATAGCTGAGTTCAATCTGGTGTTCCAGATGTCCCATAAATACACATGCGTAGCTGGGTCCCATTTTAGTGCCCATGGCGACACCGCTGATTTGTTCAAAGTAGTGGCCATTGAACTCAAAGGAATTGTTGGTGAGGACCAATTCAGCGAGTCTCACAAGTGTGCGTGTAGGGATGGCTTGATCTGTGCGTTGATCCAGAAAGAACTGTAGCGCCCTGAGGCCATCAGCGTGAGGAATGGAGGTATAGAGGGAACATACATCTATTAGGAATAGTCTGTATGTGTTCCCAGGAGTCAGTTGGAGAGAGTTGAATGAAAGTAACGCATGCGTTGTATCCTTGATGTATGACGGGAGATTCGCAACTAGAGGTTGGAAAATCCTGTCAAGAAACGCTGAGATCAGTTCAGTCGGGCACGAGCAGGCAGAAACTATCGGACGTCCAGGATTTTTAAGTTTATGTATTTTGGGCAGCATGTAGAGGGTGGGTTTGCCCAAGTCGGAGTCATGGATGTGAAGTGAAGTGGCACTGGGTGGTAAGGCATCCTCACGTATGAGCTGTTTGATGGTGTTTTGAATCTTCCGGTTGTAGGAGAGAGTGGGGTCTTCGGTGCAGGGTGAATAATTGTCAGGTTTATTAAGTTGAGACATGACTTCCTCGACATATAGATCTTTTTGCCAAACAACTACCGCACCCCCTTTATCCGCCGGTTTGATGACTATGTCCTGTCTGCGCTGTAGTTGAGACAGGGCACGCCATTCGGAAGGGGATAAGTTGGAGCGTTTCAAGCGAGGGAAAGAAAGTTGCTTGATCTCATGGAGTGTGTTGGCTATGTAGAGGTCAAGCGCGTTGGAAACTCCGGGGGGTGGGGTCCATGTGGAACGGGATTTGGTTGAAGATGGAAAAATGTCTGGAAGCTGTGGGGTGGGACTGAGGACAGGCTTGTCTCTGTGGTGGTACTTGAGGCGGAGTCGTCTGTGGAAGTTGGAGACGTCTTCCAAAATGGCGCGACTGTCCATGCGGGGGCGTAGAGGGACAAAACTGAGACCTTTCCCTAGCACAGCATGTTCTTCAGGAGACAGTGGTAGGTCAGGCGGTATGCATACCACTTTGGTGTGGTTGATAGGTGTCGAAGTGGGGGAAGGGACATGGGGACGTAGATGGCTAATTTTGTCTTTCTTACGTGAAGATAGACATTTATATAGTTCTCTATTATAATGTTGAATGATGGAGGTGATCAAATGGAAAGCAAGCTGGTTGTTGAACGTCAGTAGATGCAGAGTCTGGTACAGGTTGTGCTTGGTGTCCTTGAGTTCGGAGATATGTCGTTGATGCACAGTCACTGCCAGCTTCATGTACTTGACAGACTGCTCCTGTGCCAGGCGATTGAAGAGTCGTGTCTCAGCAGGAACCAGTTTGCCTAACGAGAGATGAATGTTGCTCCGGAAGCCTTTGGGTGTAATTTTAAGCCGGAGACAGTTGTTCAGGAAATTCAAATGGCAGGAGAAGCGAGTGATGTTAAACATAGTGCGCGCGAGGCTGATAGCTGCACGGGACATGTCCTGGGGTATGAGGGCAAATATGTCGGAGACGGTGTGGTGGAGAGATGACATAGTCCGTCTGTCAGCAGGCATGATCGGCTACAGGTCGGTAAACATGAAATAATGGATATATAAACTAAAAAACTGACAACAAGAACACGGACGATGAGAAGGGGTAGCAGCCAGGAAATTAAATGATATGGAATAGAGAGAAAAAGCAGCGGCTGCAGCAGGATATAACAATATGAAATGGAAACAAATAGGTATTTTAAATTCCTGCGAGAAAAAACGAACTAAACATTAACAAACGTTGCACATACCTTACAAGGAGATCCACGTGTCGCGAAATACAGGTGAAAAATCCGAAATCAGAAGCACTCAATAAATATAAAAAATGAATAATAAAATAAGATAAAATACACACGAACGCTATACAATACGACACACAGACGTTTCGATTCTAAGAATCTTTGTCAATGACAACACAGATAGCTGACGACAAAAACACAAACACACGACCTATCACTTATAGTGCACAACCTGATAATTCCACTGTGGGGCAGAAAATGTGACTATGGCCAGCTGCGAAAACGCTGTGGCGCAGAATTGAAAATGGGTTGCCAAAAAGGATTTGAGTAGCCAAAAATATGTGAACAGTCTGCTATGGAAACATAGAAATGTGGGGACAATTAAGTCTAGATATCGCGGGGGGGGGGGGGGGGGGAACAGCACGGTAATAGGTAGTGTAAACAATTGGGGAAGATGCCACAGTTATACTGTAGCGTCCACGACAGTATTAATTCCTGTCGGGTGGATGCATCCCAGATTGTTGATTAGCTGGCATTCAATTCTAAGTCTGACACAGCTATTTGAGAAGCAGGGTTTTAATGCGGTGACACATGCATCGTCGGCTCCATTGTGGTTGGAGGAATTGAAATGGTTGGGGACAGGTTTGTCAGCGCCCTGATTGATGTCTCTGAGGTGTTCTCTAAAACGATCCGCAAGACGTCTGCCCGTTTGGCCAATGTATTTCATGTCACATCGTTTGCAGATGATAACATAAATCAGATTGCGGGATGTGCAGGTGAAAGAATCTTTCAAGGTGAAGGTGCCTCGGGGAAATGCAATTTCTGGTGTCTGAACAACGTATGGGCATGTCAGACAGTTCCTACGATGGCATTCGAAGGTGCCCACGGATGAAGTAACCGTGGGGAGGCGACTGTGCACAAGGTGGTCTCTGAGGCTCTGGTTACGGCGGAAAATTACCCTGGGGCCATTTGAGAATACCTCACGAGTGGTAGGATCCGATTCCAAGATGGACCAGTGTCTCAGGAAAATGTGCTTGATGGCATAGGCATGTGGATGGAAGGTGAGGATAAGCTTGGGTTCATTGTTCTGAGGTCGCGTATGCTTGGCGAGGGACATTTCCCGCGAGACCTGGGTTATGCGACAGAGAGCTGTCGACAAGACGTCCTCTGGGTAGGACCGTCTGCGGAAAAAGTCCAGCATTTCGTGGGCTCTCTCGAGGAAGTCATTATCATCCTGACAGATGCGACGAAGGCGGAGTAGCTGGGAATATGGGATGGAATCTTTGCAGCTTTTGGGGTGGGATGAGCTGTACAGGAGGAAACCGTGAGCATCAGTAGGTTTATAGTACACGGAGGTCGTGAGGCCTGTAGAGGTTTAACTTAATGGTGGTGTCAAGAAAATTGACAGAGGTGGTGGAAATTTCTGAGGTGAATTGGATCGATGGATGGAAGTTCTTGACATAATTAATGAACCGGTTCAGTTCCGCCTCCGACATGTCAGTGAGACCTATGCCGTCATCGATGTAGCGTCGGTAAAAAGAAGGGAGAAGACCATCATAGCTGAGTTCAATCTGGTGTTCCAGATGTCCCATAAATACACATGCGTAGCTGGGTCCCATTTTAGTGCCCATGGCGACACCGCTGATTTGTTCAAAGTAGTGGCCATTGAACTCAAAGGAATTGTTGGTGAGGACCAATTCAGCGAGTCTCACAAGTGTGCGTGTAGGGATGGCTTGATCTGTGCGTTGATCCAGAAAGAACTGTAGCGCCCTGAGGCCATCAGCGTGAGGAATGGAGGTATAGAGGGAACATACATCCTATTAGGAATAGTCTGTATGTGTTCCCAGGAGTCAGTTGGAGAGAGTTGAATGAAAGTAACGCATGCGTTGTATCCTTGATGTATGACGGGAGATTCGCAACTAGAGGTTGGAAAATCCTGTCAAGAAACGCTGAGATCAGTTCAGTCGGGCACGAGCAGGCAGAAACTATCGGACGTCCAGGATTTTTAAGTTTATGTATTTTGGGCAGCATGTAGAGGGTGGGTTTGCCCAAGTCGGAGTCATGGATGTGAAGTGAAGTGGCACTGGGTGGTAAGGCATCCTCACGTATGAGCTGTTTGATGGTAGTTTTGAATCTTCCGGTTGTAGGAGAGAGTGGGGTCTTCGGTGCAGGGTGAATAATTGTCAGGTTTATTAAGTTGAGACATGACTTCCTCGACATATAGATCTTTTTGCCAAACAACTACCGCACCCCCTTTATCCGCCGGTTTGATGACTATGTCCTGTCTGCGCTGTAGTTGAGACAGGGCACGCCATTCGGAAGGGGATAGGTTGGAGCGTTTCAAGCGAGGGAAAGAAAGTTGCTTGATCTCATGGAGTGTGTTAGCTATGTAGAGGTCAAGCGCGTTGGAAACTCCGGAGGGTGGGGTCCATGTGGAACGGGATTTGGTTGAAGATGGAAAAATGTCTGGAAGCTGTGGGGTGGGACTGAGGACAGGCTTGTCTCTGTGGTGGTACTTGAGGCGGAGTCGTCTGTGGAAGTTAGGAGACGTCTTCCAAAATGGCGCGACTGTCCATGCGGGGGCGTAGAGGGACAAAACTGAGACCTTTCCCTAACACAGCATGTTCTTCAGGAGACAGTGGTAGGTCAGGCGGTATGCATACCACTTTGGTGTGGTTGATAGGTGTCGAAGTGGGGGAAGGGACATGGGGACGTAGATGGCTAATTTTGTCTTTCTTACGTGAAGATAGACATTTATATAGTTCTCTATTATAATGTTGAATGATGGAGGTGATCAAATGGAAAGCAAGCTGGTTGTTGAGCGTCAGTAGATGCAGAGTCCTGGTACAGGTTGTGCTTGGTGTCCTTGAGTTCGGAGATATGTCGTTGATGCACAGTCACTGCCAGCTTCATGTACTTGACAGACTGCTCCTGTGCCAGGCGATTGAAGAGTCGTGTCTCAGCAGGAACCAGTTTGCCTAACGAGAGATGAATGTTGCTCCGGAAGCCTTTGGGTGTAATTTTAAGCCGGAGACAGTTGTTCAGGAAATTCAAATGGCAGGAGAAGCGAGTGATGTTAAACATAGTGCGCGCGAGGCTGATAGCTGCACGGGACATGTCCTGGGGTATGAGGGCAAATATGTCGGAGACGGTGTGGTGGAGAGATGACATAGTCCGTCTGTCAGCAGGCATGATCGGCTACAGGTCAGGTAAACATGAACTAATGGATATATAAACTAAAAAACTGACAACAAGAACACGGACGATGAGAAGTGGTAGCAGCCAGGAAATTAAATGATATGGAATAGAGAGAAAAAGCAGCGGCTGCAGCAGGATATAACAATATGAAATGGAAACAAATAGGTATTTTAAATTCCTGCGAGAAAAAACGAACTAAACATTAACAAACGTTGCACATACCTTACAAGCAGATCCACGTGTCGCGAAATACAGGTGAAAAATCCGAAATCAGAAGCACTCAATAAATATAAAAATGAATAATAAAATAAGATAAAATACACACGAACGCTATACAATACGACACACAGACGTTTCGATTCTAAGAATCTTTGTCAATGACAACACAGATAGCTGACGACAAAAACACAAACACACGACCTATCACTTATAGTGCACAAACTGATAATTCCACGTGGGGCAGAAAATGTGACTATGGCCAGCTGCGAAAACGCGTGGCGCAGAATTGAAAATGGGTTGCCAAAAAGGATTTGAGTAGCCAAAAATATGTGAACAGTCTGCTATGGAAACATAGAAATGTGGGGACAATTAAGTCTAGATATCGCGGGGGGGGGGGGGGGGGGGGGAACAGCACGGTAATAGGTAGTGTAAACAATTGGGGAAGATGCCACAGTTATACTGTAGCGTCCACGACAGTATTAATTCCTGTCGGGTGGATGCATCCCAGATTGTTGATTAGCTGGCATTCAATTCTAAGTCTGACACAGCTATTTAAGAAGCAGGGTTTTAATGCGGTGACACATGCATCGTCGGCTCCATTGTGGTTACTCTATTCCTACGGCATAGACGGATCCCTCAGAAAAAGGGGGACTCGATATGGAACATCAATCTGAACACACCTTGTAAGTCTTTGAAAGGCATTCTCCTATTATGGGAGGATCCCGCCCACCACAAAGATTTTGCACGCCAAACAGAGTTGTTTTATAACCCGCAGATCACCAAAGTTGAAGTCATCGTAGAAGGACAAGCCAATCAGCTATTTGCGCACGGCTTAGCACCACACCAGCTCTGGGACGAAGCAAGGAAATCTTTGCTGGTGGCCTCAAAAGGCACCCTGAGACAAGCGCAATCGCCAAAGAGCTAGGATTGTTCGATGTCAGTCTAGGCGAGTACTTGACGAAAAAATTCTGCTTGTGGCTGGACTTTAGGATCTTCGACGATGACCATCTTCACGGCAGCGGCCGGCGTGTAGAGAACTGCTCTGAGGGCATCACTCTCCAGATCACAAAAGAGGCTGAACCGGCGGGGCCACTGTACTGCTACGTTTATTTGGTTATGGACGGACAGCTGAACATCGACACCGGGAGATTCGTTAGTGCTGTTTATTAATGGAGTTCCCACTTAAGCCACACTCGGCCATCATCACGGGCGCCACATCGTGTGGTAAAACAGAATTCATTCTCGACCTCCTGGAAGGCCCGTACAGGGGTGTTTTCGAGCATATTGTCATTGCTTGCCCTTCGGTACGATACAATGAAACATACCGGGCCCGGCCGTGGGTGTGGTCAGATCCCGAGGTCTTCATATTTGACCCCGGTGATCGGTTTCTCAAATTGTTAGAGGCCTTCTATAAAATGTTTCAGGGGACGCCGACGTTATACATCATTGATGACTGCAGCGCAGAGGACGCTATTGCGCAGAAGCGGACTATGTTGACCTATCTAGCTTTTAGCGGGCGACATGCCCAGCAAAGTCTGTGGGTTCAATCCCAGAAGTACAACGCCGTTGCGAAAGGCCTCAGGGCGCAGACACAGTGGGTGGCGCTCTTCCATTCCAAGGATAAGGATAGCTTTGAAGACTGCCTGGATGAGAACTACATC
Organism: Cepaea nemoralis; assembly: GCA_014155875.1. Taxonomy (NCBI): domain Eukaryota; kingdom Metazoa; phylum Mollusca; class Gastropoda; order Stylommatophora; family Helicidae; genus Cepaea; species Cepaea nemoralis. Next base: position 102,273 of record JACEFZ010022879.1, read on the forward strand.
ATCCACTCTAGGGAGGAACGTGATGGGGTGCGAAAGCAACTCGAAGCTAATGAGTTCTCAAAGCTGGTACTGAGGACCAAGTTCCCATTTTCTTATAAAGTGCTCAAAGCTGGTGAGGTGTGTTAGATACTAAGCACATGTTAAGCATCAGCTATGCATATGTTTAGCATCAGCTAAGCATATGTTAAGCATCAGCTAATCATGTATGAAGCAGTGCTTTGTTACTCCGTAACAGCCTTAGTTGTATTACAACTGATATGCACATGTTGTGTGCTTGGATGGGCTGTGCATTCCTATATTAGAGTTAGACGTTGGGTATTTGCAAACGCCGTGATGGATTGTGACACCATACTCGACCAGCTGTTACGTGAAGAGGCAAAGCCAGCAGAGTCTGCTCCGGATGCAACACCTACAACAACGCCACAGTCCGGACATGCAACATCACCTGCCACAATGCCACAGTCCGGACATGCGTTGCATCGTGAAAGGCTGGCAGCACTTGCGGCTGGGGGACGTGCTGGGCAGTACATAGGAGGTAAGTACTCCAAACTTACAGTGGAACAGGTTGAGGCCTTGCCTGATCAAGAAATTGAGAAGCTTTATGCGAGGCACGAGGCGAGGCTTGGAGCTGCAATAACAAAGACCCTAGGTACGGCTATGCTACAGATGTACGCACAAGTGGCAAGTATGTTCCTACACATTGCTGATAATCAAGCTTTGGTGACAGACCTGGAGGCCGACCCGTTTCTAGGGCATGCGTTAAACACAGTTACATGTGAACTCTACCATAAGTTCGGTATGTACTTAGCACCTGCAACTGTCTCGCTAGCAACTTTTAGGCACTGCCATTTTGAACATACCTGTCCTAAGCAACAACAAGATGGAGGAGGCGACCCCCGAAATTGCTCCACAGGAGACGGTGAAACTAGTGACGAAGGACCCCAGAAAAGTTGCGGCTGGGAAGAGAGGAGCTGCTGCTCGAAAGAGTCCTGAAGCAGAGATTTTGTCTCTAGCTCTGCAGCAGGCTGTTCGTGAGAAGAAACGAAAGTTGGCCCCGTAGCATGAGCAGGCCCCACCACCGCTGTTTCCAATGGTGCCAGTTGATTACCGCCGCTGGACTCCCTGGATTATCGGAGTGGCTGGCGTTGTCGTTGTCGTCAGTGTAATTAGGCAGAAAATGCGGCGGACTAAAGCACCTGCCCCGCCTGCGCCCCTCCAAGCGACCGGAGACTAACATATTAAAGAATAGAGATCCATTTTATATGGAATAATGGCAGGCGTTGACGGGAGAGCTATTGTTAATGCCGTTTACCACGGCGCTGTGGTGGCTGCGCTTACGGTAGGCACCGCAAAACTGACCAAGGTGATTTTCAAAGGGGCAACTTTGCCCAAGCTAGACGCTGATATGTATGACATTGGGATGATGGTCTTAGACACGTCCATCGCCTTCGCACTCCGAGATGTGCTTATCAAAGAGGGCTGATCCCCGCTGATATATTGCATAAGCCCTTACAGTATCAGCCCCGCTAGCTATGGCCTCTGTCGCAATAATGATATAGGGCGCTGTTGTCAATGCCCTCGCGTTTACGGGGGGTAACTACCTCTTTTCCAAGCTAGGGCACGCAGACGCCCATGAAGAAATGAAGCGGCACTATGAGGCTGTCGAGCGGCTACAGGCGGCCCAGGTTGAGTGGACGAGAAAGAGAACCGCGCGGCTGGACTGGCTCAACGATGAGCTACAGCGCGAAGGCCACGCCGCTCACTCTTTCCAGGATGTCGACCAGGCCATGCGGGAATACAGCCTGATCTCCGGCAAACGTGTCGAGCCCCTCGAGCCTGAACCTCGCCTGTCGGATTTCTACGTGCCATCTGAGCCGCAGAAAGACCGCGAGATCACTTTCATCGTTCTTGGGCTGGCAGCGCCGAGTATTGTTGGTTATAAGTTGCTTTAGAGATTGACCGCTGCTACCCAGTAACAAATGAAAGGTCTGGAGGACATCTACTACTGCCCTCGGGGCTATTGGAAAGGCTTGGCGGCCATTAAGAAGCTCGCTGCTGCAGCTAATGTTGCAGAGGATATTGCCCGAGACTGGCTCAAGAAGCAAGCTATTTTTCAGATCTATCCACCCGCTCCTCGTTATATTCCGCGGCCATCTATTGATGAAGATAGACCGAATGCCGTCCATCAGGCTGACTTGCTCTACCTACCACATGACCGGGTTGGTCGTAAGACATTTAAGTATGCCTTGACGGTTGTGGATGTTGCCTCATGGTTTAAGGAAGCAGAGGCTTTGACTGATAAGTGCAGTGAAGGGGTTGCTTTGGCCCTTGAGCGAATTTACAAACGCGGGTTGACCCGGGGCGTGAGTTTATGGGTGCTGTGAGCCAGCTGGCAGCGAAGCATAAGACACAGATACGACGAGGTGAAGCTGGGAATCACCGGCAGCACGCGATCGTCGAGAGGTTCAATCGCACTCTGGCATAGAGACTGTTCGGTGCCCGGTACGCCCAAGAGTTACTACTGGCAGCTCGAGGGTCCTCTGAACGTTCAGCTGAATGGGTTCAGGCTCTTCCTCAGGTGGTCGAGGAGCTTAACGGTGAGGTGACTCGTTTGACGGGTCGGAAGCCGGTTGATGCCATTAAGGACACTTCTGTATCCCATTCACCGGCCGCTCCAGCTCACCGTACTATTGGCCTCAAGGAACCTGTGATTCCGTCTGATGCTCTAGTTCGGTATCTGTATGCAAGCTCACCTGGGGAGCATGAGCTTGAAGGTGGCCGGCGCCGGGCGACTGATCCTTCGTGGTCATTAACAGTACACGAGATTCGTAAAGCTGTCTGCCAGGATGGGCAGCCTGCGCTATACTACCTGGAGGATGGGCTGGCTCGGGGCTTCGTTGGCGAAGAGCTGATGATTGTTCCTCCCGACACCCAAATGCCTCCTGACCGGATCATCCCTAAACGCTGAAGACTCACTCCGCGGCATCCTTGCCGTACTCGAGGGGCTGCGTGTGGATACCGTCGGGTAAGAAATACCGTTTGTCATAATACGCGCTGAGGCCCAGCTTGCCTTGTTGGTAGCTGGCCATCTGCCCGTTATGCATGCGCATCCCTCGGTTCTCCACTCTGTCTATGGACCCCTCTAAGGCGGCTTTGTATCTCCCCCAGGTCATGGTGTTCTGCCTTTTTCCCACCTCCTTGCAACGAGAACTTCGTGTTCACATCCCCGTCAAAGATGTAGCATTTGCTGCAGAGAGCGATGTCTCGACTCCCCTCAAACTCGGTCTTGAAGATGCCGGGGGTTCGCCCGCTCCATTTGTCCCAGGCAAGCCACTCCCTCTTCACACTGTTGAACTCCTCTTTCATCTCAGGCTTTACGGCCTCCTCGAGGTTGAGGGTGCTCAGTGCGATGTACAGGCTGTCGGTGTCCATCTGCATGACCGCATAGTCCCTGCGATCCACGAACGGTCAACAAAGTCATGGTAGAATTCTAAGATGCGGAGCTTGGCCAGTTGATACACGGCGATTCCTACCTGGAAAGGACGCTTGATGATCACACGTGGCTTACGCGATTTGATCTCGTATGCGTCGCCTATCTCTGTGAGGTCGTCAAACCAGACGGAACGTAGTGCCTGATCCACTGTTTTTTTCGTTTCGGGTGTAGCTGGTGTTGGTGTGGCGCTCGAGTGCCTCGGTGAGCTTTCCGTATGCTGAATTGCCTAGAAGCTTCATATCCTCGGCCAGCATTGCCTTCGCTTTGTCCACATCCCCGAGGCGGCTCGCTTCGGTTACTTGCTCAACAAACCACGTGAAGAGCTTCTTTGGCTCATACTGGATGACTGTATAGACCGCCTCCAGCTCGAGTCCGTGTTCTAGATACCATTTCAACAGCGGGGTGTAAGCAAGATTCCGTCGGCCTCAAGGAGGCCAAGTAGTTTCTTACACCCCGACCGCTGGCGGCCGGTGCGTTTCAGGTATTCCAACATCTCCGGTGCTACTAAGGCCTCCGGTACTGCCTGGTTCATAAAGAGGGGTGCCATTTCTTCGAATTATGACCACAAGGCTTTGGGGGTGGAGATTTTACACTTGACAAATCCAAACAGCTGGCCTTTTAACACCTGCTGCGCGATCTTGGGCGCTACCTCTTGGGGGTTTTCTGCGTGGAGCACTCGCTCTTTCCCGCACGGCATGTCCATAGCCATGGTGCTGAGGTAGAGAGCGTTAGCGTCGTACCCTTTTGCTCTCCTGCACAGCTTCCCCTTTGGGTATTGATGCGACCGGATTCTGGTGACCCCCGCTTCGTGGTACCGGGTTAAGACTAGCCACGGCCCTCCCGTCACTGCTGCCTTTAGGAGTTTGTAGGCCTCCTCTCCTGGGGCATACAGCTCACCAGCCTTGGTGCCCCTGAGAAGGTATTGTAGGGACACCCCTGGGAGGCTGCACGCGCCTTTGAATGTGTCGATTCCCCGCTCTCCGTAGAAGGCCTTCATCTTCCCTAAGGCCTCGATGCCTGGACCGACGTCGAGGTTGTTGTAGTACCTCAACCAGTCGGCAAACGTGGTCATTCCTTTTTCCTTGAAGAGACGCTTGCAACTCCTCCACTCCTCCAGCGTGAGCACGTATCCACCCTTTAGGCTGGAATACCACGCGGGGTAGTCGGGCAGACCTGGGTAGTTCAGCTTCTCAGGTGTGTCGAGCCATTCATACGGCAGCCACGACTTGGTTGCTGTGCAGCCATAGCCGCGCACCCATGCATCGTTCGTGGTGCCGGGGGCCAGGTAGTTGAGAATATCAAGGAACTTGAACTTGGGTGTGACGAGGAACATTGTCTTTGTCCCTTGGGCGGTCACGTTGATCTTCTGGCAGGTGCCTGCTAGCTCCGCTACGAAGTGTTCCTTTATTAGGTTTAGGTCGTAACGGCCTGAGTTGAAGCCCAACACAAGGATTTGCCCACACCACTCACGCATTTTCTTCTGCAGTTGTGGCTGCAGCTTATCCAGGTCTTCCGGGAGGTAACGCGCTTCCATCTCGGCTCGTATCGCGGTTGCGCGCCGACGCAGGTCTGCCATTAATTCGGCTATCAAGGCTTTTGGGTCTGCGTTGCTCAGGTGGGTTGGCTGCTCCTCTACGGTGTCCCCCGCCGAAACGGATATCGCAGTCTGATGGCTCTCATAGGTGAGGTCTGGGGTGGGGCGCTGGGCTTGAGCCTTGTCGTGCCAGGCCTCGAAGTCATAAAAGATCGCATGAGGGTAGACCACCGTCTGCACCTGAGGCATTGGGACCCGAGACAGAGGCGGTCGCTCAAACTCCCACACTACCACCAGATTGTAGCCATAGGCCTTTATTTTCTCTCCGCGGCGGAGGGTTTTCTGATACAGCTCGTCGACGTTGGGGGCCTCAGTGTGGGTGGGACACCCATGCCAGTGGCAGCCGTGATATTGGTACACCGTGTGGGTGGTGGGGTCGTAGCCGTCCACCAAACCGTCCGCGATCCACCGCTCTCCCCCCCCCCCATGCCCGCAGTATGCGTGGTGGATGTGGCGCCCTTATTGTTCGGCCATGTGCTCTAACCATAGGATTGAGCTGCGGCTGGCGTTGTTTTGGGGGTAGAAAACTTTCTCGTATTCCGACTGTGGCCGCTCCACCTCCTTCCCTGGACAGAGGATCTTGGTTTCCCCTCTGCTGCAGCGGTTAGCATGGCGCTGGAGAGAACAGGCCTGGGTGAAACGCTGATTGCAATGCTGGCACTGAAAGAGCTTCGCCAGCTTTGGCAGGTCAGTTATCAGGAAGGCGTGACTTTCATAAACCCCGATCGTCATTGACTTGATGCCGACGCGCTCGTAGTTCGCGGGCCGCCTTACCAACCGCTACACCCCCTCTTCGGTTGGCTCGTAGACGCGTATCCCTAACTTCAACTTCTCCTCAAACACTTTTAACGAATCCAAACCTGGCTTGTCTGGGTTGTCGGTGCCCCAATCCCTTTGTGCCCCACACCCTTTGTCTGCGCAGAACAATTCTGGCAAATACTTTCCCAACAATACACAGAAGTGAGATACCCCTATAGTTGTTACAGTCGCTTCGATCGCCATTGTTCTTGTACAGCGTTTTGATGTTTGAATCTTTGAAATCCTGTGGGACTTGTCCTTCTCGCCAGCATAGCTCTATTAGCTGGTGGATCTGTAGAGTGAGTGTGTCTTGCCCACTCCTGTTAACCTCTATTGGAATCCCATCCTTACCTGGAGCCTTGCCCGAGGCAAGTTCATTTCTAGCACACTTAACTTCTGTTATGGTGGGAAGTGTGTCCAGGTGGTCAAGAGTTGGCAGGGCCTCTATGGCGTTGAAGGCATTATCCGCTAGCTTGGTCTCACTTGAGTAAAGCTCTAAATAGTGCTCGACCCATCTATCCATCTGCTGTTTCTTATCAGTGATGATTTCTCCAGTCAAGGTTCTCAGCGGTGCACTTCGTTTGATCATTGGACCACAGGCTTTCTTTATCCCTTCATGCATGCTTCTGATGTTTCCCTTATCACTTGCGATTTGAATGGACTCATATAACTTGATCCAATAGTCATTCGCACACTGCCTGGCAGCCTTTTGCACATCCTTCCTCGCTTGCTTCAGCTCACTCAGAGCGTTACTCTTTCCTTGTTTCTTAAGAGAGCTATCTTCTTTTTATCAATCAAGGGCTGCAGTATCTGGCTGTTTGCCGCAAACCAGTCCTGCCTCTTATGATTCACAGTGCTGTAAACCCCTACCGCTGTTTTATAAATAGTTTCCTGAAGTTTACTCCATTTATCATTTACTACACAATTTTCAGATGTACCAGTGAAAGCGTCTTCAAGTTGCTGTTGAAATTCAAAGCACTTTCCAGGATCGTGAGTGTTAATAATATTAATCCTGTGTCGTTGTGTATATACAGATATTGGTCTAGCACTGCATAGAGCCAAACGACATTATACAATTAATTAGGATCACGGTTGAACTATAAAACACACGCATACTTGTTACGCTGTCTTGTGTCATAATGAGATTTGGCCGATACTAAACATTCATTGTCGAAAATTGAAATGGAATTTCTTACCTGTAGGGGAATTTCCCCCCCCCCCCCCCCCCACATCATGAAACTGTCAGACTGGCATTATTTGCTGGACTCTCACCCACCACAGGTAGACAAATGGGTTGAACGTAATTGTTGAAGAGAATGCCTCTGTTATTGATTAACGCGATATCATAATCACGTGAGGGTACTGCAAATTGTGAAAGTCAAAAGAAAAAAAAACAGGAGCATCGAATGTTGGAAATCATATACATTGTGTTTAGCGTGCGCAAATATTGAATCCATGGCACGCACAGATAACAACGTTTATCTCAAGTATTATAGCGAAGGTTAAAGGGGGTATTTAGTACATGATAGCCTGGCATATGTTTCCAAAACATGTAGACTGAGAATGAAGGTGGAGACAGTCACTGCGGCGGTCCGCTTCAATGCTTCACCTTTTTTTAAAACTCAACGACACGATCATCATCATGTGCCATGCCGATAAGCGTGGACTGTCATGTTTCACCATCTCATACGAACACCGTGGAGCAGCTCTGTGTTCTTTCTCAACTATACAACGTGGCCAAGCCATCCATGTATTTACTTCTCTGCCTTCCCGTTGTTCTTTTCACCTCAATCTTCCAGTTGTCACCAAGTTCTCTAATTTATTTCTTTTCATAACGTGTCCAAAATTGTTGAGTGTCTACATCTAATTTCTTTAATCAGCTTACGGTTTTAATTTGTTTCTTGTAGGACTTCCTCATTGGTTTTTCTCTCTGTCCGTGGTAATCTTTGAATTTTCCTCAGAAACCACATTTCCACAGCCATCAGATGTTTTTCAGGCGGTTTGCTCATTGCCCACGCTTCACATTCATACAAAAGCACAGGTTCTGATGAGCACCTTATCACCCCTTTTCTCGTTGCAAATGGCGCGTTTTTTTCCCCCTTCCTTTTATTTGTCAGTATTTTTTCCGTCTTGCAAAAGGTTACCGTTGCCATATCGATTCTTGGTCTAATCTCTTCAAGGCATCACCCATCAGATGTTATGACTATTCCTAGATAAATGTACCTATTTACTTATGTAAGAATATTCCCATTTACTTGTATATTACATTGTGGTAGTCCTTATTCCTTGTGATGGCCATAACCTGTCTTCTTACAATTTAATTCTAGTTTAATTAACTGTGCGTAACAACCACGTCTACTAAAATTTGCACATCGTGTTCATTGTCTGTAATCAATACTGTATCATCCGCATATAACGGATTGTGTTACCGTGCACATATATACCTGTGGGTGTATGTCGTGAGGAAGAAGGTACTGCATAACTTTTCAGACATACACCAACAGAACTTATCAGTTTTGGAGAATAACTATCATTACAATAAATTTAAATTGTCATACTAACTGGTATTCAATGAAACAAAGTGATATTCCCCAGAATATCCAGAAAACAGGCCATGTCGGCCACATGGTTTGGAAGTTGCAGGCTTGAGCGCAGTCTGGCGAAGGGTCTGTACCCGGGTTTCCGTTCGTTACAGACAGTTCATAAATAAACACACATGTATTGTTTGGCTTTCATAGAAGTAGATGAAGGAAGTAGAGACTAGAGGACGCACTTTTTTTTAAAAATTCGCATATCCTTTACAAGACATCGCTGTCAACATCAGCATGTTTTAGCTGATTGTTGATTTCTTGGCAAGATTACGCTCAGTAGTTTGCCATTGCTTTCTGAGCGGCCGGCTCATTTATCCCGCAATCCACCAACGCGGGGAGAACCGCTACCAATTCTCGCGCGTTGCGTTACCCTGCGTGGATAAACGGGATTACGGAGAAAGTCGTGTAACTCCTCGGCCAGGGAGAATGGCAGAGGACGCACTAGACAACATACAAATTGAAAGCTGTAGATACCGACCGGAATTCGAACCTGTCACTTCTAAAATTACGACTGCGCCTCTCTTCCGTAACAAATTATAATACCTTTTATATTGTCTAGTGCTTCCTCTAGTCTGTGCTTCTTTCTTCTATTTCGATGAGCGCCAAACAATATATGTGTGTTTATTTACGAACTGTCGAAATGTTAGTGGCCTCAAAGGGTTCCCAAACTGATATTTATATGTAATACAGTCACATATAGCAGGCTCACTTGTGTTCCTTGCACGAGTAACGATCCGCTGAACGCATTGAACTGATCGCATTAGACGCATTGAACATGGAACAGAACACATATGTTTATAGACCAAACTGCACTTAGTAGCTGATGCGGTCGGTATAATGTCAATCGCCTTTACTTCTCCAGATATTTCATGGTACCCTTTCCAGACTGGAGGACCTGTGCACCCGGGTCAAGTTTTCAAATATTGGAAACCGTTCGGATGTAGATCGAACCCTAAACTACCGGCACGCATGAGCGTCTAGCGTCTATGGTAGAGTGGTTCCAATGTAACGCACATCCACACACCTCACACAACACACATACACAACACATACATACACATACACGCACGCATACACATATACACATACAACACACATATCCACACACACACACACACACACACATAATATATATATATATATATATATATTTGTGTGTGTGTGTGTGTGTGTGTGTGTGTGTGTGTGTGTGTGTGCTGTATGTGTATATGTGCATATGTGTACTTTAATGACAAAAAATAAATGCTGATGGCTAAAATTGGATCACAAGAAATAAAAATAATACTTGGAGATTTTAATGCAAAAGTAGGAAAGGGGAAAATGGAGGATGTAGTGGGGAATTATGGTTTAGGTACAAGAAATGAAAAACTAATAGAATGGGCACATATAAATGATATGATAATTGGAAACAGATGGTTTATTCACCATAAAAGACGACTATACACATGGAAAAGCCCTGATAAGAAAAATACGCAACCAAATTGACTACATACTAATTAATAAAAGATTAAGAAATGCTTTAATTAATGTAAAGACAATGTCTGGTACTGATTGTAATAGTGTTCAAGTACCGCTATGCGGACAAATAAAAGTAAGATTAAAGAGAGGGAAAAAAAAAATTATTAAGAACGTAGACTTAATAAAGAGGTTCTGAAAGTAGATAAAGAAATTCAAGAACAATACAGAGTGACTGTGAAAAAAAAAATAGGTACAGTGCAATAGCGAAAATACAGAGTATACATAAACATTGAGAAATGTTAAGGGACTCTATTCATCAAACTAGCAAAGAAATATTACTGGAGAGAAGCCAAATAGCTAAGAAAAACTGGATGAATGAAGAAATCTTAATGCTGATGGACAACAGAAAACAAAGTAGTAATGACAAACAAGAAAATGCTAAGATAAATAAAGAAATAAAAGATAAATGTCTGAAGGCAAAAGAAAGTTTGTTAAATAAGCACTGCAAAAAATTTAATTAAATTCCATTAATGACACACAAAATATGCACAAAGAAATCAGTGAGCTGACGGGAAGAAAAATAAGAATAAATACAGGGTGTTTTAAAACAAAAACATGAAAGATATTATTAGAGAAAGGTGCTATAATGAAGAGATGAAATGAGTAGATAAAAGAATTATATGATGGAGAAAAGGAAGAATTAACAGAAAAAAGTAACTTAGAAGGTCCACCTATTCTAAAAGAAGAAGTCGCTAACACTGTAAAACATATCGGAAAGGAAAACAGATGGGCCAGATGAAATCACAATAGAAGAATTAGAAGTATTGGGAGAATTTGGAGAAGATATGTTAACCAAAACGTTGAATGATATTTACAGCAGTGGATATTTATCCAGTGATATGCTGAAATCTGTACTTATAGCTATACCCAAAAGACAAGTAGCAATTGAATGTGAAGATTTTCGTACAATTAACCTCATAAACCATACCACTAAGCTTCTAAACAGAATCATAATGAAAAGAAACAGAAAGAAAATAAAAATTGAAATTAGTGAAGAATTTATTTGTGGAGGGTAAGGGCACAAACAATGCAATATATACAATACGGACACGAATAGAAAGGTCAATAGAGAAACAGAAATATATATATAGTTGTGCTTCATAGATTATACTAAGGCATTTGATAAAGTAAATCATGATGAACTGATTAAAATGTTGGAAGATATCAACATCGATGGGAAAGATTTAAGAATACTAAAGAATATTATCTGGAACCAAGTAGTAGCAATTCTCCCCCGATGGTGTTTCCACCTTGTCGTGGTGGGGACACTTGAGTTTCTCAATGACCCTGAGAGCTATGCCGGCGGTAGCGTAGCTACCAGAAGGGCCTCCCAAGCCGGAGAGGTCAAAGGTAGAGAACAGACAAAGAGAAACACCCTGGTTCTCCAGGTTTGGGGTTGAAGCATGGGGTTAACACCCCCACCTTTGTAAAAACCATTTTTGTTACGAAAGAGATACATGAGCCTCGAATTCGGACTGACTTATCTGGTCAACGACCTTGGAACGTTAAAGGACTTTTGAGATTTGGAACATGGAATGTACGGACACTATATCGAGCTGGAGCGGCCGAAGAACTAACCCGGGAGCTGGTTGAATATCAAATGGATATAACAGCAATTCAAGAAATAAGGTGGCCAGGAGAGGGTACTTTAGAGCAAAATGGAATGATTATATTATATGGAGGAAACATCCAAAATAAACATGAATTAGGAACAGGATTTGTCATAAAAAAAGAGTTATGGGGGAATGTTTTAAACTTTAAAGCTGTTAATGATAGGATTAATAAATTACGAATAAAAGGTAAATGGAAAAATATAACGATGATTAATGTACATGCACCCACTGAAGAGAAAGAAGATGATATTAAAGAAGACTTTTATAATGATCTGGAAGATGTCATAGAAGAAACCTCCAAACAGGACATCCTGATTGTGCTGGGAGACTTCAATGCAAAAATAGGTAGAGAGCAAACTAATAAAAAAGTGGCCGGTATGGAAAGCCTACATACAACTTCAAATGATAATGGATGGAGAGTCATCCACCTGGCAGAAGCCAAGGGACTGCAGATTAGCAGTACCAGACTACAAAGAAAGGATATACACAAACAAACATGGAAATCATGTGACAAGAGAACCTATAATCAAATAGATCACATTTTAATTAACAACAGAAATGCATCAAACATACAGCAAGTTAGAAGTTATAGAGGAGCTGAGTGTCACAGTGACCACTTCCTCGTTGGAGCAAAATTTAAAATAAAACTTAAGAGAGCTTTCTATACTAAATTACAAAGATTACACCCAACATATAACAGAGAAAAACTACAAGAAATTACAGTCAAAAAGAAATGTACAGATGAAATAAAATGTAAACTTGAAAATCTGCAAAACACTTTGGAGGAAAGCGTTGACCAAACTTGATTGAACATCAAGAATACAATTCAATCTACAGCAGAAGTATGTCTCGGTGTGTTAACCATGCATAGAAAGAACAGATGGTTCAATCAAAAATGTGAAGAAGCAGTCATTAGGAAAAAGAATGCCAGATATTTATTGTTAAATGACATCAACAACATCCAAAAGGAACAGCGTTATAGAAATGAATGTAAAGAGGCTACAAAAATAGTCCGACAGCAGAAGCGAGAATATATGAGTAATATAATCAAAGATATGGAAACTAATCACCACAAAAATGAATCCAGAAAGTTTTTTAAAGAACTGAAGTCAATGAAACGAGGGCACCAACAAAACACATATGGTTTAAAAGACAAAAATGGGAATATGATAAATACCAAAGAGGAAATGTGCAACACATGGAAAGAATATTTTGTTAAATTACTAAATTGTGAAGCTCCAAGTAACACTTTCCCAGAGGAAGAGGTTCTAACATGTGAACCACAAATTGAAGACCCTACATTTGAAGAAATCCTATATGTAATCACACGACTTAAAAACAATAAGGCAACTGGGACTGATGGAATTGCTGCTGAATTTATAAAGGCAGATGGCCATGCATTACATCTAAAGCTATACGAACTAATAATAAAAATCTGGAGGACAGAAGAATTACCCCATGACTGGAAAGAGTCATTATTGATACCTATCTTTAAGAAAGGAGACAAGTTCCAATGTGGAAATTATAGAGCAATATCACTACTGTCCACAAGCTATAAGATACTATCCGCAGTATTACTAAATAGACTAAAACCATATTCAGAAGACATATTAGGTGACTACCAGGCGGGTTTTAGACAAAACAGATCAACAATAGATCAGATATTTATCTTACGACAAATAGCCGAGAAAAATTGGGAATATAAAAGAGATCTCCATAACATTTTTGTGGATTTTAAAAAGGCTTATGATAGTGTCCATAGGAATAGTCTATGGAATGCTATGCAGGAATTTGGAACACCAAGGAAGTTAATCAACATGACCAGACTATGCATGGAAGATACTTATAATATAATAACATATAAAGGTAGGAAATCAACCCTTTCTAAATATCATCTGGCTTGCAACAGGGTGATGCACTATCGCCGCTACTCTTCAATCTGGCTCTAGAGAAAGTTGTAAGGAAGATAAAGGAGGAATGTGATATTGGAGGAACATCCAAACTGCTTGGTTATGCAGATGATATAGATATTATAGGGCAAAGTGAACAAAAGACATTGGAAATATTGACACACTTAAATGAAAAAGCCCAACAGATGGGGTTTGGTTATCAACCAAGATAAGACAGAATATATGGTAGTTTCAAGAGACGGAATGGCAAAACCTCTGGCCACATACAAATAGATAATATGACCATTAAAAGAACGGAAACATACAAATACCTGGGTACAATCTTCAACTGCTCCAACATCATAAGGTGTCGCGTAATGTTGACTATTTTGATAGACAAGGATCAGAAATAGCAACCAATAGACTTTCAGGATTCCGAAAGACTAATCACTGTCGAAGAAGAGGCCGAAATGGCTCGAACTAGGAAGTACGATTCGGAACTGTCCCAGGAATGACCAGGTCTTCAGACAGTGTTCAGGCACAGATAGGTAAAGCGAACAACCGTACTAGGAATAATTCTAGACAGTAGGCTTAATGAATCTGGCGACGAATGCCTGCAAAAATTAAAGAGCCCCCTTTAACTGATCCATTCTCACAACATGGAGGAAGAGTACAAATATAAAGTTACAACTTGCATTCCTTCTCTCTCTCTCTCAGTATCCTAATATTAAATTAGAGTATACCAGCAACAGACTAAGTATGTTTCTGGTATCACATATAACTATTAATTTATTGAAAACTGTGGCATGTAAAAGTCTGTTGCCCTAGTGTGTAGGCAATCAAATCCTAGACTAAGTTGGCAGGCTAAAGGTGTCAGCCGAGGAGGTCGGCCACTTAGCTCAAGACTTGGGTCCGGCTTGTCAACTCGGGTGAAGTTCCAGTTCAGGTTGCGGATTCACTCTCCGGCAATAGACATGGTGCTCACGACCGGTAAGTATGCGTTGCTGCAAGTTGCTGGCTCATGGTACCACCAAAGAAGGTGCAGAACTTCTGGAAGGTAATCAGAAAAACAGAACCGGTGAATGCTTGTCCTTCGTCCAGGATACTCTCATTGCACACCTCGCTCTCAGTCTCATATTCAGACACGACTAGCATCACAAGACTATCACCTCTGTCACAGACACATCACTAGCGCTATGACAACACTATGACAAATGGCTAACGTGGACAACTACTATTTTCCTTAGCCACATATATCAATCTCATCAGACTCAGATGCCCATGTATTCCAGTCTACAGACACTGGACACATCAATGTATATTTCTGAGTCTGATCACACTCTACAACATTCTTACTATGATGCATTCACATATATTATAAATCACACCAATTACATTTAACACAATGAAGTGTACACAATGAGTATGAATCCCACAGATTACATTTAACTATGAAGCACGAACATTGATTATAAATCACACAGATTATATTTACTCGACAATGTATCACCATAGATTATGAATCACAGATTACATTCACGTGACGAGGTATGAACATAGATTCTGAATGACAGATTCCCTTCATTCGAAGTATACCACAGATTATGAATCATACAGAGTACATTCAATCGATGAAGGAACACCATAGATTATGAAGCACACAAATTACATTCACTTGACGAATTACGAACATATATTATGAATCACTCAGATTCTATCTCAGCACATGAAGCAGTATTGTAAATTATAATTCTGATTCACTCCCGAAACACACAAATTAAATTCTACAGGAGGTTGAAGTATTAACATAGGTGTAGAGGGTAGGCAGTGAAGGACTGCGTTGAAGCAAGGATACTGATGTGAATGAAAGGCCTGTCCCACGCTGTCATGAGATGACCTCTGACAAGCGTGGTCTCCAGTAGACTATGTGAAAGAATTATTATTTCACAATTAACTATCAGTATTTCCTATCACCGTTTATTCCTCCGAATTACCCCTCTCATTCTATAATTATATTCTTCACTGGCGATATATTATTCTAGTATATATTATATTAATCCCTAGTTAAACATCAAGCTTCATTGTCTGACCATTCTTCGATAGTCCAGTTCCCGCCTGTTACATTTCGCCATTTTGTGTCGCCGTTCCCTTCATTCTTCATTCCTCTATTTTGGTCTTAGTATAATCAGCGTCTCCATTAATTATATATTTATTCCGGCTGTAGTTTACGATCCCTGTTCTCTAACATTAGTTATCGCGTAGTTCACCCTGAATCTACACTACAAATGCCGGTAAATATATGCATGTAAATTCGTACTAATTAATTAAATCAACGTACCTTCCAAATTGTGATTAAACCTCTCCACGGGGGAACAGTGCCACTAGCAGGGTAAATATTACTTGTGGGTATCAATTTGGCTCGCAATTTGCTTTTCCCAAATATAGGCTAACTAGAGCCTGGATTATTTTGTTGCAATATGTCTTTTTACAGCTAGTATCGGCGCCTGTGTCCTCACCGCTTCGGGTCAGTCGACCAAATGGACGATCTGCCGGCTGACGACAACTGGCCAGGCAGATTCTCGTGTTGCCACCCGGGTCGCAGGCTAAAACTGAATATGTTATTCTGCCAAACTTGCGCTGGGGCAGAAGGCATGCACAACTAATAGTTCTATAATATACTGTATGGTATATAGTTTAAAAACACTAGAATATTCACTAGGTTTACAGGAGATTAAATTCTCGCCAATAATACAGGCATATTTATAGATATCTACAAACATGGGAAAATAGGGAAAAGATCGTTTTTCTAGATATATTTATAATGAAAAATATGATCTGCAATGTAATTTAAGCAAAAATAAAGTGGGAGACTGTCTATTACGTGACAGATGCCCCCCGTTGAAAGAAAAGTTTGAGAAAACAAACTTTTCTCCCAGCAAGATTCCCCTTTAGTTTTGTTAGCACTCACTCTAACATTTTTGGGTCATCTGGACTAGTCTCACCCTCTTATGTAGAACCCTGTCTACTCAACAATGTTTCTTCATTCTTAAGACTTCTTTTAAGAGCCCTTCTCCCTTGGTGTTGGTTCCAGAGAGATCTACACTGTGGATGCTGTCTTCTAAAGCCATCCACCCCTAAATTATTCTTTCTAGGAATATAATCTATTCTAGAAGCATAAGGGTTCTCGGTTCGCGTCCCAACAGGATACTGCTTTTGTGGAGCTGAGTCCTTAGTGTTAACATTCATATCGACCTTGACAATATTAGTCTTACCAGGCTTATCTGTACGCATTGGTGCATGAGACACCGGAATTCGTCTACTCTTCTCTGACTCAGACGTCTCCGCGTCAGGGTTGAGGAAGACATCATTCCTGGTCTCCTGAGGTTTTAGGGGATACTCCACTAACGAGTCATCTCCACCTTTGACCTCAGTTTCCACCGAGAATGCCATCCGATGCACCGGTGACTCTTCTACTCCAACCTGCTTCTTTAGCAAGTGGATATGAAACACTGTGGGTTTACCCCTAAAATAAATTTTATACTTAGTCTGGGACACCTTCTCTAGTATAGGAAAAGGCCCCTGCCAACCAAGTTCTAATCTATTATCCCTCTTGGGTAATAATACAAATACTCTGTCTCTTAAAGTAAGTTAAGTTTCCATATGTTTGGGTGGGAATTGGTGACACTCCTTACATGACCTGACATATTGTTTAATATCCCTGGTCATCCCCGGCCAGAAATTGGAGAAAGCAAGCCTTCGGATTGTAGTTTTTATCCCCAAATGCCCACTGTCCGAGAGTGAATGTCCCATTTCTAATATAGGTGCACGATACTCTTTGGGTATGACCAGCTGTTCAGGGATGTTCCCCATAGTTCTTGCCCTATAGAATAGCAACTCGTATTTTATATAGAAATCACCAACTCTGAGTGGATTCCTAGATTTTGGCAGGTTGCCAAAGCAAGATTGTAAGGTTGGACATGCTGCTTGGGCAGCCCTAATTTCCCCAGATAGTGGGTTGATAGATAAGTCAGGGTCACTCAAAACGGTTCCCTTATTATTTGTCTGCATTGCCATTATTATAGGTGATGAGGGTTCCCCTAAATATACATGTTTACATCCGAGGATAAATGGATATACGAGATCTTCAATCACAGCAGCTGGAATTGTTCCAGTGACATACTTAGATGTCACATGCTCCTTAGCTATCTGAGCATAAATGGTTTGGGAGCCCCTAGTAGCACCCTTTACTGCTACTCATTGCTTAGTCAACTGAGATGGTTTCACTAAATATCTACTTATGATTGCCTCACAGGTCAATCCTGTGTCATAGAGACATTGCACTGGGCTACCATTTACCAGAATAGTCTCGACTGTGGGTGGTTTACCGTTAGTTCCAGAATCTAGGTTCTGTCGGGTACTTGCCCCCGTCGTCATACACGCAACATACTGGGTAGGGGGTTTATTCCTGCAAGAACTAGTGTGGTGATCGTTAGTTTTGCAGTTTTTACAATAAGGCTTTCCCCATCCACTATTCTGTGCTGGTGTGTTTTGAGCTATAGGTTTCTGAAATCCCGGGTTTTGGCGTTGACAGCCAGGGTGCCTCCTAGTGTCATTACCTAAGGAGTTATTTTGTTGATAACTCTGATTTTGTTCTGGAAGATTCTGTTGAACATTAGTATGAGTGGTTTTAGTGGTACCCCCCTCAACATGGGCAGTTAAGTACCTTTGAGCTAAAGAAATAATTTCCTGAAGCCTATTCCCACCATTTTCAGCAATGAAAGTTTGAAGTGGTTTTTGGAGTGTATTTTTAAGCTGTTCTGTAAGAACCATTTCCTCAAGCCCATCATAAGTAGCATCGAAATCGCTTAGTTTGACCCACTTAGAAAAATAAATGTGTAATCGCGAGGCAAACTGGGCGAAGGATTCTCCTTGTGATCGCTTGGCCGAACATAACTTCAGCCTGTAAGCCCCTGATGTCAATTCAAATCTTTTAAGCAAAGCGGATTTTAGAGTAACAAAATCCCTCTCGAGACCTGGAGGAAGTTTAGCAAACACGTCGTAAGCTGCACCTCTTAACCCTTGGGAGAGCTTAAGATTGTATTTTTCGCTGGGAAGATTGTAGGCTTCACACATTAAAACAGATTTGTCAAGATAATTATCTATCTGATCTTCTTTTACGTCGAAGGGGAGCAGTGGAAAACTCATTGATCCATTGGAGATGTGTGGTCCGGCAGAAATATCACTAGTGAGGGTTGGATAACTAGTACTATTGAATCTTGAAGTATCCGGGTGTTGTAATTCCAGTCTTCTTAATTCTATCTCATGCTGTCTCGTCTGTTCTGCTAGTTTCGATTCCTTGTCCTTCTCCAGTTCTGCCTGTTTAATCTGTTTCTCGGATTCTATTTCCGCCATCCGGATTCTTTCTTCCCTTTGTTCTTGGCTCCATTCTTTTTCCGCCTCTCTAATATATTTCCTCAATTCTGCACATTCATATCCTAACAAGGCCCCTTTCTCTTTAATCTCCTGAGTTGTGGGTTGATTTTTTTACAGACATGATGTGTAAGCGGTTGATAGATCTTAGTTGAAGTACCTGATGTATACTTACTTATCAATAAGATAGTTGTCATGAAAATTTGTAATCAATATATTACAGAACAACTTATGTAAGTTAACGCAATGCAACGATACAACACAAAACTCACCCGTCTGACACCTGGTTTATCTTAACTGTTAGTCCTAACTTATAGGTACTAATGTTACTGTGTTTGTATAAGTGGTTAATATACTGATTATAATTTATTACTATACTAGTCTATTGTAAGGCCACTTTTACTAACGGGATACTCTATTGTGAAGAAACTGAAAGTTGAACTTGTAATACGAGGTTGGATACTTGGCTGGAAACAGTAATAAATGATAATTCTAGACCGGACGCGGCCACCAATTGTCGCGTAATGTTGACTATTTTGATAGACAAGGATCAGAAATAGCAACCAATAGACTTTCAGGATTCCGAAAGACTAATCACTGTCGAAGAAGAGGCCGAAATTGCTCGAACTAGGAAGTACGATTCGGAACTGTAACAGGAATGACCAGGTCTTCAGTCAGTGTTCAGGCACAGATAGGTAAAGCGAACAACCGTACTAGGAATAATTCTAATCAGTAGGCTTAATTAATCTGGCGACGAATGCCTGCAAAAATTAAAGAGCCCCCTTTAACTGATCCATTCTCACAACATGGAGGAAGAGTACAAATATAAGGTTACAACTTGCATTCCTTCTCTCTCTCTCTCTCTCTCTCTCTCTCTCTCTCTCTCTCTCTCTCTCTCTCTCTCTCTCTCTCTCTCTCTCTCTCTCTCTCTCTCTCTCTCAGTATCCTAATATTAAATTAGAGTATAACAGCAACAGACTAAGTATGTTTCTGGTATCACATATAACTATTAATTTATTGAAAACTGTGGCATGTAAAAGTATGTTGCCCTAGTGTGTAGGCAATCAAATCATAGACTAAGTTGGCAGGCTAAAGGTGTCAGCCGAGGAGGTCGGCCACTTAGCTCAAGACTTGGGTCCGGCTTGTCAACTCGGGTGAAGTTCCAGTTCAGGTTGCGGATTCACTCTCCGGCAATAGACATGGTGCTCACGACCGGTAAGTATGCGTTGCTGCAAGTTGCTGGCTCATGGTATCACCAAAGAAGGTGCAGAACTTCTGGAAGTTAATCAGAAAAACAGAACAGGCGAATGCTTGTCCTACGTCCCGGATACTCTCATTGCACACCTCGCTCTCAGTCTCATATTCAGACACGACTAGCATCACAAGACTATCACCTCTGTCACAGACACATTACTAGCGCTATGACAACACAATGACAAATGGCTAACGTGGACAACTACTATTTTCCTTAGCCACATATTATCATCAGACTCAAGTGCCCATGTATTCCAGTCTACAGACACGGACACGACAATGTATATTTCTGAGTCTGATCACACTCTACACCATTCTTACTATGATGCATTCGCATATATTATAAATCACACCAATTAAATTTAACACAATGAAGTGTACACAATGAGTATGAATCCCACAGATTACATTTAACTATGAAGCACGAACATTGATTATAAATCACACAGATTATATTTACTCGACAATGTATCACCATAGATTATGAATCACAGATTACATTCACGCGACGAGGTATGAAAATAGATTCTGAATGACAGATTCCCTTCATTCGAAGTACACCACAGATTATGAATCATACAGAGTACATTCAATCGACGAAGGAACACCATAGATTATGAAGCACACAATTTACATTCACTTGACGAATTACGAACATATATTATGAATCACTCAGATTCTATCTCAGCACATGAAGCAGTATTGTAAATTTTACTTCTGATTCACTCCCAAAACACACAAATTAATTTCTACAGGAGGTTGAAGTATTAACATAGGTGTAGAGGGTAGGCAGTGAAGGACTGCGTTGAAGCAAGGATACTGATGTGAATAAAAGACCTGTCCCACGCTGTCATGAGATTACCTCTGACAAGCGTGGTCTCCAGTAGACTATGTGAAAGAATTATTATTTCACAATTAACTATCAGTATTTCCTACCACCGTTTATTCCTCCGAATTACCCCTCTCATTCTATAATTATATTCTTCACTGGCGATATATTATTCTAATATATATTATATTAATCCCTAGTTAAACATCAAGCTTCATTGTCTGACCATTAATCGATAGTCCAGTTCCCGCCTGTTACATTTCGCCATTTTATGTCGCCGTTCCCTTCATTCTTCATTCCTCTATTTTGGTCTTAGTATAATCAGCGTCTCCGTTAATTATATATTTATTCCGGCTGTAGTTT
This sequence comes from Cepaea nemoralis, assembly GCA_014155875.1. NCBI lineage: Eukaryota > Metazoa > Mollusca > Gastropoda > Stylommatophora > Helicidae > Cepaea > Cepaea nemoralis. Next base: position 123,645 of record JACEFZ010022879.1, read on the forward strand.
ATTATCCCTGTTCTCTAACATTAGTTATCGCGTAGTTCACCCTGAATCTACACTACAAATGCCGGTAAATATGCATGTAAATTCGTACTAATTAATTAAATCAACGTACCTTCCAAATTGTGGTGATTAAACCTCTCCACGGGGGAACAGTGCCACTAGCAGGGTAAATATTACTTGTGGGTATCAATTTGGCTCGCAATTTGCTTTTCCCAAATATAGGCTAACTAGAGCCTGGATTATTTTGTTGCAATATGTCTTTTTACAGCTAGTTTCGGCGCCTGTGTCCTCACCGCTTCGGGTCAGTCGACCAAATGGACGATCTGCCGGCTGACGACAACTGGACAGGCAGATTCTCGTGTTGCCACCCGGGTCGAAGGCTAAAACTGAATATGTTATTCAGCCAAACTTGCGCTGGGGCAGAAGGCATGCACCACTGATATTTCTATAACATACTGTATGGTATATAGTTTAAAAACACTAGAATATTCACTAGGTTTACAGGAGATTAAATTCTCGCCAATAATACAGGCATATTTATAGATATCTACAAACATGGGAAAATAGGGAAAAGATCGTTTTTCTAGATATATTTATAATGAAAAATATGATCTGCAATGTAATTTAAGCAAAAATAAAGTGGGAGACTGTCTATTACGTCACATAAGGGAAGAAATACAAACTAGAATCAACTCTGGAAATAAGATATACTATGCATTACAACATCTACTAAAATCAAATGCGCTATCTCGTAACACCAAAATCACAATATACAAAACACTGATCAGACCAGTTGTGCTGTATGGCTCTGAAACCTGGAGTACAACGAAAGGAGACGAGTTATTGTTACAAACCTTTGAGAACAAAATTTTAAGACGCATCTTTGGACCCATTAGGGATACACAAAGTAGAGTGTGGAAAAGAAGAAGTAACAAAGACATTTTTGATCTGTTTAAGTCTCCGCTAATCACTGGTATCATGAGGGCTAATAGACTACAATGGCTGGGGCATATAGAAAGAATGAAAGATAATAGGGAAACAAAACTCGCTTACAATCAGGAAATAAATGACCGTAGACCCCGAGGTAGACCAAGAAGACGGTGGAGAGATAATACATATACAGACCTACAAGCACTTGGAATCAACGACTGGCAAGAGAAGGTCCACCAGAGAGACGAGTGGAGACGGATTGTATCTGCAGCAAAGAACCTCAATGGCTCGGAAAGCTGAAGAAGAAGAAGTAGTAGCAATTAAAATGGGAAGTAAAGAGGGTAGTTACGAACATATAAAGCTAGGAGTACGACAGGAGTGTGTCTTGTCACCATATCTCTTCTCCCTTTACAGCGAAGTAATAACGAGACAGATCAAAGAGACACCAGGAATACTAGTTGGAGGTTATAATATATATAATATACGCTAGGCAGATGACATAGTATTGGTGGCGGATAATTCAGCAGACCTGCAACAATTGCTGGACATTGTAGTAACAGAGGGTGCTAGGAAACGGCTCTCCTTGAATATCGAGAAAACAATAGCAATGGTGATATCAAAGAAAACGGGGACACCAAAATGTGAAATAGAAATAGAAGGGAGTATTCTTAACCAAGTAGATAATATTAAATACCTAGGGGAATTTATAATATCAGATGGAAGATGTACAACAGAGATTAAGAGGAGACTAAGGCAAGCAAGAGCCGCATTTAAGAAATTAAGAGTATCTTATGCAATAAGTCACTGTCACTTAATGTAAGAAAGAGAGTGCTGAAATGCTATGTAGAACCCGTTTTGCTGTATAGCAATGAATCTTGGAATGTAAATGAAAAATTAAGAATAAATTAGAAGCAACAGAGATGTGGTTCCTCAAACGAATGTTTCGAATTGCTTGGACTGCCAGAGTAACTAACGACTGCCTGAGACAGGCTAATGAAACTAGAATATTATATACAACATTAAGAAAGAGACAAACAGCTTTCTTCGGTCATGTGATGAGAAGAGAGGCATTGGAGAACATCGTGACAAATGGAAAGATCGAAGGGAAGTGAAGCTGGGCAGACCAAAAGAAATGATGCTGGATGGACTGAGACGGTGGCATGGAGGAATACCATCAGCAAAGGTGATCCAGAACACTAAAGACTGAGATCTGTGGAGAGCCATGAACGCCTACGCCAGCTGGCAGGGCACGTGATGATGATGATTTTGTGGTTAGCCAATAGATTGTGAAAGCAAAAAAGGATGAGTTATCAAGCCTAACGTGCGCAGTGTGAGTTTGCTCTGAAGTAAAGAGTGACATTTTCATATAATCAAGTTTAATATTGAGATGGGGAACACCAGAGAGTTGTGGCACTCAGGTATAATGTTTAATATACAATATGATGTTTACGGAGGTGTGCTCAAAAGAACGAAGTCACGTATACAGTCAAAATGAATTATACCAGCTCCGGACAACACTATCAGTCCGTGTCGACGATTCCAGTTATGTGTGACTCCATCATGCTCCGTAGTACAGTAACAATGACTCCAGTAACAAACACAATATAAATCCACAGAGTTCAGCTGCAGTTTCAACAAGAAGTAATCATTATATACAACACTGAGCCGTGGTACTTGCGTCAAGGCGTAGCATATTCCCCAATTCCAATGATGAGTGAGCGGATTTTTACAATATAATACGTGTTCATTTGATTGTGTACCATGTCTGGTCCAAACGTTATTTGTGTATGCCACTGAACACATTGGAGAAGATAACAGAAGCATAATAAAGATATCGTGAAGGATGTTAACTCACAAAGAGAACTGGTTACTCATATTAGAAGAAGACTTGTCACATTGTTTGGAGATATCATGAGAAGGGGAAAACTGAAGATTGTCGTCATAACGGAATAGTCAGAGTGGATGAGAAGCAGGGGGAGAGCAAACGGGAAGATGCTGGACAGTTTGATATCATGACACGGAGCAATGTCGGTCTTAGACATGATTAGCAGCACGCGAGATAGTCGAATCTGAAACCACAGTTATAGATCAGATGGAAGATGTATCTTTCACCATCTGCAGTCAAAGTCACAGATCAGATGGAAGATGTATTTTTCACCATCTGCAGTCACAGTCATAGATGAGATGGATGATTTATCTTACACAATCTCCAGTCATAGATCAGATTACTGTATCTTACACCATCACCAGTCATCGTCATATATCAGATGGATGTATCATACACCGTCACCAGCCATAGATCATATGGAAGATGTATCTTACACCATCTCCAGTCATAGATCAGATGGAAGATGTATCTTGCACTATCTCCAGTCATAGATCATATGGAAGATGTATCTTACACCATCTCCAGTCATAGATCAGATGGAAGATGTATCTTACACCATCACCAGCCATAGATCATATGGAAGATGTATCTTACACCATCACCAGCCATAGATCATATGGAAGATGTATCTTACACCATCTCCAGTCATAGACCAGATGGAAGATGTATCTTACACCATCTCCAGTCACAGTCATAGATCAAATGGATGATTTATCTTACACAATCTCCAGTCATAGATCAGATTGATGTATCTTACACCATCACTAGTCATAGATCAGATGGAAGATTATCTTACACTATTACCGGTCACAGTCATATAACAGTTGGATGTATCGTACACCTTCACCAGCCATATATTATATTAAAGATGTATCTTACATCATCCCCAGGACTACATCAGATGGTTGTATCTAACACCATCACCAGTCATAGTCATAGATCAGATGGATGATTTATCTTACACCATCACCAGTCATAGATCAGATTGATTTGTCTTACACCATCACCAGTCATAGATCAGAAGGAAGATGTATCTTTCACCATCTGTTCATTATGGCAGAGTCACGCGTGCACATATACTCGACAGTTAAGAAATATAGAAGTCAGCGATGCAGACGAAACATCCATGGAAGTGCGCTGGAGCCAGAAAATCGCTGCTCATATATGTTCGTTTAGGTCTACTAAAAAGTAAGCTTTCAATACTGGAATTGCAAACACTGCGTTGTTAACCCCAAGGTGAAACTCATGGAGGAAATTTCAAATGAAATCGGTTTGCGGTGTTTACAAATTTCGGGGTTCATAAGCTGTGATTCGGCAGTAAAACAATCAAAGATACACGGATGAATTTATCTGCTTCTTCTTTGTATGTGTTAGGTTTTTCTTACACGGATTTTACTGGGAGTCATCAGGATCTAGATAAGCATGATATCAATTGTGCACATGGTGTATCTGCTTCTTATCCCTTGCTGCCGACTCCACCCATGAAGTCAAGAAGCGACAGGATTGTTCTTGCGGTCCTTTAGCATGATCAGCCTGCTGCCAGTTTTATGCCACATTTACTTCCAGTTGATAATTTGGTCCATAGCAGATACACGTGGAAATTATGGACATTTCACCAACCGTGCATACGCAGAGGAAATGCTGCGACAGATTAGATTTCTGAGCCTAAAGGGAACCAGTTTGAGGAGCTTTCTGTGCCTGGCCACACCGAATATCATAACGTTCTTCCTAGTTGTGCTCACCTTGATCTTGTCGATGAGAATGAACAGCTTACAGGCAGATACTGTCGCTTCGTCAGAGACTCGTCTGCTTGGCGGGGAACAGAGGACATATAAACATTACTTTGTAGCAGTATTATTTGAGTACCTCCAAAACTTGACATTGTTGGCAGTCGGATTTATTTACCCTTCATTGTTGCGTGGGGTCTCTTTTGCAGTGGTTCTATGCTGCCTGACCATGCGGAGGTGCTTCAAATCTGTTGGTTTTTGTTATTTAATTCTGCAAGTCCTGCTACACCTGTTCACAGAATCACATGCTGCTTCATCTTTACCAGCTGCAGTCCTTTCAGGCGGCCGTTCCTTCAGTCAGTTTCCCTATGAAACATGGGTCTGAAGGGATTATCCAGACAAGATGTAATGAGCTCGGCAGAGTCAATTTCTACCCAAACATTAAGTGGGTTGCCGTCACCAATCCCACAGACTTGCTGATCTCTCCTCAATTGTCGCCATCAACATCAATATTTGGCAGAGAATGAGCAAGCCATGAGCCAACCACTCATAAACAGAAGAGTAGAAAATTCAAATTCGTGTTTCATCGGGCCAACAAATATAAGGAGCAAGAAACAGCGACGTAGGGTCTGGTTATTCTGAGGATGGAGTCGTCGAATGAAGGCATCATGGAGACAGTTGTTGTAGATAGAGCCATGAAGCACATGCCACGTGTTAATGCGTATGGCTATTTTTGCCTGAAGAATAAACCTACTACTCAATCCTGACTTTCTTTTTTCCTCATGAAAGCCTGTGTGCAGTGGCTCATGTTGAACACTCGTTCATCATGTCTAGGGATCTCTCCCTGGCTGTGGTCGTCGTTGCCGGAGTGTCAGCTTCTGACTCAATACGCATTCCGCTTGCACTTTGAGTACGTCACCTTGGCATACAGTTGCTGTATGAGATTGCCTATAAGAAATGCAATAAACATTTCCTCAATATAATCAACGTATGACAGCATGACTATGATCATTATAGGTCCTTTTGTCTGGCTTCTGTTATGTAACAACTAGATCTTTGTCTGCATCACCAAGATGGTCGTGCTTTTGCTCCAAGAAGATATAGTCACCCACAGAATCATCTACATTCTCTTTCTGCTCTTTATCCCGACGTTCAGTCTGAACTTAGATTTGTTGAGGTCCATCAACCAGACATTCAGGTGTGTGGTGGCTGTGAACTCTATCCTGGTACTCAATTTGTTTTACACATACCAGTTTGAGGACTGTGACAAAATTGCCTTGCGTTTCTCTCCACGTAATATGTCAGAAAACACAAGACGCTTTCATGGTTTCCATTCTGGATATTTTAGATCCAGATCTAGATGTTTTTGCCGGCGTCTAGATGTCGTTTTCTGACGTCTGGATGCTAGATGTAATTCTAGATGTTTTTTCATTTGGAGTCGGATATTTTCTAGGTTTTACTTTTCTTTCGGTGTCATTTAATTATTACTAGCTAACATATTATCACACGCCAGTGATCCGGGGTTTGTTTCCGGGTCCAGACAAGGATATGCACTACTGAAGAGCTCAAACGAGAGCGAAACTAGAGTCTAGTGCTTCCACATTGACATGGATAGGCCTTAGGTTCATACCAGAATGCGATCAGCGTTGCCAGTAGTGGGTTGTGCTCAATATTTAAAAATTTCAAATGCTGAGACAACAAATAAATCAATATTTATTACCCATTTTTGTTTGGTCTGGACGCGCATAAATAATGGTACCTGCCATTATTTAATCTTTGAATTGATTGATTGATTGATTTAGGAACCGACATCACAGCATTCGGGGCATTCCCATAAGTGCTCCATCCCCATCCTCAGCATCCAGCGAAGAGTTCCAACACCAATAGTTCCAGTAGCAATCTGATTATATATCCGTTTCGTCTTTCCTCTGAGCGTCGAGCGTCGGCCAGATCCCCTCGTCACTCCTCGCTGCCTCATTCTTGCCAAACTATGGTGATCGATTTGCTCCTCCGAGGTGTACACGTGCTCCCACAAGACCGCAACCACGTCTGCCTTGTCATGTATCAATACTCCACCAAGTTTTAAAGAGCCAGCCAATCTGTCCGCCTGTTCATTCCCTTGCACACCGGCATGCCCCGGAGAAAGGATCCAGGTGATGCTTGGCACCCGTGACCTCCGAAGCGAAACAAGCCACTCTGCACGAAGCCTGTCTGTCCTCACCCTCCTCAGCATGCTTTCTGAGTCAGTTACAATCATAATGTGTGTATGTATCGTGTTCTCCATCCAGCGGAAAGCTTCACTGACCGCTTCCACCTCTCTTCTTAAGATAGATGTTGCGGTATAAGACGCCAGGTTCTCCTGTACCAAACGTCGGCCATTAGGTCTTGCTAAGAATCCCCAGTCACTTCTCCTAACTCTCATTACCGAACCATCTGTGTAAATAATCACATTACCCGGGCGAGCGTTATATTGAATTAGTTGCTGAATTTCCACTTCAGTGGCCCCTGCTGGCCACTCCCTGCACTCCCGGCTCAATGTTATTATAACTCTTCGCAAGTCTGACTGCTCCGCTGGCACTCGTACCCATTCCTCTCCTCGCCTAATGTTCTCCAAGATTCACACATGTCTGATCGTATCCTCCGCCGGAGCCATCCATGATTTCCCTCTTATCAGTCTCTGACCCTTAACGGGGTCCAACGCCTCATGCAACGGGTGATCTGTGTCTGCAGTTACTCTGAGGTATGAGTAGTAACCTAGGGGGTAACTAAGTAGTAAATCTGGTGCAGCACATATTTGTGAAGAAGTATTTTACTATATGAAGAGTATAGCACCAGATTGATGACGTCACTAACCGACACCAGAATTTTGAAAAAATTGGCGGGTATTTTCTTGGGTTATGTCCGGTTGTCACTTCCGTTTAAATACTTCCGGTCCATGGGTACCCCCTACCCGGGTGCCCCACACCGCCTCCGGTCTGGTCCACCCCGGTCCGCCCGGTCCACCCCACGTCGCCGCGCGTGGATATCGAACCCTTCGATGAGGTGACCGAAGTCAATATGACAGATTGGAAAAATGATATGTCCCATCACTCGAGTTACCTCGAGTATCCAGAGTTGGATGCATGAATAAAATTTCACGGCACAGAATAATAGTTACCAGCATTTGGCAGGTGTCCATAGTGGGTACCCATGTATCAACTCTAAGTGATTGGCGAAAATCTGAGTAATAAATACTAGCGAGGCAACATTATTATTAAAACATTAAGCGTAATGAAATAATAAATGGTTATATGTCTAGTATGTATAACGCAGATTATTAAGCTGAATATTAAAATATTATTCTCAAATTATATAAGTAACTAGCTGACCCGGCCCGGCTTCGCCCAGGCCCTGGCGGAGATCTATCTATCAATTTATCTATCTATCTATCTATCTATCTATCTATCTATCTATCTATCTATCTATCTATCTATCTATCTATCTATCTATCTATCTATCTATCTATCTAAGATCTACCAGAACTAAGAACTACGCACTAAACAAAGAGAAAGCAGTGAAAAGCAAGTTAAAGAATTGCTTTGGCTCTCCATCACTGTCTGTCAAGCGTATGAACGACGGGAAATGCATTTCCATTACTTTCAATAATACTCTGCATTATGAGGCATTTCGAACATGCCTGATCAAACATTATCAGGGCGACCAAGTTGAGTACAGGGTGGACCGACACGGCGCTCAAGTCGAAATCAAAGTATCAGCTTCGTTACACACTTTGCATCTCTACAACTCAAAAAACAGTTTGCTTGCCCAGGGGGCAGTTGACGTCATGTCTGAGTGGCTCTCGACTCATTTCGTCGAAATTCAACAGACAGCACAGAAATCAATAGGTGACTCACTAAACACACCTGCCGATCTCAGCATGCTAGTGGCTGGCGAACCTACACAATCTGAAGCTGTAGCCATCACAGCATCAGGCCGTAATGACACCATAGTCCAACAAACCATGACTCAGCACAGCGACAACACGAATGAAACTTCTAACCGACCAGTGTTGCTAGCCATTGAGTACCCGATGAGTATGTGTGTAGAAGACAGTATACAACCACATGAAATAAATTCGAATCAAATAGAGGTTGCACCATCGGTACTAGATGATAGACCAGCTACTAACCAACACTCGTGCGTCTGTCAGCAGCATATTAAAAAGTTAGAGTCAGACCTGAAAGTACTTTTTGATGCCGCCTCTGACAACACAAACAAGATCGCCACGATCATTAGTGACTATAACAACCTCAAGTCAGAGGTGACTCTCCTGAGAGAAGAAAAATGTGAAACTAAAAACACACCGTTGAGACGTTACAACGCTCGCCCACTACTGACCTGGCAGCACACGCAGATAGTCTAGAAGTAACAGAACCAGTCGTAGGCGCGTCAATTACTCAGCCAACCAAAACACATCAGCAAATAGAAAATGTTGCTCGACAGCACTCAACATATCCTATCGAAGTAAAGGTCAGCAATAGATTTGAAGCATTACAAGAGCAACTATCAAACAACAGCCTGGACGACAGAGCATTGCCGAGAGAATACGCCCACATTCAAGAAACATCTGATAATATGCAAGAAGACAGACTACAGCTAGATTGTCACCAATGGCAGAAACAGCGTGCAAGACGTGTCAGAACCCAACATACACAGAAAACACCGGCTGACTGCACCCACTTGATAATTGGCGACTCTTTGATTGGAGGAATTTACAGCGACTGCATGTCCATATCAGACACCGACAAAGCCGCAACAATTCAGCTTCCAGGTGCAGGAGTAGAAAGACTAACAAACAGTATACGTAAACTGGAGGTTAATACAGCCATTAGAAAGACAACGATTCATACAGGAATACAAGACACTATGAAAAACCAAGTATAACAATTTCTCAGTTAAGAACACTACTTGACTTACTACGTTACACTTTCCCAAATTCTACAGTTTTTTTCTCCTCCATCATACCACCAAGTTATGGCTCTCAACGTCGATTGGCCGACATAAACAATAACACCCTAGAGACTTTTCGCAATCGGTATCGTGTACACTTTATCAACAACACACCCTTCTTCACATCACAGACAGGAGCACCAAGGAAACGATTGTATAGAGACCAAATACACACAACAACATTAGGAACTAGTCTTCTTGCAAAGAACATTAAATATCCTGAAAGGGCAATAAACCTGACCAACACACAAATGATAAATTCTGAAGAACCTAGGCCAACCCAGGCCAGCCGAAACTCCCCCATTTCACCAGGTAAACGTCTGCTGACATCTGACCCCCGACCTCCGGCCACTCAAGAATCACACATGCTACCAAGAATAAACCAACCCATCCTTCCTACCCCCATCTTAGCACGGGAAGGAGATAACTACCACAATAGTTTTCCTGCCCTCCCCTGCAAGGAGCCTGCGTTGCAAACATCGGCACACACACACGGCAGTAATACCACTTTGACACATCCCCCTCACGCCACAAATGGGCCACCTATCAGACAGCAGGAAGTTACGCATCATTGGAGTCCAGAACTTTACGCCAAAAATGGGTCACATATCAGACAACAACAGTTTCCGTATCATTGGAATCCAGAACTGCTACACTTGATGCAATTTAGTCGAGCCGTACTGAATCAAGCTTTTATGATGTCTCTACAATACAGACCTGTAAGATAGGATATGTATTAACCACTGAGCCGTATACGCAATATACCAGGAAAAGAGCTTCCTCCTTGAACTTTAACTGCTTACTATTTAGAGTTTTATCACCCGTGTGAGATAACCAACTTTAAACAGGAACATTGACTTGTATAGTCATTTATTCATTCTTTCTGATAGCAGCTGGTTACATAGTCATAGGTTGCGAAGTAGTTTGAGCTACGTAATTGTTGTATGTTCATACGCTTTAATTCTTTTTGTTCTGTATTTGCACTATACTTGTTGGTCTCGTTAGTTATATCGTTATAATATTGTCATTTACATATCGATTTCTATTACTGGTATTTTGCAAATTAATGTAATTGTGTATTTTTATGATCTTGTATTTTTACCTAATTTTGACTAATTTACACTTACTTCTTGGGTGAAATGTCTGAGAAGTGGCAACATTGGCTCAATAAATCAGGAATACGTTTTGGACACTTAAACATATGTAACTTATTCAACAAGCTGCCAGAGTTATCTTCTATTCTTAATCAAAATGTTCATGTATTCGGCCTTTGTGAAAGTAGACTAAATGAAAACATTTCAGATGAGGACCTCTCTATTAAAGGGTACAAAGTGATTAGAAGAGATCCCTGTAGGAAACAAGAGACAGGCATAGTAGCCTATGTTTCTAATCTACTAAATGTTCACCGTAGGCTAGACTTTGAAACTTGCGAAATAGAATGTATTTGGTTGGAGTTAAAACTTCGAAACATCACACCCCTGATAATTGGCTACCTCTATCGAAATCCCAGGGCTGGATACGTTTGGTACGAAAACTTCACTACCATGATGGATGTGGTTTTCGCTTCCGGGAAGGAAATTATACTACTCGGAGACTTTAACATTGACACCAACAAATCCCATATAATCTGGGGAAACATAATTGCATCATACAACTTCCAACAAATAGTAAAACAAGATACTAGAGTAACAAACTCATCTTCAACACTTATAGATCACATTTATGTAACTTGCTCGGACAACATCATAGAATGCACCGTGCCCAATTGTGCAATGAGCGATCACTACCCAATACGCTGTACATGGTCTAAAAACGGAATTAAAACTCCTAAACATAAACACATAACTGTAAAATATAGAAGCTACAAAAATTTCAACCAAAACGCATTTTTACAGGACTTGCTCAGTTCACCTCTAAACAATGTTTATCAACTTCCAGACCCGGATGATGCTCTGGAATACTGGATGAAGATCTTTATTGATGTGTTTGATAGACATGTGCCAATCAAGGAAGTTCGAGTAAAACATCACGTCAAACCACCTTGGATCACCCAGGAAATTCTTGAAATTATGAGAGACAGAGATAAGGCACATAAAAAGCAGGATCTCAGCACATACCGTACTCTTAGAAACAAAGTTCAATATACCATACGAAAAGAAAAGAAAAATTACTTTAAGAACTTATTCATGGATAAAACAAATAGTAAGGACATATGGAAGGCAATTAACACCTTGACAAACAAGCATAACTACTCAAATTCATTACCATCAAATCCTATTTCATGCGACCAATTCAGTAACTTTTTTCAGAATGACATAGATCAGTTGAAGGCTACAGTACCAAATTCTCCTTGCAACTTATCTTTACTGTCATCGTTTTGCCAGACTAGATGCCCCCGAGATATCCTTTCTGACATACCGCTAATGACAATCACTGAAGTACTCATTTACCTCAGTAAACTAAAAAACACAAACTCATCTGGGTTAGATGGAATCAGCAGTCGGATTCTCCGCTGTGCTGCGCCAGTGATCTGTGTATCACTAACCTATGTATATAATCAGTGTATCACCAAAGGTCACTTTCCATCAGCTCTCAAAATCGCTAAAGTGTATCCTCTCCTTAAATCTGGTTCATTGGACAATGGTCTCCCGAACAATTATAGACCCATTTCTTTACTATCATCACTATCTAAACCACTAGAAAAACACATCCATAAGGTAACATTACAGTATTTAGATCGCAACAAGCATATAGTTGACAGTCAATCAGGATTTCGACCAAAATATTCTTGCCATACGACCCTAACAAACATGATAGAAAATTGGCACCATAATATAAATAACAACAATCTATGTGGAGCTGTGTTTATCGATTTCAGAAAAGCATTTGATATGATAGACCATGCCATTTTAATTAAAAAACTAGAGACAATGAAAATTGGCCCTAATGTTGTGACGCTAATAACATCTTTTCTGTCAAACAGAAAGCAAGTAGTATCATACAATAAATCTCTGTCCCAAACCACTACCTTCAACACTGGAGTACCGCAAGGCTCTATTCTTGGCCCTCTATTATTCGCCATATATATTAATGATCTACCTTTGCATCTTTCGTCGTCCTGCGATCTATTTGCAGACGACTGTACAGTGTATACAAACGCTGAAAGTAGTAATTTGCTGGAGTCGTCTTTGCAAAAAGAATTAAATAATGTAGTTAGGTGGAGCTATGCGAACCGTATGCAAATTAACATCACTAAAACAAAATCTATGTTATTAACAACCAGACAAAGACTTCAGACTCTAAATTCACACAGATCACTTCAACTTCACGTCGATAACATGCCAGTAGAAAGTGTAACTGAGCACAAAACATTAGGCCTCATCATTGATAGAAACCTAACCTTTAATCCTCACGTTCAAGCGCTCACTAAACAAACAGCGAAAAAAGTCTACCAACTCGCCAAAATTAAAAAGTTCCTTGATGAGGACACACGGAAAATATTCTATGCATCTCACATACAGACACATTTTGACTACTGCTCTACAATCTGGGACGGTTATTCCAATTCAAGCACCAAGCGACTTTACTCACTCCAGAAACGGGCCATGAGATTAATTTAGCAAACATTTAACTGAAAATCCTAGCCTGCATAAACGCCTTCAGTTACTACCACTCCGCAAACGTCTGCTTTTCAATAAGGCCAAACTAATTCACAAAATCCTACATCGGAATGCCCCAAATTACCTTTGGCCATTATTTGAATATAATGCTAGACACAGTAAACGATTAAATTTATTACACCTTCCGAAGCTTAGGATAGACTTATACAAAACAAGCTTAACGTACTCTGCAGCTCAGATGTGGAACAATCTTCCTCATGAAATAAAAGACATCATCAATCCCTATACATATAATCGCAAATTATTTGAACACTATCTCAGTACGGATTACCTTCCCCCTTAATAATAGAAGTAATGGGACGCAGAGGTGTTTCCAAGGCACCAGGGCCGGGTTATATACTGGCCAAGACCTATTGACGCGTCCTCGTCGAGCGTCCTGGGCAACAGGTACCTTCGGGGTCCTGGCTGAAGTCAATAGGATCGCCGATTCCTCCGAAGTCGGAGAGTGTCTGCCTGTATGGCGAGGAACCACCAGTCTGCACACCAATAAGCCAGACATGGGACAACGGATACTCACGCAAACCTCAGTTCCTGTATGACATCACACTGATGTTGGACAACAGGATGCCTTCATCCGACATACAGGACTTTGCGTTGGAGCTCAAGCTAATGAACACAAGCAAGCAAGCAATAGAAGTAATAATATAATAAAACCCTAGTATAACAGCCAGTCCCCTTTTGGTAGGCCAGTATATTCCACGTAGCTAATAAATGCCACACCAGTTATTACTATTACTGAGTCGTGTAGTATTTATTTTTAATTTTTCCACATGCCTTTATAATGCATATATTTTATATTGTTGCTGTTTTCAGTTAGCCTTGAATGATGTGTAAATGAAATAATGTATGAAAGAGAATGATAAAAGGGCAGAATGTTAGACGGGCCTGCGTGCCCAATTCTTAACCCTTTCAAAATAAAGTTTTGTTGTTGTTGTTGTTGTTGTTGTTGTTCTATCTATCTATCTATCTATCTATCTATCTATCTATCTATCTATCTATCTATCTATCTATCTATCTATCTATCTATCTATCTATCTATCTATCTATCTATCTATCTATCTATCTATCTATCTATCTATCTATCTATCTATCTATCTATCTATCTATCTATCTACCTATCTATCTCTCTGTCTGTCTGTCTGTCTGCTTGTCTATTTGTCTGTCTGTCTGTCTGTCTGACCCGGCCCGGCTTCGCCCAGCTCCTGGTGGGGAGTATCTCATTTAATTCATATAAGTAGTCATATAAATTCCCGTTCCCGACTATCTGTCTGTCTGTCTGTCTGTCTGTCTGTCTATCTGTATGTCTGTCTGTCTGACCCGGCCCGGCTTCGCCCAGTCCCTGATGGGGAGCATCTAATTTAATTCATATAAGTAGTCATAGAAGTTCCCGTTCCCGACTGTCTGTCTGTCTGTCTGTCTGTCTGTCTATCTGTCTGTCTGTCTGTCTGTTTGTCTGTCTGTCTGTCTGACGCGGCAAGGCTTAGCCCAGTCCCTAGCGGGGATCTGTCTGTATGTCTGTCTGTCTATGTATGTATGTATGTATGTATGTATGTATGTATGTATGTATGTATGTATGTATGTATGTATGTATGTATGTATGTATGTATGTATGTATGTATGTATGTATGTATGTATGTATGTATCTATCTATCTATCTATCTATCTATCTATCTATCTATCTATCTATCTATCTATAGCCAGGGGACTTACCTTAAGATATAGCAATGCTACTAAAAGTTATGTCCCTTGTTTTATTTTTTCTTATGTTGAGTCATGTAATTACAAAATTAATCGTTAGTAAGTAAATAGATGATTGTAAGAAACTATTACAGTTGGTTGCACAGGAATGAAAAGAAAACGTGTAGAAAATTTCATCTCAATCGGATGGACCGTTCGCGAACTCATAAAGAACGGACATACATACATACATACATACACACATACATACATACACACATACATACATACATTGTGTTTTATAGATATAGATATCTTATTAAAATGTCATTGAAAAACAGGAAAATAATAATCAGCGCCAGTTATTGCCCTTGGCCCGAATAAATAGTCTCCCTTTGCTTCTTTCCTTAATAGTCTACCTGCGCGCACAGGCAAACAGTAATCGTTCCGCCCATCAAGCGGAGTGATTGAAATATGATATCCATGGGCGAACGGTCACGGCTTTAACCAGCATGCTGATAAATGTGACATTAATTAAACCGTCCAGGCTAGCTACATTCTAGCGAGTAGAATAATCCCGGATAGATAAATTTAGCATTTAGAGGATTTACATGAACACATAGCTACAGCCGTGGTTTCCTATTTTTCATAAATTTGGTTGAAATTTGGCCAAAATTTTTCATTTTGTTTGACAAAATTTTCTACTTTTTATAAGTTTGACTGAGATTTTTATAAGTTTGGTTGAAATTTCGCCAAACTTTTCACATTTGGTTAAAAAGTTTCCTAGTTTTTATAAGTTTGGCTGAAATGTGGCCAACATTTTCCACTTTGTCTAGCAAATTTTCATAATTTTCATAAATTTGGTTGAAATGTGGCCAAAATGTTTCACTCTGGTTAACAAATTTTCCTACTTTTCATATGCTTGACTGAGATTTTTATAAGTTTGGTTGAAATGTGGCCAAAATGTTTCACTTTGGTTAAAAAAAATGTTCCTACTTTTCATAAGTTTTGATGAAATTTGGCCAAACTTTTCAGATTTGGTTAACAAAGTGTCCTACTTTTTATAAGTTTGGTTGAAATGTGACCACATCTTTTCACTTTGGTTAAAAAATTTTCCTATGTTGTATAAGCTTGACTGATATTTTTATAAGTTTGGTTTAAATTTGGCCAAACTTTTCACCTTTGGTTACCAAATTTTCCTACTTTTCAAAAATTTGACTGAGATTTCTATAAGGTTGGTGGAAATGTGGTCAACAGTTTTCCTACATTGGTTAATCCGGTTCCTTTGTTTTGTTGAAATATTTCTAGAATTTGTCATCAATATGCATCATTCTCTCACCACACGATATAGATATATATATATATATATATATATATATATATATATATATATATATATATAATATATATATATATATATATATATATATATATATATATATATATCGTAAACATTAAAAGATTCAACAACCAAAATGTAATTATCATATATACCTGTTTATTTTACAGCATGTCAGTACATGTTACAGTATTTCAGTACATTTTACAAGAATAAAAATGCATAATGTCATTATACGAATTGGATGATGTGATATGAGCTGGTATACATAGTATGATCACATTTAATTTTCACATACAGAGCTATACACATAGTATCTTGTTTCTGGATTTCTCCACACTATTGTCTGAGTAGGTTGGTTTTTTCCGGCTGGTAGCTGGCATGTATCTGTCACTTGGCATGCAGTCATAAGACTGGTCTCCTGCTTAGTGGGCTGACATCTGATTATTGTAGACAACAGGAGCATCAATCATCTGAGTGTCGGGTACATCAAACAGCTGGCTATTGGGTTCATCACACATCTGGTTGCTGGTGTCGTCACACATCTGACTGTAGCTGGGTTGAAAACTGGCGGTATAGTATACGTCTACTTGGTGGCTTCGTTTAGTACCCTTTTTGACTTGAGTACGGTCTTGATCGTTTTGGACTTGCTTACTTCGGTTGGTGTCTTGTTTCACATCAAACATCTGGCTATTGGGCTCATCACACATCTAGTTGCTGGGGGCATCATACAACTGACTGTAGCTGGGTTGAAAACTGGCAGTATAGTATGCGTTTACTTGGTGGCTTTGTTTAGTACCCTGTTTGACTTGAGCACTGCCATGCGTGTTTTAGACTTGATTGCTTCGGTTAGTGCCCTGTTTGACATGAACACTGACTTGAATGTTTTGGTTACTGACTTGCTTGCCTCTGTCAGTGCCTTGTTTGACTTCGTTACTGGCTTGGTTGGAGTCTGTGAAAGTCAGCTAGGATCTTGCGATGCATGGCGATCATCTTTTCATATTCTTGCCGAGTAAATGTCATACCCGTCTTAGTAGGGAACTTCTTGTCAAATTCACCGTAGAATCTCCAGATGTGTAAAGTGCTCGTTCTTCTGTAGGATGAGACAAACACAGCCTTATCGCCACCGCCCACTGGTCTAATACGCTCAAAACTACGAGTCATATAGACCCAGTTAGCAGGCACAGTCTTGAGGTCTGTAGTCATCTTCGGATCACAAAGCTTAACTGTTACCAGCCTCGGGTTTATATACTAGATTTTGAGCCACGCGTAAAACTGGTTTCAGCCAGATTCTTAGATCAAGCGGCTCAGATTACGCTGACGCGGGTGTACGTATGGCGCGACTAAGCATTCTACTACCCGCTCGTTGACTTGTTGTATGTTTGAGCTGGGTTGGGGAATGCGGTTCATGCTCGCCCCATGATCTCTAACCATGATGAAATAGATAGTGTAGAGGGCGCCATATTACTTGCGTTGGAGTCACTGTGAGCTACAGTCTGTGAAGTCAGAATAACAGTGATATACATATACAGTCTTCTCACACCCACTGTAGTTTTCTTCGTATTGAAGACTGGTCACTTATTGAAGACATGACTGTAAGTATATTACAACCATCTTGTTTTATGTAGGAACTCACTCATCATCCCGACCTCTTGGTTTCGTGTCTAGGGTTTATAAGATTTAGCAGAAATATCTCAATCGGCTCGTAGAACTAATGGACAAGTCTTTCGTGCAAACAACACCAGTTCAACTCGTCCTCAGAGTACAAGATAACCTTTATTACAGTACAGCTCTACATATGGTCGCCATCGTACACCGCCAGCCATTGCCTTTCAGCGTTCTGTGTACGACCTCCCCACACACTGTCTGCCCATAAAGAATCACTAGCACAACTAATCGGTAATTGTCCCGGCTATTACTGTACACTACAGACTGTCGCTACACTTCACTGCTAAACGAGAACATCAATGCTTTCTACTTACGCACCTCACACTGGTGGCGAATGTGTCATGGCGTGTCTCTCGCCCGGCCATTCTTGTTGACATGTTGGCACACCAGGGCCAGTTGTCTAGCCATCATGTTTGTGTATATCAAGCGACGGCTTCTGTGCGTTGCTCCATCATTGCCGTCGTTCACAATAAACACAATCTTCACACGACTGCATCTCAGATGTTTCCCATTCCTTGAAATACTTTCGAACACTGAAGCACGTTCACAATTCTCCAAATCGATCTTCTCCTTGTCACGTCCCAGCGCCTACTCCAAAACCAAGCACACTGCTTTTCGGCTTTCTCCTGGGCGCCGTCACGTGACGCATTAGCTCCGCCCACCAATGCTAGCGGCGCTAGCTTGTCTTTTCTAACTGTGTGTCACCAATGTCTCTCTAGGTTCCATGACTCGACACACCTGCTGCGTTTCGCGTAATTCATCTCATGGCAATATGCTCCCCCCCCCCTTTTGTTTTAAATGTTGGAAACATTTTTACTTTTTACTACCTTTACTGAGTCTTATACTTCTTGACATGAGATGGATAAGTACACGCTATTATTTGTTTTAGTGGACTCATGGTTGCACGCTTTGGTCTCTCTCAATATTCGCACATATTTGTACGTCTGTTGTCAATACATATGAGCCTATCTTTCCCATGATACCTTTAGACTCGTGACAAGTTTTCATCAATAATCAACATCACAGAAACAAAAATATATATATATATATATATATATATATATATATATATATATATATATATATATATATATATATATATATATATATATATATATATTATGCGGACACGGCAACCCGTCTACACCTAGACTTCTGTGTAGTCACAGCCTCCTTTTCAAGTTCAGAGGTTATGTGATCTAGTCTGACATAGGATCCAATGTTTCATCAAACATCCCTAACAGCTCCTCAATCATGTACTATACATGAGAATCCCACTCAATCCAAGCCCCAGGCTCTGAGCAAGGTATATGTGTGTGATTATGGACTATGGCTTTCACTGTCCCTTCTTGTATCAATGGATTGCTCTTGCTTTGACTTTGACGTTAATGAGTTGTCTTTGACCTTAGTGCTGCTTTTATGCTTGTAGTGTCTCTCTTTAGTACTTCAGATAGGTATTTCTATTTTTGGGGTATGTTTACCTGATCTCTCTTTGTCTGGTAGCTATCATTGCCCATGAATGATAAGACGATGCTGGTTTTCTGTTTCTTCTATACCACTTCTCTATAATCTTTATACCTTTGCCATTTTCAATTATGCCTTGCCAATGAGACTTATTTACCTCACTGAATCATCATCTCCATATAATGGCCTAAGTGTTCTATAACACCTATACATACTAATACTATTATCCATGTCATGTATACATAATGTTATCATACTCAATGAATGAAAATTATATTCCATCCTACGCATATATATTCTACAATTAATCATCCCTGTACATTGAAACAATAAAGTAATACAACATCTATATATAACTTGTTTGTTTTCATTTGCAATATTCTGGTTTAGAACATTTATGCAAATTTGTACCTGTTTGGTTTCTCTCAACTTTACACTGCCCTTATTTGGTTTCTCTCAAATTTACATTTCCACTTGTTGTTGTTTCATAAGTTATGTGGACTTATGACCATTTCTTGCTTTACCATTTGCTTTATTTGCACATTTTGTTTCAAATGTAACCACATGTGTCATACCATTGGACTTGGAGTCACTCTGTTTCCAACATATGGTTATTGTGCTGTAGAGACAAGTAGTAGATTCATTCATGTCTCTCGTACCATATGTAGTGGATCTTCTCACCAAATCATGATTTCAAGTAGAACTACACAACTTCAAATCTGTGGACATCTGTAACCGTGTATGTAACTATTCGTCAATTGTCATAATGATGACGGATGCAATAATAAAATGCCAACACCATCAAAGGAAATAATAGTTTCCCAAGAATGTTGATGATGATGAAATAATACAAATTATAGTTCTAAATTCCTGTGTTAAATGTAGATCTCTTTGATGACCCTCGTGAGGTGTAGATCAACCTTGTATTCACTTCACCAGCGGCTTGTAACTAGTCTGGTGGTGCTATGGACTTGCAATGGTGCTCCTCTTATGTTGAAGTGATGTAGGACTTCTATCTGCAGCTGCATTCTTCCTCTCCATTCAGCTTCAGATACCCTAATACTTCTGAGAATAATGACATAATGGGATGTACGTATCCATGTACATATGTATATACTACAAGTATTAATACAAGAGATAGTGGTAATTAATTTTAAGCTGTTTCCATTGAAATGCAAATGTCCTGATTAGCAATTCAGAGTGCACTTCAGTTGATTCAGCAAGCACCCTGGCTATGAGGTGATTTACAGGTGATGTGATGTGCATTTGCAATGTTTTTCTTTGCTATTTACATCAATGGTTTACATCTTTGCATGACATTTTGTAGATATCAACATCAGCATGAAGGTAGATGTATCACCTCACTGCATTTGACATCTGATTATAATATACTATCATGATGGCCTCATTTGGACAGCATGTCATATCCACTTTAGCTCCTCTATATGAGAGCTGTAGTTAATGTTATTATTCTGACATCTGGTGGTTTTATCACAGTATGTTCATTCAACCAATACTATCATAACCAAGCATTCATTCTAGTTTAAAAAAAATTATATCTATACTAAAACTGTATCTACTGTAAAATATATATCTTCTATCTACATATCACAAGGCAACAGTTTCATTGTGAAATATATGAATGTTATCTATATTTATTGTGATCGAAATCTTCGTCAGAAGATGTATCAGCAGATTTTCCAGATTGATTTCTAGCATCACATGTGGGTTGACTGAGACTATCGTCTGTAAGTTTAATAATCTTTTGTGTCTTTTCTTTCCTTTTTTCTTCTGTCAATCCTATACATTTCCAATATCTATTCCAGTTTCTTATTTTAATATCTCTTATCCGTTTATCAATTTGATCTTGAGGAACTTTTTGATGGTGCCATTGTTTTATTAGTGAGTCTGTTTCAGTATATCTTATGTTTGGTATCTTTGGGGGATTTCTGTTTTCCCAGGTTGGTTTTATATAAACAACGTTATTTATGTTTCCTTCGTCTGTTTGCTTTATGTCTGGTAGTATGCCTGAATTATCATTGTCTATTTGGTTATTCTGCACTATGTCTACTTTATCTTGTTCTTTATCTTTTTCTTGCTGAACTATTGTTGTAGCAGTTGTAGTGGTTTTTATTTCCCATGCTTGAATCTCTTCCTGTGTACAATTATTTATTCCGGGTATGTTACCTAGCATTATTCCAGCGTACGGGTGTGTTTGCATTGCTGCTTTTATTCTGCCAGTATAGTATGGGCTGTCAATTTCGATCCATGTTGTGTCATACTTTTCGAGTGTTCTACCGAATGTTCGACAAGTTACTGTATCACCTGTGTGGTCTTTCTTTCTAACAAACCTTTGGTTTACACCCACTATCGATGCTCCAGTGTTTCTTATGCATGTGGTTGGTATACCATTGACAAATGCTTTTTTGACTTTAATGGTTGCACTGCCCATGTTGTTCGTATTTGTCTGTTGTGTAGGTACTGTATGACTATCTACAGGTTTATCAATCTGTTGTCTATTGTGCTTGATTGTAGCTATAGATAATTTACTTGTGGTTTGGTCATGTTCTTCCTTTTTACTAGGTTTGACATCTGTTCTTTTAGCCTCTTTCATCATTTGTTTTAGTCTACAACTCTTGACTTCATGTCCAAAACTATGGCAAAGATAACATTTTATGTTGGCTTTGTAGTCTAAAATTTTGTCTATTATTTTGAAAGATAGGCTATTTATGTATGATGTATAGTTTGGATTACTGTCACACATCTCAAGTACTCTGTGTTGGTGTTTGCAGTATTTGCAATCTATCATTATCCCTCTCTTTGATGTGTTGTATGGTCTTTGCTAGTTTAGTTTATGTTGGTATGGTCGCTTAACTCTATTATGGTCCTTGTACTGGTGGTATCAGTTTGATGAATTGTTGCTTTTTTGATTTGACAATTTTGCTGAAGCTCCTATTATTATTTCTGGTTGGGTCTCTTCTGTACATATTTCTTTATTTGTGTTGTAGTTTGTTTGTGCTAGTGGTAACCTTATCTTCTCCTTCTCTAACTTCAACTTGTCTATTTGAAATTGTAGTCTTTTTTCTTCAAGAACTAGCTTTTGTCTTTCTAAAGCTAATTCTTTATCTCTTTGTTTTTCTTGTGATTCTCTAAGTTCTTTAGCTGCTGCCCTGTCTTCTGTTATCTGACTTCTAAATTCTGAGAGTTTGTTTTCTGCCCATGTCAAAAGTTCTAGGCATGTGAATCAGAATTTCTCACCAAGTATTACAAAATCTATTAATGTAGACATGTTGTGGCTGTGTTCCTGTCTACTATATATGTGTCAATAACCTGTGGCTGGAACCAATGCACAACTAATTGCAGACACTATCAGTATCAGTGTCTTCAGACTAATAGTATCTGTGATGCCACTGGTAAAGAATCTCAATAGCAAGAATCTCTTTCAGTCAGTGTCACTGTTGATCACGCTCTGACGAGGCTGACTGTGATGAACTTGGTGTAATAATGCTGTACTACACTGATAATAACAACACTGGACAACAATAACACCTATCAGAATTTTTTAGCTACATGACATAATACCTGTGGACAAAATAATCACACATAATAGATACATTAATGACGTTAAAGAACAACAAATATTGGACTAGGTTACAAACCAAGACAAAGTTCTCGCTAGCAGTCGAAAATTTACTTAAATTCTAAGTCAATTTCGAATGCTACCCGAACTGAACGTACTTTTGGGTGATGATGCAATAACCACAAAAGTAGCCCACCAACCTCCCACTAATGATGATGGTGAGTAAACATATTGATGGAAGGGTGCCTGTTGACTCTGGAATACTAAGCAGGACACATATACAAATCAAGTGAAAATAGCTTAACCTGTATAAATTCAACTCCGGTGTCCTTTGTGGCTTGGTCTAGATGCTTGGCTGCCCTTCAGGATTCTTCACAAGGTGGTATGGATCAGCTTCACTGCATTTCGGGTTAATTAGGAATCAATAGAAGTTTGGTCTTGAAAAATGGTGATCCTCAAAAATGTGGCGTCAAAGGTCCATATTATACTACTGATGGCACTGGAAAACTGGATCTGAAAAATATTCTTAAATCTAACACTGAGATTAGTTCATTGGAGCACTCTAGTGCGTGAAGCACATGAACACGGCTCTAGAATGATGGTTTATGTGGCTGAGTGCTATACTCTGTTTTCTTGAAGAAATATCTGGAATGTTGAAGTAAAGTTCTTTGCAACTGTACACAGATGTAATACGATACACAATTCATCTAACGTGATGCTTGGCTGAGACGTGAGCTTATTTGTTGTTGTCCGATGGTAGCCATCTTGGTACCCTTCAACAAGGTCATTCTTTGTCTTTCAACACTGGTGTTCACTTTTCTTTCTTTATTACTTGCAGATCATTATTTTGCTCGTTTCTTTCGAATTGTCCTCTATTAACCACTGATATATTATGTTAACCAATCACGTAGTGTGATGTTGGACTGAGACGTGAGATGAAATGTTTTTGTTGGTAGCCATGTTTATATGTTGACATTGTCAATGTCCTTCTCTCTGAATTCATGAAACACCCTTTTTTCACTGTTAATTTTTCGTTCTGCTGGCGCTTTTTTCTTGCTAGTTCATCAACTTTGATGTTGAGGTACCATTCTGTGTTAACTTTGGGTTCTTTATCAACCGGGCGTCGCACCCACGTGCCAAGAGCCGGAACTCACTCATCCTGTCCGACCTCTTGGTTTCGTATCTAGGGTTTATAAGATTTAGCAGAAATATCTCAATCGGCTCGTAGAACTAATGGACAAGTCTTTAGTGCAAACAACACCAGTTCAACTCGTCCCCAGAGTACAAGATAACCTTATTAAAGTACAGCTCTACACATGGTCGCCAACGTACACCGCCAGCCATTGCCTTTCACCGTTCTGTGTACGACCTCCCCACAACTGTCTGCCCATAAAGAATCACTAGCACAACTAATCGGTAATTGTCCCGGCTATTACTGTACACTACAGACTGTCGCTACACTTCACTGCTAAACGAGAACATCAATGCTTTCTACTTACGCACCTCACACTGGTGGCGAATGTGTCATGGCGTGTCTCTCGCTCGACCATTCTTGTTGACATGTTGTCACACCAGGGCCAGCTGTCTAGCCATCACGTTTGTGTATATCAAGCGACGGCTTCTGTGCGTTCCTCCATCATTGCCGTTATTCATAATAAACACAATCTTCACACGACTGCATCTCAGATGTTTCTCATTCCTTGAAATACTTTCGAACACTGAAACACTTTCACAATTCTCCAAATCGATCTTCTCCTTGTCACGTCCCAGCGCCTACTCCAAAATCAAGCACACTGCTTTTCGGCTTTCGCCTGTGCGCCGTCACGTGACGCATTAGCTCCGCCCACCAATGCTAGCGGCGCTAGCTTGTCTTTTCTAACTGTGTGTCACCAATGTCTCTCTAGTTTCCATGACTCGACACACCTGCTGCGTTTCGCGTAATTCCTCTCACGGCAGTCCACTAATGTGGACTAAAGATTATGGATGCCGGTGGATGTTCGCTCGACGTTTGGTGAGGATGGTTCTGGAGTATCCTGTTGTCGATTATAGTTAAGGATGCACTCCTCAATTCTACTGAGGCTTCATATGATTATTTCTTCTTTGGTGAAGTTCTATTGTAGCAATCCCACAGTCGAACCGTTACTAAGTCCGCAAAACTACCACCCTCACCATAATCACAAGGATGACTGAGTGGATTCTCGGCTTCTTGATTTTGTGAGATATTATGACACGTCGTGCAATAGCTGTTTGGCTTTGCTCTTATTATGCTCCACAGTTTGCTAATTGGGTATTCGTGGGCAAACATTTCTGTAAAACAATTACAAGAATAATTTACTGACCAACGTTACAGAAATACATATTATAAATAATAGCTCTGTATCTGAGGTGCACCCTCTGTTAAACAGTCCATATATTACTATCGATAATGGGTATGTAGACCCTTTAGTACTTTCACCTTCCCCTACGACTACACACTACTACCTATATTATTACGATACCACCATAGCGCTTTGTTCAAAAGTTCGAATGCCAGCTGTAATCCATGTCGTCGCAGCCTACCATAATATATGAAGACATGGCTTGTCTCTTCAGTTATATGCGGTTAGCACCATATATTCCTTTATTATACTTGTATTGTTAGGTTAGCTGTATGCCTACTTGAAGAAACACAACGAAAATGTGAAAGATTTATAATAAAAAAAACCAACTTACCATAAGAGACTTGGCATATGGTGCTCTGCTTGCTGTTTGGGGGATATATGTGTGTGTGAGGGATGTGTTTGTGTGTGAGGGGGTATTTGGGTGGATTATTGGAAGTATATGGGTGTTGGTGGGTTGGGGGTGTGGATAGTGAATGTGTATTTATGTGGGTAAATGGGTGTGTAGGAGATTGTGTGGGTTGGGGATGGGTGTGTAATGCGTGTGGGTGATGTGTGTGTGTTGGGGGGATGTCTGTGAATGGGATATGTCTGTGTGGGTGGGAGTGTTTGAGTGTGGATGGGGAAAATGTGAGTGGGTGGAGGATGTATGTGTGGGTGGTGAGGTTGTTTGTAAGTGGGGGATGTATGGGTGGGTGGGGAGATGTGTGTGTGGGTGAGCAATGTGTGGGCGGGGATGTGTATGAGGAATGCATGTGGGGGATGTATGCTTGTGTGGGGGGGGGGGTGGAGGGAATGTGTTTATGGATGGAGTTTTGTGTGGGAGAGGAGATGTGTGAGAGGTGGGGGAGTTGTTGGATGTGCAGGTGATGAAGGATGTATGTGAGGTTGGGGGATGTGTATTTTGGTGGGTGGCTGGGGTTTGTGTGTGTGTGGGAGTGTAGATGAGAGATGCATGTGATGGGTGGGTGGGCGATGTGTGGGTATGAGTGGTTGATGGACGAGTATGTGAGTGGGTGGATGTGTGTGAGAGATGAGTGTGTGGGTGGGGGATGCGTGTGTTTGTGGGAAGATGTATGTGAGCGGCGGATGTGTGTGGATGGGGTGTTTGTGGGTAGTGGGGTGTGTGTGGGTGGGAGGTGTGTGATTTTGGGTGTTTATGGGTGGGGGATATGTGTGGGCAGGTGGGGAGATGTGTTTGTTTTTGGGGATGTGTGTATAGGTGGGGGATGTGTAGTTGAGAGGTGGCGGATATTGGGTGGGTGAGTTGGTATAGGATGGCTGATGTGTGTGTGGGTGGGTGGAAAAAATTGTGAGAGTGCAGGATGTATGTGTGGATAGGTGCCGGATGTGTGTGTTGGCGGGGATATGTGTGTGTGGTTTTGTGATGTGTGTTTTGCTGGATGGTTGCGGGTGTGTAGGTCGGTGGTGGAGAATATGTGGGTGGGTCAGGGGATGTATGCGTGGGTGGGTAAATATGCTTGGGTGGGGGATCAGTGGGTGGGTGGCGGCATGTACGTTTGCCTGGGTCTGTGTGAGTGCGTGGAAGTATGTGGGTGGGTGGGGGAGGTGTGGTGGGTGGGGGATGCGTGGGTGGCTGAGGGATGTGAGGGTGGATGGGGGATGTGTCTCACAACATTGCAATATGCATTGTTTATGTTTACAACTTTCATTTGACAATGTTTTTTTTTTCCCCATGTGAATGTACCATGCGTAATATGCATTGTTTATGCTTACAAAATCCATTTGACAATGTTTTTTTTCCCCTATGTAAATTTGCACATTTGATGAATGAAAGATGAGTGATTGAAAGGGCCGAATGTAAGATGGGCCTGCGTGCCCAATTTGTTACACTTTTAAAATAAAGTTTGTATTTTCGTTCGTTCGTTCGTTCGTTCGTTCGTTCGTTCACTGAGACTGTTACTTCTAGACGGCGAATGGTGGCTGTTATATACACGATATCTGCTGACGAAGACTCCAGACTCAGTAGAATATTGTCTGGACATGTCTGACCTTGATGCATTCACGTGCTAAGGTCGTGGCTTATCATCGCGCCATAGTCCTTGTGGAATTAATTTCAGGTCACTTCAAGGTCGCCTCGGTCACGGTATGCAGTCTTCCCGAATAGCCCAGTATGCAATAGAATATGGCGATCTCACACACACACACACACACACACACACACACACACACACACACACACACACACACACACACACACACACACATACACATACACACACGCGTGCTCCCACACACTCAAATACACATTCACACGTGCACACACATGCACATAGGCACGCGCGCGCGCACAAACACACACAAGCTTAAACGTTTCGTACAATACACGGTATGTAAGATAGTTACATTCATACAAGGGACAAACACGCGCAAGCGCATGCGCGCACACGCACACTCACGCAAGAGACATCACTGCAGTTATCGAAATATTTCAGGAGAAAGAAATATTTACTTTGCTACGTGCACGCGCACGGATGAATACACGTATGCGCACACACACACACACACACACAAACACGCGCACGGATGAATACACGTATGCGCACGCACACACACACACACACACACACACAAACACACACGCAAGAGACATCACTGCAGTTATCGAAATATTTCAGGCGACAGCAATATTTAATTTTCCTACGCGCACGAGCGCACACGCGAATGCGCACACACACAGCCACGCATGCTTACACGCATGCGTGCACACACAAACACACACAAGAGACAGCACTGCAATTATAGAAATATATGAGGTGAAAGAAATATTTAAGTTGCATACGCCCACGCGCATGCGCTCGCACGCACGGCCACACACTCACGCATGCCTACACGCATGCACACACACACACACACACACACTCACACACACACACACACACACACACACGCACAAGAGACATCATTGCCGTTATAGAAATATGTCAGGCGAAAAGAAATATTTAGTTTCCTATGTGCACGCGCATGCGCGCACAAGCACGCACACACACACACGCACACACCGCACACACCACGCGAACCACACACACACACACACACACACACACACACACACAAGAGACATCTTTGCAGTTATAGACATATGTCAGGCGAAAAGAAATATTTAGTTTCCTACGCGCACGCGTAAAAAAATAATTTCAACAATAAAATTGTACAAAAATTTACAATTAAATTTTTATATTTAACATTCAACTTGAAAACATAAAAATTTGATTGTTTATTTGTGTACAATTTTATTGTTGAAATGTTTATGTTTTCACTCAACCATAGTGACTTATTACATACGATAAATTTAATTTTCTGAAATGCAGCTGTTGTTTGCATAAGGGACAGACGAATATCTCTAGTAGGTTGGGGATGTAAAATTACAACGTGACATGTTTTTTCTCATTTGGTTAAGGAATTTTCCTACTTTTTATAAGTTTGGCTGAAATTTGGCTAAAATGTTTCATATTTTGTTAACAAAATTTCCTACTTTTCATAAGTTTTGGATGGAATATTTCTTTACTTGACCAAACATTTTCACATTTGGTTAACAAAGTTTCCTATTTTTTATAGGTGTGGATGAAATTTGGCCAAACTGTTCACATCTGGTTAACAAAGTTTCCTACTTTTTATGAGTTTGTTTGAAATGTGGTCAAACTTTTCATATCTGGACAACAAAATTTTCTACTTTTCACAAGTTTGGGTGAGATATTTATAAGTTTGGTTGAACTTTGGCCACAATTTTTCACATTTGGTTTACAAAGTTTTCTACTTTTTTTTAATGAGTTTATTTGAAATTTTGCCAAACTTTTACAGCTGGACAACAAAATATTGTATTTTTTTATAAGTTTGGTTGAAATGTGTCCAATCTTTTCACATGTGGTTACCAAAGTTCTTACTTTTTATGAGTTTGTTTGAAATATGGCCACAATTTTTCACATTTAGGCTAACAAATGTTCCTACTTTTCACAATTTTGACGGAGATGTTTTTATAAGTTTGGTTGAAATTTGGCCAAAACTTTAAACTTTGGTTAACAAATTTTCCTACTTTCATAAGTTTGGTTGAAATTTGGCCAAAAGTTTTCACTTTGGTTAACAAATTTTTCCTACTTTTCATAAGTTTGGTTGAAATTTAACCAACATTTTTCACTTTGGTTAACAAATTTTTCTACTTTTCATTAGTTTGGTTGAAATTTGGCCAAAATTTTCACATTTGGTTAACACATTGTCCTACTTTTTATAAGTTTGGTTGAAATGTGTCCACAATTTTTCACTTTGGTTAACAAATTTTCCTACTTTTTATAAGTTTGACTGAGATTTTTATAAGTTTGATTGAAATTTTGCCAACATTTTTCCTACTTTAATTAACCCGGTTCCTTAGTTTTGTTGAAATATTTCTTGAATTTGTCATCAATATGCATCATTCTCTCAACACATGACAACTATATATATATATATACACCGTAAACACTAAGAAATTCAACAACCAAGACGTAATTATAATATATACCTGTTTATATTACAGTATGTCAGAACATTTTACAGTATGTCAGTACATTTTACAAGAATAAAAATGCATAATGGCTGTCATATATTTTTGAAGGGATTGGGAGATCACTGTAGTGCATGCCCCATCTCTAACAAAAGAAGTAGAGCCCCATCCTCTTCTATCTTCAATAACCCCAGAATATGAACCTTGAGTTATCTGCAGGCCTCGTTCTATTAAGTATGTCTAGGAGATATAGATTATGGCCCTGGTGAGAATAATGATTACTAACTGGGAATCTGCCCCTTCTCCAAGGATTCTGTAGCTCTGGAGCCCCCTCTTAGTTTATAAAATCTGAGGAAAGTCTGGAGAATTTTCTCAGCTTGATTTAGATGAAGAAATCATGGATATTGAGCAGTTGATAGATCTAGAGTCTTCTCTCCCCCATTTTAGTAAGTCATTATGAGTGGATTTATTTTTTTAAACACTCAAACACATAATCAATCACATTAGATTCTGACAACATGATGTACAAAGAAGCTGTTGACTCACAGATAGGTTTGAACTGATAAATTAACAGAAGGTCAATTCATGTTAATCATTTATTGACTGGGCCTGAGCCTTCTGGCCAGTACATACATCTCTATTGTGATTTACACA
Organism: Cepaea nemoralis; assembly: GCA_014155875.1. NCBI lineage: Eukaryota > Metazoa > Mollusca > Gastropoda > Stylommatophora > Helicidae > Cepaea > Cepaea nemoralis. The sequence goes on from JACEFZ010022879.1 coordinate 154,114, forward strand.
AAATATTAGAAAAGTTGCATATTAGACCAGTTACACAGACCATCAATAAACAAGCATCGATATATGAGATGTCAACAAGTGTGAAAACATAGTAAACATTTTGACGTTGCACATATTAAGTGTGAAGATGTTGAATCAACAATTAACTATCAGTTTCCTGAAATTGGGTGTGGTGTGTACCAAGGAAAAATGTAACCTGGTGACTGGAAGATTAGGTAAGCCAGGGTCCATTGACTGATGGACCCACCTCTTACTCTGTCACACGTCCTAGCTTCCTATAAAAGATTTCCATAGTAGCTCACCACGCCTTTATGCTATAAAGCTTTGTTATACGTAGTATCTGGCCTGCATATGGCTCTCCCAACTCCACCCAAAACCTGTGTCAACGACGCTTCATCTTGTGCCATTTTAGTATATCTGTAAATTAGGATAATTCAACCTCTAATCAATGATAGTAATTGATAGTACATCTGTAAATTAGGATAATTCATCCTCTAATCAATGATAGTAATTAATAATAATATTATAATCACATTTATAATATTTAAACATTTATACTATTAAGTTTACCCTATTCACTCTGTATCCACCGGCGGGAGAAAGTAGTCTGCAAAGTTCCAACAACGATAACTCAGGAGTTCCTCTAACACACAGCTCCCGTGAGCTTTTCAGGGACACCAGCGAACATTTTCGAGTATGTTTCACCCGTGGGCGGGCAGAGCACGTGTTGAAAAAGGTTTCACCCGTGGGCGAGCAGAGAACGTGTTGAAAAAAACTTCACCCGTGGGCGGGCAGATAACGTGTTGAAAAAGGTTTCACCCGTGGGCGGGCAGAGAACGTGTTGAAAAAAACTTCACCCGTGGGCGGACAGAGAACGTGTTGAAAAAACTTCACCCGTGGGCGGGCAGAGAACGTGTTGAAAAAGGTTTCACCCGTGGGCGGGCAGAGAATGTGTTGAAAAAACCTTCACCCGTGGGCGGGCAGAGAACGTGTTGAAAAAAACTTCACCTTGCAACACTGGGAGGTACGATCAGAGGTATCCAACACGCAAAAACGATCCTGATAGCAAGCCTCACGAACAAAAGAGCCCAGGAATAACTTGATAGCGGCTCTCACGAACAAGAGAGTCCGGAGATGACTTGATAGCGGCTCTCACGAACAACAGAGCCCGGAGATGACTTGACAACGAGCCCTGCAACCAACGGAGCTCAAGATTGACTTGACAGTGGGCTTCACAACCCAGCGCGAAATTACGTCGAAATTCTTACACGCGCCATAGTTGATGTTTTCAACTGTCTGTTCACTTACAGTTTGCAAGTGTGCATCAGTGGGTGTTGCTCCAGTTAATTGAAGTGCCTGCGACAACCAATTATAGAATCCTGAGTCATCAGGCACCATTTCGCCTATATAACAGTGGCAGGTTAAGGCGTAACAAGCAATAAACAGTCACTCCAAGGCTGTTCTTTCTTCAAGTTACTTTAATCGGATTAACATGGAGACAGGTTATAACAAACCACAACTCAAAGCCAGATGTTCCCCAGCTCTATCGTACGTCCTTCTTAGATGGTGGGTCGTTCACAACTGACCTTGTTTCTACGATCCTCGTCATAGGACGACCTCCTAGCTACCTAGCAGTTCTTAGCTACCCCCCCTACTATGGTGCTTGCCCGTGCACTATTTCATTAATGACTATGCACACCTCACTGCCTCTTCTTCCTGTTACTAACTCTGTTATAGAAATCGCAACATTCGTCTCAGGAACCACATCTTTGTTGCTTCTAATTTCTTCTTAATTTGTTCATTTAAATTCCAAGATTCACTGCCATACAGCAAAACTGGTTCTACATAGCATTTCAGCACTCTCTTTCTTACATTCAGTGATAGTGACTTATTGCATAAGATACTCTTCATTTTCTGAAAAGCGGCTTTTGCCTGCCCTATTCTACTCCTAATCTCTGTTGTACATCTTCCATCTGATGTTATAAATGCCCCTAGGTATCTAAATTTATCAACTTGGTTGAGAATTTTCTCTTCTATTTCTATGTCACATTTTGGTGTCATCATTTTCTTTGATATCACCATTGTTACTGTTTTCTTGAAATTCAAGGAGAGTCCTTTCCTTGCACTCTCTGTTACTACAGTGTCCAACAATTGTTGTAGTTCTTTTGATTTATCTGCCACCAATGTTGTGTCATCTGCATAGGGTATATTATTTATATTATAACCTCCAACTAGTATTCCTGGCATCTCTTTGATCTCTCTCATTATTATTTCGCTAAATAGGGAGAAGAGATCTGGTGACAAGACACATCCTTGTCGTACTCCTAGCTTTATTTGTTCGTAACTACCCTCTCTATTTCCAATTTTAAATGCTGCTACTTGGTTCCAGTCAATATTCTTTATTATTCTTAAATCTTTCACATCAATGTTGATATCTTCCAACATTTTAACCAGCTCATCATGTTTTACTTTATCAAATGCCTTAGTATAATCTATGAAGCATAAATATATGTCTTTCTGTTTCTCTATTGACCTTTCTATAAGTGTCCGTAATGTATATATTGCATTGTTTCTGCCCTTTCCCTCCTCAAATCCATACTGGTCTTCACTAATGTCCATTTTTTTTCTTTTTGTTTCTTCTCATTATGATTATGAGCAGAAGCTTATTGATATGGTTTATGAGGTTAATTGTACGAAAATCTTCACATTCAATTGCACATGGTCATTCTGATATAGCTATAAATACAGATGTCAGCATATCACTGGGTAAATATCCACTGCTGTAGATATCATTTAACATATTGGCTAATATGTCTACTCCAAATTCTCCCAATACTTCTAATTATTCTATTGTGATTTCATCTGGTCCAGCTGTTTTTCCTTTCTTCATATATTTCATAGCGACAGCGACTTCTTCTTTTAGAATAGGTGGACCTTCTAAGTTACTTTCTTCTGTAAATTCTTCCCTTTCCCCATAATAAAATTCTCTTATATACTTATTCCACCTTTTCAATATATCACCTTCCTCCAATAATATCTTTCCTGTTTTTGCTTTCAAACACCCTGTATTTATTCTTATTTTTCTTCGCGTGAGCTCACTGATTTGTCTGTGCATATTTTTTTGTATCTTTAATGGCATTTAATTAAATGTTTTTGCACTGTTCATTTAACCAACTTTCTTTTACCTTCCAACATTTATCATTTATTTCTTTATTTATCTTAGCATATTCTTGTTTGTCATTTTTACTCTGTTTTCTTTTGTCCATCAGCATTAGGATTTCTTCATTCATCCATTTTTTCTTCGCTATTTGACTTCTCTCCGATAATATTTCTTTGCTAGTTTGATGAATGGAGTCCCTTAACATTTAACATTGTTCATTTATACTCTGCATTTTAGCTATTGCATTGTACCTATTTTTCACAGTCACTATGTATTGTTCTTGAATTTCTTTATCTACTTTCAGAACCTCTTTATTAAGTCTCATGTTCCTAACCATTTCCCCCTCTCTTTAATCTTACTTTTATTTGTCCACATAGTGGTACTTGATCACTATTACAGTCGGCGCCAGGCATTGTTTTTACATTAATTAGACCATTTCTAAATCTTTTATTAATTAGTTTGTAGTCAATTTGATTGCGTATTTTCTGATCAGGGCATTTTCCATGTGTATAGTCGTCTTTTATGGTGTTTAAACCACGTGTTTCCAATTATCATATCATTGATATTTGCCCATTCCATTAGCTTTTCCTCTCTTTCATTTCTTGTACCTAAACCATAATTCCCCACTACAGCCTCCATTGTCTCCTTTCCTACTTTTGCATTAAAATCTCCAAGTATTATTTTTATTTCCTGTGATCCAATTTGAGCCATCGCCATTTCTATTTCGTCGTAAAAGTGTTGTATTTCTTCATCACTACTGCTTGTTGTTGGTGCATATGCTTGTATAATATTTATATCTATTGGTTTGTCTTTGATGTTGACCAAAATAACTATATCTGAAATACACCAGTATCCATTAAATGACTTTGCTGTTTCTTCGTCAAGTATTATTCTTACACCTTTTTCATGTGTTACGTTATAGTGTTTTTCATTATTATTCCCACACCTTTTTCATGTGTTACGTTATAGAAATGCATATTATAAATAATAGCTCTGCATCTTACATGCACCCTATGTTAAACAGTAAATATATTACTATCGATAATAGGTATGTAGATCCTGTATTACTTTTACTTTCCCCTACGACTACACACTACTACCTATATTATTACGGTACCACCATAGCGCTGTGTTCAAAAGTTCGAATGCCAGCTGTAATCCATGTCGTCCCATCCTACCATAATATATGAAGACATGGCTTGTCTCTTCAGTTATATGCGGTCAGCACGATATATCCCTTTATTATACTAGTACTGTTAGATTAACTGTATGCCTACCTGGAGAAACACATCGAAAATGACAAAAATTTATTTTTAAAAAGCCAACTTACCATTAGCGACTTGGCACATGGTGCTCTGCTTGCTGTTCACTGAGACTGGTATTTCTAGACGGCGAATGGTGGCTGTTATATGCATGATATCTGCTGACGAAGACTCCTGAATGAGTAGAATATTGTCTGGACATGTCTAACCTAGATGCATTCACCTGCTACGGTTGTGGTCTATCACCGCGCCATAGTCCTTGTGGAATTGTTTTCATGTCATCTCAAAGTCGCCTCGGTCACGGTATCCAGTCTTCCCGCATAACCCAGTATGCAATAGAAAATCTCGATTTCACACACACACACACGTGCGCGCGCCAACACACACACATACACAATCACACACACATGCACACAGGCACGCGCACACACACGCTCAAATGTTTCGTACAATACACGGTATGTAAGACAGTTACATTCATACAAGGGACAACACGCATACACGCATGCGCGCGCACACAAACACACGCAAGAGACATCCCTGCAGTTATCGAAATATTTTAGGCATAAGAAATATTTAGTTTGCTACGTGCGCGCGCACGCACGCACGCACACACACCCACGCATACCTACACGCATGCGCGCACACACACGCACGTAAGAGACAACACTACAGTTATAGAAATATGTCAGACGACAGAAATATTTAAGTTTCCTACGCGCACGCGCATACGCGCGCTCACACGCACACACACCTACGCATGCCTACACGTATGCGCGCGCACACACACACACACAGACAAATCATTGCCGTTATAGAAATTTGTCAGGCGAAAAGAAATATTTAGTTTCCTATGCGCTCGCGCATGCGCGCGCACACAAACATACACACATACACCGCGCACACACACGAACCGCACACGCACACACCTGTACGGATACACAAACACACATACATGCCCGCATATATATATATATATATATATATATATATATATATATATATATATATATATATATATATATATATATATAGTGAATATGTGTGTACATGTATGTGTATGTGCGTGCATGTGTGTGTATGTGTGTGTGTGTGTGTGTGTGTGTATGTGTGTGTGTGTGTGTGTGTATTTCTAAGGCATCTGTGGCTATGTGTTCATTTAAAACCTCTAAATGCCAAATTTCTCTATCCGGGATTATTCTACTCGCTAGAATGCGGCTAGCCTGCCCGGTTTAATTAACGTCACATTTATCATCATGTTGTTTAAAGCCGTGACCGTTGGCCCGTGGATATCAGATTTCAATCGCTCCGTGTGATGAGCAGAACGATTACTGTTTGCCTGTGTGCATGTAAACTACCGTTCATCGGGCACTATTAAGGAAAGAAGCAAATATTAATAACTGGCACTGGTTATTATTTTCCTATTTTTTAAAGATATTTTAATAAGATCTTCTTCTTCTTCTTCTTCTTCTTCTTCTTCTTCTTCTTCTTCATCTTCTTCTTCTTCTTCTTCTTCTTCTTCTTCTTCTTCTTCTTCTTCTTCTTCTTCTTCTTCTTCTTCTTCTTCTTCTTCTTCTTCTTCTTCTTCTTCTTCTTCTTCAGCGTTGCGAGCCATTGAGGTTCTTATTACTTATATAATATGAGAATAATATTTTTATATTCAGTCTACGTTACACATACTAGACATATAACCCTTTATTGCTTGCTTGCTTGCTTGTTTGCTTGCTTGTGTTCGTTGGCTTGAGCTCCAACGCGAAGTCCTATATGTCGGATGAAGGCATCCTATTGTCCAACATCAGTGTGATGTCATACATGACCTGAGGTCTTCGTGAGTATCCGTTGTCCCATGTCTGGCTTATTGGTGTGCAGACTGGTGGTTCCTCGAAATACAGGCAGACACTCACAGACTTCGGAGGAATAACCATTTATTATTTTGTTACGCTTAAAGTTTTAATGATAATGTTTGCCTCGCTAGTATTTATTACGCAGATGTTCGCCAATCGCTTAGAGTTGATACATGGGTATCCACTATGGACACCTGCCGAATGTTGGTAACTATCATTCTGAGCCGTGAAATTTTATTCATGCATCCAACTCTGGATACTCGAGGTAACTCGAGTGATGGGCCATATCATTGTTCTAATCTGTCATATTGACTTCGGTCTCCTCATCGAAGGGTTGGATATCCTCGCGCGGCGACGTAGGGCGGACCGGCGCGGACCAGGGCGGACAGACCGGAGGCGGTTTGGGACACCCGGATAGGGGATACTCATGGACCGGAAGTAGTCAACCGTAGGTTGTCAACCGAAAGTGACAACCGAACGTAACTCAATAAAAATACCCGCCAATTTTTCAAAATTTTGGTGTCGGTTAGTGACGTCATCAATCTGGTGCTAGACTCTTTACATAGTAAAATACTACGTCACAAATCTGGTGCTGCACCAGATTTACTACTTAGTTACCCCCTAGGTTACTACTGGTATGCCTTCGCCTGCATCACCTTGTGCCTACCAACAACAGTCGGCAGACCAAGTATGTAACGCATACACACCACTGGGGTGTCTCTGGTGCATGCCAGAATGATCCGTATAGCTTCGTTATGTATGCGCTCTAATTTCACCAGCTGACTCTTTGAGACAGTAGGCAGTCCTAGTCCATAATCAATCACTGAGAGTATCAAGTGCTGATATAGTGTGAAGAGCATTCTCTGCTCTGTGTCCATTGCAGCCATAGTTTTAAGTGCATTGAGTCTCATTTGAAATCTTGTCACAACCGTCTCCACATGGTCCTTGAAGGACAGACTCCTGCCAATTGTGATTCCCTGATACTTCAGCTTGTTCTCTCTGTTGACGCTTCTACCATGTATAGTGAGGCTTGGGACATCAGCTCTCACAATCCTGTTGTCCAGAGAGCACCACAAAATAGCTGCCTTTTCCGGGTGGATGACAGCACCCACTTCAGTGCACCAATCAATCACTTTGTCTACTGTCGCCTGTAGCGCCTGGGCTGTTTGCTCCCTATCTCTCCCCTGCCTATATGCAAGAATATCATCTGCAAATGTTAATGTCCTTCCAACCCCTGGTGCTTCTAGGTTTGCAATCTTGCTCGTATACACGTTAAAGAGCACCGGTGAGATTGCAGATCCCTGTGGCAGTCCCGGGGTTAAAATATGTGGCTCTGAGGTCCATGCATCCAGACGGAGAGCGACCCGATGAGAATGCAGGACGGCTGCTATCCAGTTCACCAACCAAGGATTGACCCCCTTCTCCATCAGTGCGATCATCAAAATATCATATCGAACTCTATTGTACGCATCCTCGAGATCAAGCGCTGCCGCCATCGTTTCCTGTCTACTCTGGAACCCCTCATAAACGTCAAAGGCATAAGTGGCTGCATTTGACCAGGTATCTTTTTCTGGCCTGTAGCTCCCCAGGCCCCTTGGAAGAAGCTTCTCCCTTTCTAAAAACTCTTGCAGCTTGACAGCGACTATCTTGGGTCAACGCTCATCAATCTGGCAATCACCCGGTAATGATTAAATGCTCGCAAAATTATAATAACATTATTTGAACTGTAAACTTACTGGGTTGCGAATTATTGCTGTGATGCCGACTTTGTAATTCTTTTTCATGTGATTTAAAAAAAAATAATTGCTCACCTTCATATGTGTCTTCCACTTTCAAATCTTTCAACATGCCAAAAGTAAAGCAATACGAACAAAAATTTCGGAAAGAGTGGCTGCAGGATGATATAATTTAAGACTGCGTGATGCCAGTTCATGGAGATGCGATTAAGGCTCGTTGTAACTACTGCAAGTGCGAAATGAAAGTGAATATACAAGACTTTAAGAATCATGCAGAGACTAAAAAACATAAAAATGCAGTGCCATTCTGGGATATTACACTGTTGACATCTGTTTTCAGAACTACACAGAGTAATGAATCATCAAAAGTTGAAGGATCTGTCGCAATGTTTTTAAATTGTCATTGTGCAATTGTGAACTGTAGCCATTTGATTGATTTGTTTAAAAACACTATTTCTGACAGTAAAGTTGTAAAGGACATAAAGATGCACCGCAGCAAGTGTACAAATATGATCAGAAGTACTTTGTTTTCTCACTTTGAAGAAGATTTGATCAGTGATATTTCTACAAATATAGTTTAATATTAGACGAATGAAATGACATTTCTGTTCTGAAAGTGCTTGGTGTATGTGTTATATATTATAGCAAGAGCAAAGACAAAGTAGTTTCTACATTTCTTGGACTAATGCACTTAGAAAAATGTGATGTAGAAAGTATAGTTCAGGCACTGAAGAAACTTTTGATCATTAAACATTTTAATTGGAAGAATTTGGCTGCTATGGAACCGATAATGCCTCGGTAATGGTTGGTATCAATCATAGCGTTTATGCAAAATTTAAGGAAGATATCCCATCTTTAATCCTCATAAAATGTGCGTATCATTCCTTGCAGCTAGCATTATCACATGCCTCATCAGAATGTTTACCAAGGAATTTGGAATTCCTTATTGCTGAAACACATAACCGGTTCTCCAAATCATCTGTCAGACAACTGCAATACAATAATTTATATAAAGCATTAAATGACAGTTCCTCACCACTGAACATTTTGTCATATTGCAAAACTAGATGGTTATCAATTCAACCAATGGTTTGAGTTGAAGACACACTTCGAAATAACAAGGCAAAGTGAAAAGTGCTGTACTGCTGAAATACTATATGGAATGTACAGTGATGAAAAAAATGTGGCATTCCTTCTTTTTTTTTTTTTTTACACCCCATTCTAAGTGAAGTGCAAAAAGTTAAAAAAAAACTGTTTGAATCTAAAAATATTGATACAGTTAAATTATTTGACGATCTGTTGTCTCTATAGGCCAGAAGGTTCGCCTGGATATGTTGTAGTCTGGGCAGTCCTGGAGTATGTGCTCTGCTGTCTGCGACTCCGAACCACATGTGCACATGGCTGTGTCACCAATCTTTAATTTTGTGTACGTGTGGTTGCGTAATCTATTGTGTCCTGTTCTGAGGCGCAGAATAATGACCTGGTCTGGTCTGTCCAAAGCGTGGTAGACGTCTTGAGTAGGGTTTGGTGGTCTTCTGACTGATTTGATCATTCTTTTCTTTTGGTGGAATGTAATGGGCACATCAGGCTATTCTTCTTTTGCTCCTTCCTTAGCCAATCGATCAGCTCTGTCGTTTCCGGGTACTCCACAGTGGGATGGTATCCATTGTATGGTGACCTTATGCTGACTGCTAAGTTCAGAAAGTAGTGTCCTAAGAACTGGTAATTTCCCAGACAGGAGTGCCTCTATTACTAATTTTGCATCTGTCAATATCACCAATATGGCCTAGAGAGACAACAGTGGAAGATAAACTCTATGGACCGCTGAGTGAACTAAAAAAGACTGTTAGATTCATACAAGATTCAACATTGCAGTTATAGACATATTTCAAGCGAACGAAAGAAGAAGAAGAAGAATTTGACGTTCTCACCTTTTTATTTCACTCAATTGATAAAAGACTTATATTTCCAACTTCTAAATCTGAATTGTTCACTTGCACCATAGAGGTTTATTTGTCTCCTAAGCCATACCTGGAATACCAAATCAAATAAAACATTGATAGTTTAAAAACAAAAGGAATGTTAACAGGAAATGAAATGAAGAGAACAACTTCAGAAAGCGCAGTGAAGATTTTCTTGTCTTATTATTCAAGCAATCGAAGCAGAGACTTCCTGAAAATTTAGATGTATTGAAAAATATGTCACTCTTTTCTGTTAACAACATACTTCAGCCAGTAAAGAACATACCTAAATATTGTCTCGTTAAGACATTTTTACTGTTGATAGTGTGACAGAAGCAGAAAATCAGGTAACCAAAGTAAATTTGGTTGACTGGACAAATAAAACAGAATCTGAAGCTTTTTGGAGTGAAGTAAGACAATTTAAAGATGTCTCAGGTAACAGTCCATTCCGTGAGCTCTTTGAATGTGCGATGTCTGCCATGATACTACCCCATTCAAATGCTGATGTGGAAAGAGTTTTCAGCACTATAAATTATATAAAATGTAAACTAAAATAGGATGAAATTTGACCTCTTAAATGCTATCTTGACAATACGATTTGGCCTTATGAGGGTAGGAAAATGCTGTTCAACTTATGAGCTCCCTCATCGTGAATTAAAAGAAACTAACTGGAGCAGCTAAGTTATTCCAGTCTATCAGTCTATCAGTCGCACTGAGGCTCTCTCCTCCAGGCCAAAACCACGAAACAATAGACCTGCCCTCTCACTTACTTATCATCCCCACAATATTGCTGCCAAGAATATCCTTTTTAAACATCTATCCATTCTCCGGGCGGACTCGACCACTAGTGATATCTTCTCAGAGGCTCCTCTGGTGGCATATAAGCGGGATCGTAACCTCAGAGATGTGCTGGTCCATAGCAGGCTACCCCAACCTCACCAGTCTCTTCCTGGCACGGTGGCGTGTCTTCGATCGGTTTGCAAGACCTGTCCATACGTACTTCAAACCCAGAGTCTGACATTCCTTAAGACGACCTTCCACATCCGTGAGGGTTTCTCATGCATCAATCGCAACGTCATCTGTGCGATTACCTGCACATGTTGCGACATGAGATATGTCGGTGAGACAGGATTACGTCTTGGGGACAGATTTCGACAACACTTTTCTGACATCACCAGCGGCGCCCAGAAACCAGTATCCATGCATTTCAACAGTCCTGACCACCATGGCGTAGCCGACATACAGGTCACTGCCATCAAATCATGCGCATCCCACGAACGGGATCGGAAGACATTGGAACACCGTCTCATCTTCCAGTTGGGCACACTCTCCCCTCACGGCCTTAATGTCCAACACAGCTTCATTTAACCCCCACCCCACCCCTCCCACCCCTAGCTTACAGTCCACCATCTGGGTACGTGCAGATCCTTTGTATGACACTAGTCAACTCTCTTGGCGGATTTACGTTCGGTGTTTTGCCATCCTTTTCTGAACGACCGCCACTCATGCCCCTCTGTGTATACTAACAATATATAGGTTTCCGCAGCGGTGTTTCGAGCGCTTAACGATAATTGCTAATTGTCATCTGCGTCCGTAACATCTTTGCCGGTCTCAAATTTCACTTTTCCGCACACATGGGCGCGTCTCCACCCCACTCCCCTCCCGCTTGACCTTTGACCCGTGTACCATACATCCGGTCTATTGATCCACTGGCGCCCTACGCGTGTCAGACTTTCCAAGCCAGGACACAGAATTCAGATGAGTACATTTAATTTTAATTAGTTTAATAGTTTAATATTGTCATAGTGTGTTTCATGTAGTTTTGTGTTGGTTTGTATTTGTTTGTCCTGTGCTGACGAAGGCTTTGGCCGCAACGTCCAATTTGTCTCTTGTAGTCGTGTTTTAGTAAAGCTCACAATCTACTTCTCGTTTATTTTGGTTGATTCATTCATTGCCTAAATTATACCAGAGTCATTTTGAATCTGAAGCTTTAACTTCATCATCCAAGCTAAGTTTATCCTGTGGATCTTGTGAGACAGATATAAGTGAAGATGATGACATGATTCTATAGGGTACGTCGCATCAATGTCTAAGTAATTTCTTACTTTCTCAATGTAGATGTTTACCAACACAATCTAGATATTTCTAGATGTTGTTTGTGCCGTTTCTAGATTTTTTTTTGGTCAACTGTGGACGCTTCTGGTCCAGTATGGCTGATGATAGGTCGGAGATATGTTAAGGTCTGTGTGTGATTTTACTTCTGGAGAAGGTTTTCTTATGCATATTTCCTCATTTTGGACTTTATCACGTGATTTCTTCAACAAGCTACTGTACTGGACTGAATGTTTGGTTCGAAAATGAAATGCGGATATAATGTAAAATTCTTCTATTTGCAAAGTAAACATTCTGTTGTTAAGGTCAAGGAGAGGGAGAGTCTGGCGTTCTCATGAAGGAATTCAAAGGTACTAAATAGCATCTGTCCACAGTAATTATGTATTCGGGATTGATGAGTTTTGTTTCATCAGTAGAGGAAAACCAGAATCGTGGAGGCAATTATTTCAATCATGTGGTCTTCTTTGTACATTTTGGATTTTCATACCACCGATTCTTGTAAATACGTCATTACGTATAATTAACTTTACTTCTAGAGTACTCTCTAACTCAGTGACTAAAGCGTTTGTGCACTGGCGGTGAAGTCATTATTTTGGTTGTGTTTATAAATAAACATCCGGAAGAACAGCTGCATTATGTGGACTTTGGTGATACTTAAATCAAGGACACCGACCACCACCACAATAAATTGTAAGCAACGCCGTCCTTCCATAACAGATCAGCCAAAGTAAAAGTATATTTCAACCAGACTCAGAAGTTCGTGTGTCGAGTAAGACCATAGTCTGCTCTAGCAAAGGAAAGGTGCTGAAGACGGAGGCAGCCAGCCAGGAGGCGTACCACAGAAATCAGAATGCCACGCAACTACGCCATGAAATATGTCGACCAGAAGGCCACCAAAACCTGCTCAAGACAACTACCACGTTATGGACAGACCAGAAAAAGTCATTACTCTGCGCCTTAGAACAGGACACAATGGATTACTCAACCACATGTATATAAAAGTTAAGATTGGTGACTCAGCCATGTGCACACATAGTTTGGCGTCTCAGACAGCAGAGCACATACTCAAGACTGCCCAAACTACAACATATCCAGGCAAACCTTCTGGCCTAGAGAGACAACAGTGGAAGATAAACTCTATGGACGGCTGAGTGAACTAAAAAAGACTGTCAGATTCATACAAGAGACAGCATTGCAGTTATAGACATATTTCAAGCGAACGAAAGAAGAAGAGGAAGAAGAAAACGTCCCACAACGGGTTCGGCTCATATGCAAATGAGGGAACTTTCATTCTAGAAGGTAAGGGAACTTTCCATCATTTTCTGGCATTTTCAATTCACGCATAACATGTACTGAGAGAGAACATTGTTTACTCCCGGACTTGGATAACACCGGGTTCGCGAAATTTGCGTGTATTCCAAGTTTCACATTTTGATTAGGATCCCCGAGAATGTAACTTTTGAAAGTCCCTACTCAACCCAGACTATAGTCTGTTTACTTTTTTCTGCCCCAGTATTAGAAAAAAATTCCATATCTCAGTAACCAACTGAAGGACAATGATGAGATTTAGCATATGACCTTATCATTATCTCCACCCAACTACAAAAATAAATTGTGTTTTGGAGATTGTACAGCAGAGTACAATTGTTTGTTTATATGCGGTATTCAATTTACGGGTCAGAGAGGAAGTGCATATTATTAAATGTACTACACCTTCCACGGAAACATTAGCGTTGAATAGTTAATTTTCTCGTGGTACACGGGATTGGCATTATGACAAAAGCCTCGCATAGTGGAACAGGGAAAGTTCAGAGGTGTCGTCAATAATTTGGGTGCTTTCATGAAACCTGATAATTTTTTTTTTAAATCTTACCATTTATCGATGAAATCTGAATGTGTGAATATTGTTGAACGGGATTGAATGTGAAATTGTGTACACTTCAAAGCTTCGCTATGAAGTTGTACACATATTTTTGTCAAGAAGCTGATCGAGTAAACTGTTTCATATACTATTACAAATCCCGAGAAAAGAACAGTGTATGCACTGGGTTTGAATAAACGGTCATTTCGTCGATTGGTGCTGGAATCTGGAATGAAACCATCACGCAATAAGCATGCGGTAGGTAGAAAGGCAATTATAGACAGTTTTCGCAATGATGTCATAAGGCGAGCTATTATTAAAATGCTGGATACAAAAGAAACGGTGACTGTAAGAAAACTTTGGGTTTGGTTGAGAAAGAACAATGACAAAGATATCCAAGACAACTTTGTAGAAAATTATAAGGACATTAGGCTTCACGTTTAGAAAGTACAAGGGAGATAGAAATATCCTTTGCGAGCAACCGCATTTAGGAGCCATGAGAAGCAAATACCTACGTGAAATAAGGAAAATACACAAAGAAAATTATGACATACAGTATTTGGACGAAGCCATAAAAGTGAAAAGGAATGGCAATCAGTGGATGGAAAGATAAAGCGACATGTGCCAGTAGTATAGGACAGCATTGGGCATAGCCCATGCTAGTAGTACGCATAATGGCTTACTACAGAATGCTGGACTCGTGTTCGTATCAAAGCATACAGACAATATGGATTATCATATCATAATAAGATGAATGGTAAAGTATTTAGAGATTGGCTTTAGAATACAGTGCTTCCATCCCTAGATAAACCGTCTTGTCTAATTATGGACAGTGCATCATATCACAATGTTGTTACCCAAGAAGACAAAATACCTACAGCATCGAGCACAAAGGGAACAATAAAGATATGGCTCCGAATGGAAAACATACCATTTCCAGAAACGTAATTCAAGCTAGAATTGTTGTCCCTTGTAAAACAGACGCCAAAAAGCAAGAAATATCAAATCGACAAGTTGATAGAAGAGCATCGCCATGGGTGCTTGGGACTCCTGCCGTACCATTCTCATATTAACCCCATAGAACTTGTGTGGGCTAAAATTAAAGGACAGGTGGTAGCTGATAATGCTATATTCAAATTGTCTGACGTCAAGATACTATCCCAGTCCGCGCTATTAAATATTGATACAAATTAATGGAAAAAATGTGAGGACCATGTATTGAAAGAGGAAGACGACTATTGGCGAAAGGATGGATTGAATCTTATGCAACTGAGACC
Organism: Cepaea nemoralis; assembly: GCA_014155875.1. Lineage (NCBI taxonomy): Eukaryota > Metazoa > Mollusca > Gastropoda > Stylommatophora > Helicidae > Cepaea > Cepaea nemoralis. The sequence goes on from JACEFZ010022879.1 coordinate 169,327, forward strand.
AGTCATCAACCTACTGGATTCGTGCGACATAGATTAAGGTCTGGGCAGATCGCAGACATCCAACTATTCAGACTAATTGCAGGCCCTAAACATAACAGCATCTGCACAAAGTTAGTGGCAACAGTTTGTATTCCACAGTGATGCATTTTAAGTTGAAGTAGGGCAATATCAGCCTATTTAAAGTGGTGTGAGACAGGGATGTGTAATGTCTCCAGATCTTTTTTTCCCAGTACATTGAACATATTTTCAGAAATATAGAAGATATGGAATGAAACAACATTGGGGGAAGATACATCAATAACCTTAGATATGCAAATGATACAGTCTTGATTGCAGACAATGAACAGGATCTGCAACATTTAGTAGATGTGGTTGTTGGACACACTGAGCAACTAGGGTTAGAAATGAATAGTAAGAAGACACAAATTATATTCGTCACTGGAAAAAAGGAAATACCACAATGTGATATACGAGTAAATGGGCATATTCTTAAGCAAGTTAATCGGTACAGTTATCTCGAAACAGTCATAACATCTGATGGGAGATGCCTTGAAGAGATTAGAACAAGAATTGCCATTGCGAAGGTAGCCTTTTGCAAGATGAAAAACATACTGACCAATAAAAATACATCAATAGAAATGAGAAAAAGAGTATTGAGGTGCTACAGAGAACCCGTACTTTTGTATGGATGTGAAGCATGGACAATGAATAGTCAAGCTGAAAAACATCTGATGGTTGTAGAAATGTGGTTTCTAAGGAAAATGCAGAGAATACCATGGACAGACAGAAAAGACTAATAAACAAGTCCTTCAAGAAACAAATAAAGATCGTAAACTGATTAGAGCCATTAGACATAGACAGTCAAAATTTGTTGGGCATGTTATCAGTTATCAGTTATCAGTTGGGGTATCTTCATTGCACTCCGGACAGGTCCATAGGTGCTCAGATCCCTCCCCCCCCCCCCCCCCAGCATATGCATCAGTGTCCGGTGGCTAATAGTGCCAGTTCTGTGTTGGTTGACGAGGCATCTCGTTTTTCCGATGTACCTCTCGCGTCTGGCCGTGCCTATTCTTACACCCAAGTCTTTCATCCTGGACAGCGATGTGGATTCACTGACGTCAAAGTCCTCTGTTCTCGCCATATCTTTAAGGACGTTAATAACATCGGCACGATCCATGGGCTGGCCATCTACAGGGGTGCAGAGCCAGCCAGTTTATCAGCTCGTTCATTTCCATCGACTCCCGCATGTCCCGGGACGAAGATGAAGGTGACTTTACGGACAACAGACTTTCGCAGCGACTCAGTCCACTGTCTACGTACAGATCCAGCTTCGACCTTCTGAATCATGCTCATTGAATTCACTTAGTACACACACGTTGGTATAATGCTGTGATTCCAGCCATATGAAAGCCTGTGTAACTGCCATCACCTCCATCGTCATGCTGCTCGTGGTCATAGAGTGGGCACCACTGGATTCTTGAACGGTTCGGCCCGCTGAACGGGCTGTAAATGCCCACGCACTTCTCTGCTGCTTTACAACAGATCCATCTGTATAGATGAGCACTTCGGGGCTATCTGAGTGTTCATAGATGAGCGCGTTGACCTCTGCATTGACAGCGGCAGGGTTCTGCTCTCTGCATCGTCTGTCGAGTGTGATAATGCAGGAGAAAGTGCACTTAAAATCTGGAGGCACCGGCACCCATTCCTTGCCGGGGTTGATACTGGTAAGACTGCAGACCTGTCTGACGACATCTTCCGCCCGACCCATCCATGATTTGCCCCTCTTTAGCCTGTTACCCTTTTCTCTGAATATAGCGTCATGCAGAGGGTGCTGCTCATCTGCACTTATTTTTAAGTATGCACGAGCTCTCCAGATCTTGATCCTGTGTTCCATTGTTGGGAAGTCAAGGAGGTATCTCATTGCTGCACAGCTGGTGTCTCTCGTGCAGCCCAAAATGATGCGCATGGCTTCGTTTTGTACTTTTTCAAGTCTTCCAATCTGTGTAGGGCTGACAGTGAGGATGGCCAGGGCATACTCAATGCGTGAAAGCACCAGTCCTTGGAACTGGAGTATTAGGAGTCTTTGCTCGATATTGGCAGTTGCCATGACTCTCATTGCTGACAAACCTTTTCGAGCTTTCGTTATGACATAATCGACATGATCTCTGAAGGACAGGCTTCGATCAAGCCTCACTCCAAGATATGTCATTTACTGGGTTCTACTCAAAATGCTCCCATCCATTCTTACTGCCGGCAAGTCTGTGTTCACAATATGGTTGTTTAGTGAGAACCATGTAACCGATGCCTTTGCAGGATTGACAAGGGCACTGGCGTCAGCACACCATGAGAAATTCGATCTAGTTCACCCTGCATATCATTAGTAACCGCCTGTCTATCTTGACCCTGTCGAGTATGTTGACCCTGTTGGGCATGTTATGAGAAGAAATGACTTGGAGAACTTGGTGACAACTGGCAAGATCAAGGGGAAGGGACCAAGGGGAAGACCGAGAAGTAAATACCTGGATGGCTTGGCCACGTTGCATGGACGAGACAGGAACCCGGAGCTGATCCACGTCTCTGGTGATCGAGTGAGATGGTAAAGCATGACCGCCCACGCTTATCGGCATGGCACATGATTGATTGATTTAAGCACTCAACAGTGACAAACAACAGGCATTGAAAAAAAAAACGAAAAAAAAACACTGAACGCATTGAATACCAACAGAGTAATATTGTGGTGTGGACAGACATATTGTGTCATACCAAGAAACGTGAGAACAAACGCGTTGTCAAATGAGGGGACATCACACGAATATACGAATCAATCTATAAACTTCAATGAAAAGAGGACCAACATCTTGACCGTTAAGAAGGAAGCCCACTGCAGAGACATTCACATCTATATTCGTCGTGCAAAACACGTAATTATGTTCCGTCTCAACAGAGTAGTTATTGCACCCACCCCATACGAATCTGGATACGCCTTGTGTCGTCACCGGAAATGGCGGAGCATTAGTGTAAAACAAGTTTGTTAGCGAGAAATCACTAGTTTTTCACCAAAACATCAAAGAAAAGTCGCCGCTTTCCATGATTAAGATGCGTTTGGACTTAGCAAAGACATATTACTTGGGTGGGGGTAAATATAAGACGGCAGGAAAAATTTCATAACGATGCAACAGACAGTTTTCAAAATAAATGATCGTGAATGAAGGCGTTCACTTCTGGACAGACTTTAGTCAGTAGCTTGTGTGCAAAAGAGACAGACAAGTCAAGTTTCTCTGCTGGTGAATAAACCCCCTATTATCTACGTATTATTGTTACCGAAGTGACTACTAGAGGCTATCTGCGTCAAGATAACTGAGTGTGGTCTTTAACCGGAGGTAATTGTAATTTACTTACTTTCTTTAAAATTAAATGAATAAACAAAAAATGGTGACAGTCGTTCGAAGGCTGAAACCGGCCTAAACCAGTTGCCCAAGTTCAAGGTCGGAGCACACTCTCAGCTGTGAGCTGTGAGCAACTTAGCTGAGTAGTAAACAAATCTTGCGGTAAGGAAAATAGCTGTATTTTCGCAGCATTAAAGGAAAGAATGCAGTAACAGGTAGATTATCCGTACATGGCAAGATGGTCTATGAGTTTCCGGAAGACGTGAGATTTAATGTGAATACAAACTCAAGATAGTTTATTAAAATTAAATATCCAGCATCCAGTGCCGTGACGTACAACTTAAACTTCACGATCGCCTCCATGAACACTTCCTCCGAAAAGAGACTACATCTAAATATACTGGTATGTAAGAATTAGAGAAATTGTTAGGCAAGGTAGCATAAACCCTGCTACCTTTTTCTAGATTCGGAATTATACCTTGATACTTGCATATAATGAGAGTGCACTATTAGGCTAGGGCAACCCACCTGGTTTACCATTTATTAGGGTAATTTGGGAAGGATGGGGCGTGTATTTTTTTTTCTAAAGGATGATTTCTTTCTCTATCAACTGGAAAAAATTACTAGTGCTACCACCAGACTTGATAAGACGTGTGTAATACACAAGAACATACAGCTACATGGGAAAGAAATTTACTTCCTACAGGGAAACCAAAGGTTAATATGGTTTAGTAAGACCTAACTCTTATGTGGGTGTATGAATGGGTTCCTGTTAGCTGAACTGGACTCCAGTAGAGGGGTACTGCACCAGATGACCTGATGACGGAAAGACATTTTATCCTAGTCTCCACCACATGCCCAGGAGTGTAATACCATATACACAAAATGATATTATGATAGCTGGGAGGTCAGATCATGACAGATTTAGTTGGGCTAATGCAGAGTACTCTTGGAGTTATATGCTTATATTCCAAGGTCCTCTTTTTCTGGTGAGAATGACAACTGAAACCCACAGGCATCTACGAGTGTTGTATGGCTCGAATATGAACTTGCATCAACCTCTAGTTTTGATGATCTCCTTTTCTTCTGAGATTGCCAACTGAAACCCACTAGCATCCATGAGGGTTGTGTAACAAGAATATCTACAACTTGCATCAACTTCTAGTTGTGGAAATGACCAACTGAACATACTCGCCTCAGCTAGTAAAGAATTATTACAGTAAACATCTACATCAAGGTTTGGTAAAAATGAACAGGTACCAGTGAACTTATTTAGACTGTGTACATATCAAGTTCAGATAACAATTCCTCATAGGATTTCCAGGATTGCAAGATGAATTGATTACTATGGTTCCAGTATATCTGTCTAGCAAAGTATATATATATATACTTCACACAATGTAGCTAGACTTTAGAGATCACAGTCCTTAGAACTAGCCTACATTCCGTTGACAATTGCTAGCACAATTATATATATATATATATATATATATATATATATATATATATATATATTATATATATATATATATATATATATATATATGATAATGCTATATTATATTCTATATGAACTTTCTCACCTAATATCAAGGGACAACATTGATAGGACAATCCCTATGTGTGTGTGAGTAAGAGATTAAATATACTGCTTATGAGTATAGAAACCCACTCATGTCGAAGGTTGCAATCGACGAACTTAAGTTCCGTGTAAACGTGTTGTCACGTGGGAAGGAAAGTTCCAGCTGGAGCACATCTCCTGAGTCCGAAGCAAATCAGTAGATGATCTCCGTCTTTGCAGCTGAGATCCTGAAGGAGTCTGGCATATCATCAGATGATGTGTTATGTCATCCGACCAGGCAGACTGACTCTGCATTGCCCAGGTTCACTGATGAGATCTTACTCGAGGCATCAGAGATCTCCACTACAGACAATTGTCTAATCTTCTGTTAAGACCTATTCTGAAATATAATAATGTCTCTGTGTGTATTCCATGTTTAGATCTAGCCTTTATTAAACAGTAGTTATTGACGTGACCTTGTTGTTTGTCTTGGTACTGTCAGAACGGAGTGACTGAAGCACTGACTTGTTGTCCGGCCAAAATCTAGGGGGTCAGCAGAATTAATAGTTGAGTAGAATAGATCGATGGCATTGACTTGACAGTAATCAAGCAAACCTCACAATTACTGTTTAGTCGTTTTGTCGTTTTAGTCGTTGGATCAACATCACAGCACACGGTTTAACCCATAAGTGCTCCGTTTTCCTCCTAACTCAAACCTGAGTCTGTGTCGTGTCCTCCTTTAAAGTGTCGTCCCTGGAGTGAGGAGAGTCAACACCCACATTATAATTTTTCTTTCCTATCAATATCCTGGAGAATCCACCAGTTTCCGTCCAACACACTCCATCAGCCCATGGACACCTTTTCCTATCACTCTCTCACTGTCGTACTATGCCCCCTCTCATACTTCCCCAACGCAACATATTCAACAACTCTTGCTTCTAAACATCAATAAAGATTAATTTATTAAAAGAAAAGTGTAACGTATATGAGACGTGTATGCGAAGAAAATGTGTGATGTGTTCTATAATGTGTGTAGGATCGGACTCTCAGATAATAGCATAGTCAGTTCATCCTTGCGACACACCACAGCACGTTAAGTCAGAACAAGTCCACCTCACCCGGTACTGTATCTCTCCTGCCGGACACCGACTGTCATCTGTAGCTACCTGGTAATCCATCTTCCTGATCATCCGAAATAGATACTGTTTGAAAATTACAGCTGATCATGGACCGGTTGCTCAATGCACATAATTTCCTATCGTTCTTAAAGAATGCACAAATCCTTTGTAGTGAGTATTTAGGTATCACTGTTATTGTTAATATACTTGAACCTAACTAGTGTCTATCTAGGTTCAGGTATCATGTCTTTTGAACTATTTCACTAGAATATATCACACCATGTGACTATTATATTTTAATGTTCTTGTTTAGGTACCAATGTTCTTATGCTGTGTGATGCATTAACAATCATCACCCATCTTAGGTGAACCATCTTTCTTCTCGGACGTTATTCCTTTTTTGTAAGAAACATTTTTGTGTCCAACTGGTGTTATGTCTAATTGACGTTGCACTTCATGAAACCCAGTGTTGAACTTCCTCGTAACTGGTATGGAACCTGTGAGAGAAACAACACATCTTGTGATAGTACTAGTCACTGATCCTACCGGCTGAGTGTAAGCCTATTGCCTTGCTCAGTTATTTTACAGCTAACTAAACTCTGTCATAGAGCATAGTAGCTCCTCACCTACGTCCGAATCAGGCGATGACAAGGAAAGACCCATAAACAGAGTGCACAACTTCAGTGGGCAAACCATTGAAAGATCCCCCCATTGGACACTTTCCCCATCTAAAATCTCTCCAATTATCACCCCTCTATCCTATTCATCCTAGCAGAGCCAATTATCACTTCACTACTCTAACTAGTTTTCAACTAACAGTGCTAATCATCACACTCTAGTTTTAACAAGACTACTGCCTATATTAATTAGGCCTAAATAGACTATATTGACTACCTTATGCAAAACCGCCTCATTCCGGGATGGCTGCTACACTTTGCCATAACGACACATGCTAGTTAATTTTAAATTAATCTAACACTGTAGAGCTCTCCCACAAACACGTCCATCCTAATCCACGGTTTTGGTCAACACTAATTGTCCCCAAATCAGGTTTTTCAAACAGCCTAAAATTGGTCACGTGACGGTATTCTTTATGTCCACACAGGTGTTATTTGGGCATATCATCCATTGTCAAGAATCTATCCTCCCTGGCTCAATCAATGTCAGAGTTGTCATCACTTGTTTTGACTCCCACAACAAGCTAGCGAGTTCCTGTATGCTCCCAACAACGGGTTTCCACAACAAACCGCCAATCTTCTGTCGAGTGGTGACAACCACAGCCGTCATTTCGCTTGATGTCCGGAAACTCTCAATGACAGACGGACTGTTTTCTCCCGAGCTGAGTACTTCCGCTTAAATCCGACCTGTTTATGAACTGTCAAAGTGGTGTATAGATTCATCTCACTCACTTCCAAATGTTCCCATTTTGTCGACCCCATGTAAACACGTGCAGCTGCAACTTTTGACCGTCCTGGGGATTTTGACATCCAATTTGTTTTTTCTGTTAGTTAAAATAGTTTTGGCTTTGCAGATAGGCCGGTTAATCAGAAAGTCTCTATAGTAATCAACTGGTTAAACGCGGTGTTTTATTTTTGTGACATAGGCCCCCTTTTAAGAGAGTAGTCCATCTCACTCTTCTCCACCGTAAGTTTAATCCAGATGATTCATTCCTCTTCTTCAGGAGCTGGGTGTCTTGACAAGAAGTCCGCTCCAACATTTTCCTTCCCAGGAATGTACTCCACTGTGAAATTATAGGGTTGAAGTAACAACGACCACCGCATCAAACGGGCGTTGAGCTTCTGAGAAGTAGCCAGGAACATCAGGGGCTGATGATCCGACTGGACTCGAAACTTAACTCCATACAAATATGCCTGGAATTTTTGCACTGCCCATACGAGGGACAAGCACTCTCTCTCGACGGTTGAATAATTCCTCTCAGCCTGGAGAAGTTTCTTACTTGCGTATGCCACAGGTTTCAAAACCGAAGCATCGTCTTTTCCTTCCTGTAACAAGGCTGCCCCAATCCCAATCGCACTCGCATCCGTTCTCAACACAAATGGTTTGGAAAGGTCAGGGAGCTGTAATACAGGTTTGCTGACCAAGGCCTCCTTTAACTGACTATAGGCAGTCTCACATTCTGGTGTCCAAATGATTTGGTCCGGGAATCCCTTTTTCAAGGTTTCCGTCAATGGAGCTCCCAGTTCAGTGAAATGTGGGATAAATTTGTGGTAGAACCCACACAACGAGAGAAAAGATCGCACATCCTTCTTCGTTTTTGGCCTTGGTGCATTTCTGATTTTCTCCAGGTTCTTCTCTTCTGGGACAATGTGTCCTGGAGTGATGGTGTGACCTAGAAATTCCAGAGTCTGGTAACCAATCATGCACTTGGTTGGACGAGCGGTAAGCCCTGCTTCCTTGAGTCTATTAAACACTCTCTCCAAGGATTGTAAGTGGTCATCCAAGCTGTCACTGGAAATCAGAATATCATCCATGAATGAGATGATGGACGGATCCTGTAAAGGATCAAGTAAAGTCCTCATCATGCGTGTAAACACACTAGGTGCATTGCTGAGTCCAAAGGGCATGACCTTGAATTCGTAGTGTCCACTGGGTGTACTGAAAGCCAACAGTGGTCGAATCTCCGGTTTGACTGGTATCTGATAGTAACCCCGACTCAGATTCACCTTTGAAAAGTACCGAGCCTTATGGAGCCTAGCGAATAACTGAGTTGGATTCGGCAAAGGTTCCACCTGAAATTGTGTGTGACTGTTCAGAAGTCGGTAGTCTATACACAACCGGTGTTCTCCACTTGGTTTCCGTAACAAAACTACCCCTGCATTGTATGGGGATGTGGATGGTGCAATCACGTCATCCTCCAGCAGTTTCTGTATTTCCTCCTCCAGGGCCTTTTCTTTAGAGAATGGCACTGGGTAAACCTTTTGACGAACAGGCTCCTGCGTGGTCAAAGTCATCTCGAACTCCACCAACCTGGTTCGTCCTGGTTTATCAGTCAGTATCTCCTTATGAGACTTGAGAACCTGGGTTATCTTTTCCCTCTCCTGGGAGGTCAGATCAGGGTTCACTTGCACATCCCTATAGGTTTCCTGGTGTACCAAGGGATATTCCCTGCCCTCGTTGGTTCCCACTTCCGTCTCCACTGCAACTGCCATTGCCATGAGGTGAGCTGCCTTGTCTCCGGGTCTCTCTTCGTATTTCCGCAAGAGATTGATATGGAAAATCTTCGACTTTCCCCGGATCCGGATCTGATAGTTGGTTCTGGATATCACCCTTTCCACGGGAAATGGTCCTTGCCAACCTATCTCCAGTTTGTTGTTTCCCGTTGGGAGTAGCAACAAGACTTTGTCTCCCACCTCTAGAGATCTTTCTTTAGACCTACGGTTGTAGTAAGCCGCATGTCTTTTCCTGGCCTTTTTCAAGTTTTGATTTGCCAGAGTCCATCCCTTGTGGAGTTTTTCTTTCAGTTCCTCCACGTATTTATAGGATGAGATCACTTCTTCTGACGTCCCCTCTTCAGTCCAACTCCTCAACATGGCTTCCAACGGTCCTTTGATTGGACGACCAAACAGCAACGTAGCGGGTGGTAGTCCTGTTGAGCCATGAGGAACTTCCCGATAGGCAAAGAGTGCTGCTGGGATATATTCATCCCACCTATCAGGTTTTTCCTGCGCTAGTTTCCTGAGCATTGTCATCAACGTGCCGTTGAAACGCTCTACTTGTCCATTGGCTTGAGGGTGGTAAGGGCTGGTATGTATGATGGTTAGAGTGGAAACACCCTAAATACCTCCTCCATGAGTTTTCCACAAAACTGAGACCCATTGTCCGTCAGAATTTGATCAGGAAAGCCTAATCTGGTAAAGGCCTCCATCAGTGCGTCCGCCACTCGTTTCGAGTCAATCGTGGTCAACGGTATGGCCTCACCCCACATTGTACAGCAATCCACCATTGTGAGTATATACATGTTCCTCTTCCTAGTCCTGGGAAGTGGACCCACGATATCGATGGCTACCCTCTCGAAAGGAGAGTTCATGATGGGCATCTCACCCAACACCACCGGTGCTGTCCAGTGTTTCGGTGCCACCCTCTGGCACTCAGGGCATGACTTCACATACCGACGCACATCATCTGTCATTCCCGGCCAATAGTAATGGCAGGAAATTCGCTGCATGGTGGCGGCAATACCCATATGTCCACTAAAGGAGATGGTATGCCCCATATGAAGAATCTGGGACCGGTGAGCTTTCGGGACGACCAACTGACCGTATAGGTTGTCTCCCCTTCCTGCTCTCCTGTAGAGTATCCTATTCTTCATGTAGTACTGACCCCGTCCTGGCGGATCAGCACTTTTCTGCAGCTTTTTGTATCAAGGACGTAAAGTAGCATCCTCACTCTGGGCAGTTCGTAGCTCCCCCGGCATTGGGTTAGTCACAATTGCTTCTGCCTCTTCCGTTCTCGTCTGAGAGCGAGTCTGTATTGCTCCCATATGGATTGGCTCCCTGGGCATTCCCAGAAAGACATACCGGCAACCGAGGATTACTGGGAAAATGGGATCGGTCAATACAGCGGCCTTGATGGTGCCGATGACATACCTTGACCGAATCTCCACATTAGCAATGGACAACTTCATGGCTACAGCACTCTTCTGTGCAGGCTGTATCTCCATGGTCTCACCTGTGAATTGTTCTGGATGTACCAGATCCGCAGAAATCACGGCCTCCCCGTCCAGTCCTGTGTCGTACAAACACTCCACTTGACGACCGTTAACCTCTACCAATTCCACTACAGGTGGTTTTTCCTGGTCTGGAGTCTCTTCCTCGGCCTCGACCTGTTCGGTGGGCTCCACCTTAGGTTTCCCGGGGCACACGACGAATTGAGTGTCTCCTGACTTTCCCCTGCAGTCAATAGCATTGTGCGTATTTGACTTGCATTGGTTGCACCATTTCCCTGTCCTAGATTTTCTAGTGCCGGACTTGAGTGAGCTCTCCTGGTGGCGAGCTTCCTTGTTGACCTTGGCATTTTCCGTGACAACCTCCTTGGAAGTCACTTGACATGCTGCGAAGTGAGGGTTCTTAGCCTTCGATTTGCAGTCCCTCGTATTGTGAGAGGGTGACTTACAATTGAACACCACTTCTCCGACCACGGTCGTTTTGGTGTAGAGCTTGAAGTGCTCTTGCTTCCCTCCTTCTTCTTCTCTGAACTATCCTCTGATTTTTGCACATAAGGTTCCCACTTTTTGGTTCCTGAGTTTTTGGCTTTCTTCTTGTCATGTTTCTCCTGACTTTTGGTGTTAGTGGAAAGGTTTTCCCCTGCCTCCCCATGTACCTCGACGAACCGTTCTGCTAATTTTGTCACGAGGTCAATACGTTCCGCTCCTTGTTCTCCCAGGAACGTCCTGAGAGGTTTAGACATTTGCTTCTTCAGCTGGTCGACCACCATGAGCTCTTCCAGACTCTCATAGTCATGTGCGAACCCAGCCAAATCCATCCACTTATGGAGATAGGATTTTAGACGCAAACTGTAGGCGGCAAACAACTCCCCCGGTTCTCGTTTCGCTGCTCGAAATTTTTTCCGGTAGGTATGTGACGTAACCTCGAATCGTTTCAGCAGAGCCGTCTTCAACTCGTCATAATTGTTCTCATGTCCTGGTGGCAGGCGAGAATAAACCTCGTAGCCGGTCCCGCGTAATCCTGGGATAGCTTGAGATTCCATTTGTTACGCTCCAGACCCATAGCAACAGACATGGCCTCGAAGCGTTGAAGGTACTGGTCAATCTTCTCTTTGTCCTCCTCGTAGACCGCTAGAGGAAACTTCATAGCATGGTAACCATGTCCACCTACTGGGGTTGAGCCTGGGACGGAGGAACCTCCAACTGCTCCCTCAGTTTCCCCATTAGATTGCCTCTTCAACTCGAGTTCCCTCATCCGGTACTTGTGCTCCCTTTTCTGAGCCTCCTGTTCACCTTCTAATTTCTTAGCAGCCTGTTCAGCTTCCAATTCCATCCTTCTAGTTTGCTTGTTCAGCTTCTATCCTTCTCAATTCCAACTCGGCCTTTCGATCTTCCCTCTCTGCTTGACGATACTCTTCTCCATTTCCTGTATGTAATCCGTTAGAGCAGAACTCGACAATCCCATTTCTTCCCCCTTTGCCCTTAGTTCTGGCGGTGGTTAGTTTCGGAGTGGCCATTTCAGTGAGGTAAGCTAGCAGGTCGAGTACAATATACTGCAAAATTAATATACAGATATATGAACAAGTACTATAAATTCTAGATATTACCAACCACAGCACATCACTCAGTGACAGAGTAAATCAGACCACAGACCTATGCAGACGTGTGAAGTGTGAAACAGGTAAGATATTAGTCCTAACCCCTATCACACATTCACCTCTAGCTGGATTCTAATTCAGATCACGTTTACGAGAGATCCCGCTGTCAAAAGATCACGTTTACGAGAGATCCCGCTGTCCAAAGATCCCGTTTACGAGAGATCCCGCTGTCCAAAGATCACGTTTACGAGAGATCCCGCTGTCCAAAGATCCCGTTTACGATCGCCCAATAATGTCATGTCCTCCTTTAAAGTGCCGTCCCTGGAGTGAGGAGAGTCAACACCCACATTATAATTTTTCTTTCCTATCAATATCCTGGAGAATCCACCAGCTTCCGTCCAACACACTCCATCAGCCCATGGACACCTTTTCCTATCACTCTCTCACTGTCGTACTATGCCCCCTCTCATACTTCCCCAACGCAACATATTCAACAACTCTTGCTTCTAAAAATTAATAAAGATTAATTTATTAAAAGAAAAGTGTAACGTATATGAGACGTGTATGCGAAGAAAATGTGTGATGTGTTCTATAATGTGTGTAGGATCGGACTCTCAGATAATAGCATAGTCAGTTCATCCTTGCAAGGACACACCACAGCACGTTAAGTCAGAACAAGTCCACCTCACCCGGTACTGTATCTCTCCTGCCGGACACCGACTGTCATCTGTAGCTACCTGGTAATCCATCTTCCTGATCATCCGAAATAGATACTGTTTGTAAATTACAGCTGATCATGGACCGGTTGCCCAATGCACATAATTTCCTATCGTTCTTAAAGAATGCACAAATCCTTTGTAGTGAGTATTTAGGTATCACTGTTATTGTTAATATACTTGAACCTAACTAGTGTCTATCTAGGTTCAGGTATCATGTCTTTTGAACTATTTCACTAGAATATATCACACCATGTGACTATTATATTTTAATGTTCTTGTTTAGGTACCAATGTTCTTATGCTGTGTGATGCATCAACAATCATCACCCATCTTAGGTGAACCATCTTTCTTCTCGGACGTTATTCCTTTTTTGTAAGAAACATTTTTGTGTCCAACTGGTGTTATGTCTAATTGACGTTGCACTTCATCAAACCCAGTGTTGAACTTCCTCGTAACTGGTATGGAACCTGTGAGAGAAACAACACATCTTGTGATAGTACTAGTCACTGATCCTACCGGCTGAGTGTAAGCCTATTGCCTTGCTCAGTTATTTTACAGCTAACTAAACTCTGTCATAGAGCATATTAGCTCCTCACCTACGTCCGAATCAGGCGATGACAAGGAAAGACCCATAAACAGAGTGCACAACTTCAGTGGGCAAACCATTGAAAGATCCCCCCATTGGACACTTTCCCCATCTTAAATCTCTCCAATTATCACTCCTCTATCCTATTCATCCTCCCAGAGCCAATTATCACTCACTACTCTAACTAGTTTTCAACTAACAGTGCTAATCATCACACTCTAGTTTTAACAAGACTACTGCCTATATTAATTAGGCCTAAATAGACTATATTGACTACCTTATGCAAAACCGCCTCATTCCGGGATGGCTGCTACACTTTGCCATAACGACACATGCTAGTTAATTTTAAATTAATCTAACACTGTAGAGCTCTCCCACAAACACGTCCATCCTAATCCACGGTTTTGGTCAACACTATTGTCTCCCAATCAGGTTTTTCAAACAGCCTAAAATTGGTCACGTGACGGTATTCTTTATGTCCACACAGGTGTTATTTGGGCATATCATCCATTGTCAAGAATCTATCCTCCCTGGCTCAATCAATGTCAGAGTTGTCATCACTTGTTTTGACTCCCACAACAAGCTAGCGAGTTCCTGTATGCTCCCAACAACGGGTTTCCACAACAAACCGCCAATCTTCTGTCGAGTGGTGACAACCACAGCCGTCATTTCGCTTGATGTCCGGAAACTCTCAATGACAGACGGACTGTTTTCTCCCGAGCTGAGTACTTCCGCTTAAATCCGACCTGTTTATGAACTGTCAAAGTGGTGTATAGATTCATCTCTCTCACTTCCAAATGTTCCCATTTTGTCGACCCCATGTAAACACGTGCAGCTGCAACTTTTGACCGTCCTGGGGATTTTGACATCCAATTTGTTTTTTCTGTTAGTTAAAATAGTTTTGGCTTATCAGATAGGCCGGTTAATCAGAAAGTCTCTATAGTAATCAACTGGTTAAACGCGGTGTTTTATTTTTGTGACAGTCTGGAGAAACTCAGCTCCTCGGCGAGGATCCTGAAATACTTGGGTAAATTTTTAACTCGAAATTTTGCCAGGGCAGCGACGTTAGGCTAATCTTTTTCGATTCCAACTGCCAAGGGATTTTTTACGTGCGCAACAATACACACGGGCGTCCGATCTAACTACCCAGAGACCAGGGGAAATTTTATTAATGGAAGTCCAGGTGGATTCTTTAAATAAATCCCGGTCCTCACCGGCGGCCTGAACCCGGGACCTCCAGCACTCGAGGCGGACACCATACCTCGAGACCACTCAGTCCTCCCTCCCCCCCCCCCCCCCCCCAAATTACTGTTAACAATTACTGTTACAAGAACGCACAATTCTACTGGAAGAACATCCCAGGCTTGGATGATAAATTGTTGGAAGCCATTGGGTTACATAAGTATAACATCAACGGCCTGTTCATCAACTTGCTGACACCAACATACTTCTTGGTGATCATCATCATGCAGCTGTGGTACTTCCATTTAAACTTTTCTGGAGCTCATCAGCTTGAACCACTACATTGACTCTGATGAGAAGTTCAATGTGAACAGTTGAGTTGAGCTAAGATCCGACATCACTGCACTCGGGACATTCCCATAAGCTCTCCGCCGCCTCATTCAGCAGCCAGCGAAGAGTCATACTCCCACCATTATCTGATTGAAAGTTCTCCTTGTATTTCCTCTCACATTTGAGATTCTTCCAGAACCCCTGCCGATCCACCGCAATATAATTCTTCCCACATTCAGGTTTTCAATCTGCTCCCCCACCTTCCCCACCTGGTCCCACAGGCGCTTGACTACCTCTTCGTTGTCCATAGGTAATCTACCCCCAAGAGGTGCATACCATGCCAGCCAATAAGCTTGTTCATTCCCCAACACCCCCACCTGGCCAGGGCAAAGAATCCACATAATACTCACAATCTGTGACTCTGAAGTGGGGATAGCACAATGTGAACAGAAGTGGTGTTGGTAGTATTTGGTGTAGAAATGAGAGACAGAAAACATTCTGCAATGCAAAACAACTTAGACTGAAAGCTGCAAGGAGGACACGTGTTTAGTATTCAACCGTGTGGTCGAAATGTATTGGCTACCTGTGGAGAATTGGACAGATTCACGTCTTCAAGCTTGAGACATTCGCTGTCACTGTGGGTGCTGTAAATGAAGTCTGTGCTCTGACAACAGTCTGCGTGTTCCTGATGGCAGTTTTCTCCAGATTCGTCATGCCGGCACAGTGCTGTCTCACCTGTTGTTAATGTGGACAGTTTTAATTGTACTTGTCAAGATGATATTTGAACTGCACATCACGGATAACGACCTCTAGTCTGCTACTTGTCACCTGGACAATGAGAGTGTTCATCTCAACCTTCTGGACAATGCAGTTTGGTTTGGATTCAAGAAATATGACCCGGACAGAGCTCCCGTTCTGCGTTATGTGGGGATGTACATGATGATCGAAGTAATAATAGTCTGTAAGTTCATCATCAGGTATAATCAAATACAGTATTACGATAACTCCGCCGTCCGCAAGCCTCGGAAAGGAATACTCTTTAACAAAATCGTTAACATTTTAATGCGGACAAAAGTATATCAAATCAAGTTCTGTATCAAATATTTTTTATAAATTATTATTTCTATAAGTTTTTCCTCGAGTGCTGCCATCGTTGTCAGTATCCGTGTGGACTTTGTGGCTCTCATCAACATCCTTATACTTGCAGTTCTACTCATGTTGTCTCGCCAAACAGTTGCCATCCTGTGGCCGTTCGACAAGCTGCCCCTGGCTATCATTTTGGCAGTCTAGTTTCTGTTGATCTTAGCATCCCCCTACAGCAGTGGTTCTCAACCGGTGGGGAAGTCCCCCAGGGGGGAATTTTAGGGTTTCCAGGAGGGAGGGGGGGGGGGGGGGGGTGAAGATCATTTCAAGATCGCGTTAATACAAGAACCGATTACTTGATATTGCTTTTTCCTTCATACTTTACAGTTATGCACGTCTCATCCTTCTAAAATTCATTTTATAAAGTAAGTAGACCCACAAATCACGTTTTATGTGGATATCTAGACCTGTTTTAACATATTTACCTTCCATATTTACGTATACTGTGTAGGGGTGGGGGATTTTTAGGTAGGAAATATGAAGGGGGGAATGACGTTCTGAAAATATGGTGAAGGGAGGCATGGGCCACATTTTTGATAGGAAGGGGGAATGACGTTCTGAAAATATGGTGAAGGGGGGCACGGGCCAAAAAAGGTTTAGAACCACTGCCCTACAGCTCCAGCATTACCTATCCCTGGTCACAACACATGTGTACCTCTAATAATCTCAGGCATTGTCTGCATTTGTCGGAATAGTAAGATCCTCCCAAAACTAATAGGCTTATAGGTTCATTAATGTAGAGATCTTAACTTTCAACTACGGGACACCCTTGGGCAAGGTGAAGCACACTTTAAGCCTCACGATCAGTGTTATGTCGCAAGTTCAAGGTGTATCCTCTGTGCCGAGGAATTGCATGGGTGTAGAGACCAGAGCACAGTCGATAACGGAGGCAGCCAAGCTGTTGCAGGGGCAGCGCTTGACTGATAGACATCATGTCACGGTCCCCTTCCCCAGCACGAGGGCACTACTGGGGTGACCGTGTATGAACCCTCACATACACTACATTACATATGGTATTAAAATTTATTTCTTAGAATAATCGCTAGAGCTACGGAGTACGTGCTCTGCGCTCGATATCATCTTCAGCAGTCAGAGTAGATGGGATGATGAAGAGAACGCGAGGGAATGGAGAGAAAAGAAGGCATAGAATATAGAAGGGCGGGGGCCAGGAAAGTAGGGACAAAAACACAACGCCCAGGATTCAAATATATAACACTGAGCTATTGAAAATGTCGCAGTGCCAGGCAGAGAAGTTGATTCATGACTAAGATGTTATCATGCTGCGAGAATTTAATGGCGATGACTATCAGAGTCATGGATATGTCAGTCACATTAATCCGACTGGACAAGGGCCGGGGTCTTCTGGTGAAGAATGGATTATAAAACATAAGGTTCTAGATCCAAGTCAGTGGAATAAAAATGCCACTGAAGAGCAGGGCATAAGGTTGGAGAATAGAGGTCTAAGCTGGAACTTAATAAATGTATATGCCTCTGTGGATTCTTTTGTCACAAAGAAACGATTTGACCAGCTTAAGGAGCTTGTAATGTGTGGGGACTTTAGTGCACGACACAACGCGTGGGACAATACTGGGGAAAATCGACAAGGAAATACCCTTGCGGAAGCTTTAGTGGATTCAGAAGTAGTCTGTATAAACGGCTGGAGGCAAACGAGAATGGGGATGAGGCCTGGTGATGCAGGCACGGCTGTTGACTTGGCATTTGTTGCATAGTCGGCATTGTTGGATGTAAAATTGACTGTTGATCGTAGATCGTTGCTGTTAAGCTTCATGAATATTTAGAAAGACCAACCTCCTGCAGAAAGGTTTAGGAAGTTACCAGCCAGGGAAAGATACTTGAGCAAATGCAGCCACTTTTGCCAGTGATGTTTATGAAGGGTTCCAAAACAGACGAGACGACGGTGGCAGCACTCATTCTCGAGAAAGCTTACGAAAGAGTCAGATACTATTTTGATGTATGCGCTCATGGAGATGAGTCTGTTCTTAGTTGGTGAACTGTATTGCAGCTATTTTGTATTCTCGTAGAATGACTCTCTCCGGCTGGGTACATGGACCTCTGAGCCGTGTATTATATCCCACGGACTATCGCAGGGGTCAGCAATTTCACCTGTGCTTATCAATGTGTATACGAACAAGATTACAAGCCTCGAAGTATTAGGACTGGAAGGATACTAACATTTGCAGATGATGTTCTCGCATACGGGCAGGGGAGGGATATAAATCAAACAGCTCAGGAGCTGCAGGCGATATTGGACAAATCGATGAATTGATGCACGGAGATGAATGAATACTGTCATTAATCCAGAAAAGGCACCTGTCTTGTGCTGCTGTCTGGACAATAGGATTGTTAAAGCTGATCTCCCAGGCCTCATAATACATTGTAGACCTGTGAACAGAGAAAGCAGAATGAAGCATTTAGAAATAATTTTTGATAGAAGCCAGTCCTTCTGGGGTCGTGTTGAAGTGGAGGTTAGAATGTGTCAGAAGGGATTCAATGCACTGAATTGTATGACGGCATAGGACATGGAGCAGAAAGGCTTTTCACACACTTTCAGCATTTTATCATTTCAGTTGTAGAATATAGACTAGGAATGCTTACTGTCTCAAAGAGTAAGCTAGTGAAACTAGAACGCATACAGAATGAATCCATGATGGTGATACTGTGGTGTCCAAGGGATACCCTAGTAGTGTGTAGTTAGTTAGTTAGTGGATAGATCCTCCTCATTGCACATCGAACCATTCAGTCCATAAGTGTTCGGATCCCCTCCTCAGTAAATCCCGCAGCGTGTAGCAACTGACGACACCAGTTCTGTTTTGGTTTTTTAATCTTCTTTGGCTTCCCGCGTAGTGTTCTTGTTTGGCCACACCTCTTTTAATTTGCTGTTCTCGCAGTCTGACCATGGTTGTAGATTCACAGTCATCATCACTTGGTTCTCGCAAACGTCTTACTTCTTGTAGAGCATTCAGAATGTCAGTCTGGTCCATGGCTCGTCCGCCTTCCACGGTAGCCTTACCTGCAAGCTTGCGAACCCGCTCATTTCCTCATACACCTGCATGCCCGGACTAGAAAATGAAACTAATCCTTGCCAACCGAGACCGCTCCAGAAACGGCAGCCTCTCTCTTCGGATCCACCCCATCTCTATCTTCTTGAGCATGCTCATTGAGTCGCTAAGGAAACAAGCCCTAGTGAATGTCTGTGTCTCGATCCATGTTATTGCTTTACTTAAATGGTGAACTGTCTGAGCCCTTTCCTGTCACCAATGGAGTGAAACAAGGATGTGTCCTGGCACCAACACTGTTCAGCCTCATGTTTTCAGCTATGTTGACGAATGCCTTCGAGAATAACGACATTGGAATAGACATCAACTACCGCATGGATGGAAAGTTATTCAATCTTAGAAAGTTGAAAGCTAAAACCAAAATTGACAGCGACACCGTCAGAGAGCTCATGTTTGTTGATGATTGCGCTCTATACGTCAACTCAGAGGTAGACATGCAACATAATGTTTCATATTTCTCACATGCCTGAGCCAACTTTGGCCTCAATATCCATTTGGAGAAGACTGTAGTTATGTACCAGCCAGCTCCTGTGAATAATCACACTGTGCCAAATATCAAAGTGAATGGTCATAGTCTAAGTGTTGTGGACAAATTCACCTATCTTGGCAGCACTGTGTCACAAGCTGCCATAATTGATGATGAAGTAAATGCTAGAATCTCCAAGGCCAGCGCAGCCTTTGGCAGACTGTACAAGAATGTATGGGACAGAAATGGAATAAGCCTGCAAATAAAGCTGAAAGTCTACAAAGCAGTTGTATTATCCACACTGCTATATGCTTGTGAAACCTGGACTGTTTATCAGCGACACGCTAGGAAATTAAACCACTTCCACACAGTTTGCCTTAGGAAGTTACTGAAGATTAAATGGCAAGACAAGATCCCAGACACTGAAGTCCTAGAAAGAGCGTCCATGCCCAGTATCCACACTCTACTAATGAAGAATCAGATTCGCTGGGCTGGTCACTTGACTCGCATGCCAGATCACAGGCTCCCTAAACGAATATTTTACGGCGAGTTGCGTTGTGGTAAACGCTCCCAAGGCGGCCAGAGGAAACGCTTTAAAGACACTCTGAAAATCTCACTGAATGCTTTTGGAATTCATCATGACACCTGGGAGACTGCAGCCAGAGACCGAAATTCGTGGCGTGCATCATTACACAAGGGTGCAGTCACTTGTGAGGCAACCAGGACTGCAAGAGCTGTGAAGAAAAGACAGAATAGAAAAACCATTGCAGAAAATCCTCCAGAAACGTCAAGCATTCTTTGTCCACATTGTCAAAGAACATTTCGAGCCAAAATAGGCCTTAGCAGCCATTTTAGAACTCACGGCTCCATACTTTCAACCCCACTGGATGAAGTGAATGGTCATCATCATTCTTGATGGACAAACAACATTGCTTTACTTATTGCCATGACTTCCATAGTCAGGCTACTTGTCAAAGCAAAAGTACCAGAATCTTCCTTCACAGTTCTCACTCCGGCCTGAGCCGTAAAAGCCCACGAACTTCATACTCGTCGAACGACCGACCTATATGTGTAAATGATATCATCACCCTCCAAAGAATTCTCAAAGATCAAAGCCTGTACTTCAGCCTCCACAGTAGCCGGATTTTCTTGTCTGTATTTTCTGTCTAGTTGAATGCAAACTGAAAAGGACGTACAGAAATCTGTTGGCCTTCGCACTCATTCCTTGCCAGGTTCTAAGTCCTTAAGTGAACATACCTGTTGAAGAATGTCTTCGGCTTGACCCCTCCACGACTTTCCTCTTATTAACCTGCTGCATTTTGCCTTCTTACTTTCACTGTGCAGTGGATGTTGTTTGTCTGCGTTGACTCTGAGGTAGGCACGTGCTCTGCAAATTTGTATTCTGTCCCCATTGGTTGGAAAATCAAGAAGGTAGCACAGGGGCAAGGAGTAGGCCAGAGTGCCGAATAGACATTCAGACTTTCGTGGGGTTATAATCACATTGGGGCGTGAGTGTAGAGAGTGTAGAAATGTACGGAAGTAGAAATTCAGCAGTTAATTCATGATTACTCTCATGCTGGCGATGTCATTATTTATACTGATGGCTTTGTATTAAGAGGAAAAAAAGTGACTTGGGATTCATAGCAAAAGCCAATAGCCAATTTTTAGTAAAGGAGAGCTTAGCATATGACACAACAACTTTAAATCTGAAATGGAGATGAAGGCGGTTACTGCAGCTTTCCGCTGGTTGAGAACAAACTATATACACATGTTGTGATTGTAACCGATGTACAAAGCGTGGTGACAAAGGTGAAGACTGGCATGCCCCGAGCTGAATGGCATGTATCTATTCAGAGGTCGCGGGTTGTGAGCATTTGCTGGATCTTTCCTCCATGACACTGGTGATGTTGGAAACGAACAAGCAGACAAATTGGATGGTGCTGCATCATTGAGGGGCAATTTGATGCATGATAAGACAGATGTGATGAAGGCCCACGGGAGCGCGTGAATAATGCAGAAGAACAGATAGACTGTCGTGGTCTAGAGAGAATGCACATTAGTGCGTGGTCAAAGCATCTGGTAGACAGTCGTCACCCAGAGGTAAAGCAAGATGGACATTTAATCAAATTGTAACGTACACCATTAGTATTGGAACTCTCCTATGGCTGTTGAAGATTATCACTGATTCACTATTTGTATATTTTTGCCAGGGAAGCCGTATGTTTCGCCTGCTCTTTTCGATATCTAACTACTTATGGATGTATGGTGTTCAGTCTTCTGTTCTTTATGTAACACATAAGTTAAATGTAGCCGCATAAAGAGATTATAGAGATATAAGCGCAACGTTGACTGCACGCGGGCCTTAGAGGAGGAGTTGGATAGAAAGACAAAGAGAATCTCATTCTATCTCTACGGCCAACAAGAAAAGAAATGATTTAAAGATATCAGAAGAAATTCAGGTCCTTGTACAGGGAAGAAAGAGGGTATTGTTTCTGCTTCATTTTAATAGATTGTAGTATAGGGCTGTACCAGACTTAATGAAGAAAAACCATGGACTAACACAAGCTGAACCACAGATACTAAACTACAAAGGCTGAACAAAACATCAATAACAAAAATAAAACTTTTATCATCCAAGTAAAACATACAGTGCCAAAGATAACTGCCACATAGCACCAATTCAATACTTCAAGCCAACAAGACCATGGCCTTAAAAGAAAAACATAAACACTGGGAACATAGACCTAACCATAGGCATGAATTATGCGGTTTAGGGGCGCTGTACGTATCATCGGAAGACAGGATACAACAGTACAAATGATCACGGTTCACATCTGAGATCACTGATGGGATTTGCTCCTATCTTCTTTAGAAACTTTGTGACCAGACCAACTGCCCCGATGCACCCAGCATCACGGACAGATACCACATCCCTCAACACAACAAAACATGAACATGGGATTGGTTCGCATATAACAGAAACACGACCCTAACAATGGGAGCATAAACAGAGATTTTAGTGACTAAAATCGACATTGACCAAAGCCGAGGCTAACAACTCTGTCCAAAGGCCACTCTCCCGCAGCAGATAATCGTCGATCCATAATCAGCATCCTCTTGGATCTTGCCAGGGCTGACTGCCCTCTCAAATGCGGTCCGGAAACACACAGACCATGTATGGGACATGTTCGTCCATCTGCCTTGGGTGGTAGCTCAAAGGGATGAGTTGAGGCCCTCTGTTGAAAATTAGACATGGGCGTCTCTTCGGCCACAGTTTTTAAGGCCAAAGCGGCGGGAACATGGCGTGACTGGTCTCTTATAGGCACGCCAAGACAATATCCCAGCATCCTATGCGTTTTAACAACGCATCATGGGATGTCACACTACCAGCACCTAGAGCCGCGCCAATCGGCTTCATAAGAAAGTTAGTTGCATATTCTTTATAGGAGTTTTGCAGACAACACCAGCATAGTTAGCTGTTGTTGATGTCTTGGCAAGTGATACGTTCAATAGTGTGTCATTGCTTTCTGAACGACCGGCACCCATACCTTTTCGTAAAAACCTAGTGCAACGCGGTCTGCTGCCAAATCGCGCGCGGCTATGTTTCGAACGTGGGTATAGGGTATTACGAACCGTGTCCGTACTCGTACTTCCTTAGCCATGGAGACCGGCAACACATGAGTACAGGGCGTTAAATTAATAACTACTACAGCATGACTCAACCAAACAGATGTATGGAACATAAGGAGATAACGTCAGTTAAATAACGTAACAACTGCCGTGTACACAAGGAGTTAATGTCGGTGAATTCTGGTACAGACTCGATACGGGAATATCAGTAATGAAGATACCAGCTCAGGCCACGTCAGAACCAAGTTTCGGGAAAACCCAGCATGATTCAGAATAAACAAATAATTATCGTTACTAAGTAAATAAATTATGTCAACAGGTATCACCCGAAATATACAGCAGTGCAGGAACGTCAGCGCAGAGCACGAGCAAGAAACAACAACAGCCGAATCAACATACATCGTTATCGGTCGTTCTTTTTCAGGGGTCTTGCCTGAAGTCTATTAAATCGATCATGGCGTCCCAGTCTTCTCCGTTGTCTGATATTATCATGAAATTGATGTTGCTTAAGTTATTATATTTAAGCTTTCGACAGCCACGCATCACAGCCACGTATCACAGTCATGTATCACAGTTATGATCACACCCATGTATCAAAGTCATGTATCACAGTCATATATCACATCCATGTATCACATCCATGTATCACAGTCATGTATCACAGTCATGTATCACAGTCATGTATCATTGCCATGTATCACTGCCATGTATCACAGTCATGTACCACAGTCATGTACCACAGTCATGTACCACAGTCATGTATCACAGTCATGCATCACATCCATGTATCACATCCATGTATCACAGTCATGTATCACAGTCATGTATCATTGCCATGTATCACTGTCATGTATCACTGCCATGTATCACAGTCATGTACCACAGTCATGTACCACAGTCATGCATCACAGTCATGTATCACAGTCATGCATCACAGTCATGTATCACAGTCATGTATCACAGTCATGCATCATTGCCATGTATCACAGTCATGTATCACAGTCATGTATCACAGTCATGTATCATTGCCATGTATCACTGTCATGTATCACTGCCATGTATCACAGTCATGTACCACAGTCATGTATCACAGTCATGTATCACAGTCATGTACCACAGCCATGTATCACAATCATGTACTACAGTCATATATAACAGTCATGTATCACAGTCATGTATCACAGTCATGTATCATTGCCATGTATCACAGTCATGTACCACAGTCATGTATCACAGTCATGTATCACAGTCATATATCATTGCCATGTATCACTGTCATGTATCACTGTCATGTATCACAGTCATGTATCACAATCATGTATCACAATCATGTATCACAATCATGTACCACAGCCATGTATCACAATCATGTATCACAATCATGTATCACAGTCATGTATCACAATCATGTATCAACGTCATGTATCACAATCATGTATCACAGTCATCCTCTGCTTCACTTGGTTAGTTTTCCCAACATATAGGTGTTCCTGTTCCACCTAATAGGTTCTTCCTCTTCTTCTTTGCGTTCATCCGGAGTGTTTTTTCAGATTTTATTGCGGTGTGTCTCGTTAGGCACCCTTGGGTCGAACCCTTAGGTCAACACATCCGACTTTTAGCGTGCATTTTTGACCAGGTTAGCATTCCTGGGAGACTCTCACTTTTGTGGTACCGTCCACCTCCCAGCTGGTCAAGTTGGAACAGTCGAAGACTGCACGGTCATCCCTCAAATGAAGGCAGGGACAGTCCATAGCATTTTCCGCCATCCTGGGTGGCTTCCATAATTGCAGAGCCGACACATAACGCTCTGGTGCTGGGCTCACCGAGGGAATCGTCACGTCCTGCTCATGGCTGCTTTAATTCCTCACTTCAATATATTGGGCATTTCGTTCGCCCCGGGCCGTTCCCGCACAAACCAGACAGGTCTGCAGACGGTATCCACTCAGCGAGTTTTCGGACATGTGCTTGTCCTTGTGCCAGTCAGAGCTGTTCCAGGCACGGCGGACATTCGGAAAACTACCTAGTCAGAGCTGTTCCGATCAAGAGCGGCATTCGGAAACTAGGTAGTCAGAGCTGTTCCTATCACGAGAGACATTCGGACGAGACATTTCACTCGGACGTAAATGCGTAGTGCCAATTTTTAGTTTGCCACCCGTAGGACGGCACTTCCGACTTCAGCGGGCATTTTTTAATGAGGTTAGCCTTCCTCGGGTTTCGAGGCACGTTAGACTTATTGTTGTGATGTCGCCCACATCTCAGCTGGTCAAGATAGAACGATCAAGGACATCACGGTCGACCCTCAAGGGAAGGCAGGGGCAGACCATGGGCATTCCCTCACTATCCAAGGAGGCTTCCATAATTGCAGAGCCGGCACATATTGCTCTGAGACTGGGCTCACCCAAGGAGTTGCCACGTCCTGCTCATGGCTGCTTTAGTTCCTCACTTCCATGTGTTGGGCATCTCGCTTGCCACTGGTCGCTCAAGCACACACCAGGAACGGTCAGACTGCGGGCGACATCCACTCGGTAAGCTTTTGCTTTTGACTTCGGACCACGCAATGGATTCGCTAGCCGTGCGTTCCGTTTCGTGTTATTGAGACGTTTTTTTCACTTTTGTCTACACTCTATGAGTTAGATACAGACAGTTTTCGTAACTATTTCATTCGACTGGGGCACTTTCTGCATTTTAGTACTCGCTCACGAGGTAGGCTACATGTGCTGCCGGCTCAGCACCTTACCTCCGCGCAGCAGTGAACGAGAAACGGCCAGGCCCTCTCATCCGGGAATCCCTCATATCCCCCAGCTGAGAGCCTTCGAACAAGTATCAGAACTGGGCATGTAGCGTATTCAGTATCTCACTTCTATTTTTCTGTAGGTGGGTATTAGCCCGGCTCTCACATCCGAGGGTTTGTTGCTTAGAAAGAGAGCCTTAGAGTATTGTCCTGACCACGAATGTCTGCCTTCGTGCGCCTGATTTAAACTTTTGACTGCTGTCCTCAGTCTACCTGCAGAGCAGCAGGTTGTGTCTCTCTTAGTCTGGCCCCTATCCCATAAGCTGTCCGATATGTAGTTTTCATCCATCGGAAAGCAGATGGGGTCAATGGGACACGCAAGCTCCCCCACCACGGCAAGGTGGAGACACATCGGGGGAGACCTATTAGGTTGATTGCCCATAAATTATACGTGTTTTGTGCCTGCGATTTTATTGTGTGATCCTAATTGCTGTAAGTACTTTTGTATTTTAGTTTCTTCTATGTCCTCGATATTCTCAACATTCTTGTCAAAAGCCGCATATCCATATCTACTGCTTCCAACGTCTTCACTAGTTCATTATTCATTGTCCACAAGTGGTATCAAGGCGAAGAACAAGGCACACAATAATACTTTGCAGAAAACTGATATATGTGCTCGCTTGCTGTTTGTGTTTTTCATGAGGTTACTCATTCTCGCAGACATGTTTTTGGAATCAAACACTTCTTTTCTCTACCTATGTGTCTAATCTCGTATCTTAGTTATTTACATACGGCAAAAACTGAATAATGCTTACACTGTTAACATATGCACACACATAAACAGTCCTATAGGACTGTCCTTCTGTGAGTGTGTGAAGTGGTAGAACCATCATACATGTTTAGCCCTGAGTGCATGGGGGAACAGGCGGCCACTATTTCTCGCATGTAGTTAACGAGAAGAGCTGAGGTCGACCCCTTGCAGTCGATAGGCCATAACATCCCAAACTCGTCAATCATTCAACATTTGTGAATTTACGCAATTACAGTTATCGCGACAAATGCTGTTCGTATATATAAGGGTTGCGGGGCAGGGGTATCCCTTATCAAAGAAGAAGTAAGGTGCCTCCTTCCTTCCGCTAGCCTACGGGACACCTTTGGCAGTGTCGCCACCCATTGTGGCCAACCGCCGCAGGGGGGTCTATGGCGGCCGGATCACATAGCAGTCTGGCAGATGGAGACATGGTACTTCTGCGTTGTTAAAAATGAACAGTGTAACTCCAAGGCAAAATCAACATGTCGAACCCAACGTCGACAACGTAATGAAGAGAGGCATCTCCCATCAGGTTTTGCATTGTAGTTAATTAGTTCCAATTACATATGATAGTTCTACATCGTCGACTGATCATACAAACAAAGGGGTCCATCAGGTACACGTTGCATATCAAAAAAGGATCATGCATCCATACAAGTGATTAGCTTATGGCCATCGTAGAGATATCAGAAGATGTTATCCATTATAGTATTCCTTATCATTTCTTCCAAGTACAAAAGTCTATTACTTTTTATCTGCTAGATGTTAACAATTCTTCGTCTATAATAATATGTCTGTCTCCTTCCCAGTTTGGATGGCTTCTCTCCCGTATGTTTATTGCTGTCTAGTTGCGTTCTATTCTTTACATCATTTTTCACTAACCGCTATTTACAGTGCACCGCTTATTAATATTTGGATTGCACGGCAATTCTCTTCAATATTTAGATTTGAACCCCGACCGTCGACTGTGCAATTGCTATAGGAGGCGTTCTGTTATACACCCTTGGGAAAGGTTGGGTACTTGTTTAGCCTCCCGATCAGGGTAACGTGAAGCCATGGGTGCAGATGATGGATGAAGTTGAAGAGCAGCCGACATATAGTTGTAAGTTATGGTCTCAAGCTTCACTACGGTAGGCAGAGGTTCTCTTTTGGGGAGACAATGGCTACGGTCATTTACCAGTACGGTCACTGCTAAGAAGGAAAGCAATGGTAAACTACCTTCCTTACAGATGCTAAGAAAATTATGCTTCACGGTCTCATCGCAATTCAAAGTAACGGTGTAAATTGGTGCTCCATAGGAGCAGCCTCGTCCGGTAGGGATAGCCATGTGAGCTAGCTGATTCCAGACCGTCAGCAGGCTACTGCATGCAAAAGATTACTATCATTGGAATGTTAGAACAATATGTGCAGATGGAAAATTAGAAAACACCAAACAAGAAATGGAAAGAGAGCAGATTAATATATTAGGAACGAGATGAAAAGGGGCAGGGATCAAGACAGGAGAGGATTATAAGATTATTTATTCTTGGGGAGAAGATCGGCAAAGCGGTGTAGCTATTATAATGGATCGGCAAACATCAAATTCTCTTAAAGGATATTGGGCTGAGTCAGACAGAGTTCTATTAGTAAAATGAAATGGAAGACCTTTTTAAAATAAATGTCATTCAAATATATGCTCCAACAAATGAATGTAGGGAAGAAAGTGTAGAGGAATTTTATAATGACATGGAGTCTGCTTTGAAGAACTGTAAAAAAATTAGAAATAAATATCGTAATGGGTGATATCAACGCAAAAGTGGGAAATCAAGGCGATGGATATAATGTAGGCAACCATGGTTTGGGAGAGCGAAACGAAAGAGGATACAGACTTGTAGAATGGGCAAACGAGCAAGAAATGGTTGTAGGAAACACCTGGTTTTAACAGCATCCTATGAGATTATGGACATGGATACTCCCAGATAGCAGGATTGAAAACCAGATATATTACATCCTGATTAGTAAAAGGTGTAGAAATGCTTTAACAGTCGTTAAAACAGATCCCAATACAGTGATCACAGATTAATTGCAGGCACATTGAGGGTAAAGTTAAAGAAAATCAAGTATACATTAGGAAACACTAAATATGATTTGAGCAAACTGAAAAATGACAAATAAATACAAGTTAATTGTAACATAGAAATAAAGAACACATCTGATATATCGTTTGATCTAGAGATCCTATTTCAAGATGTGGATGATCAATGGGAAATGTTGAAGAATTCGATAAGTGTGGCTGCATAAAAATCTATTATAAAATTAAAGAAGGTGAGTCGTAAGACATTAATGACTGATAAAATTTTACAACTAGAGGAAACAAGAAGACAGAACAAAAATAATCTGTCAAATATGGATAAATTCACAGAAAAGTCAGAACGTCATGTAAGGTGGTAAAAGAAGTATGGCTCGAGAAAAATTGCACAGAAATTGAAAAACAACACAACAGTAAAAAGACAAAACTAATGCACAAAAGTATTCAGGGGCTTCCTAATCAAAGAACACGTACATCAGCAGGCTGAATAAAGACAAAAGATGGAAACATCATAATCGGAAAAAGATTAGATTTTTACATGTGTGGTCAGATTATGTGAAAAACCTTTATGATGATAACAGAGAAGTACAGTATGATATTCAAAATAATAATAAAGGACCATCAATTTTGAAGATGGAGGCTCAGAATGCTCTTAACCATATGAAAACTGGCAAGACTCCCGGTTCAGACATCATCACAACAGAGATGATTAATGCTTTAGAAAAACCATGTAATAGATAAAATTACCAGTCTGTTGAATACAATATATGATACTGGAGATATACCTCATAAATTATGTAATTCTCTTTGTATTGCAATCCCAAAGAAATCAGGAACCTTAGAAAGTGATCGACATCGAACAATTAGTATAATGATTCATATCACGAAGATGTTTGCAAAGAATTACCATGCCAAGAGTTAGGGGGAAAATACAACCTGAAATAGGAGAAGAACAATGTGGAATTGTAGAATGTAAGGGTACTGTAAATGCTGTGTATATACTGAGAACAGTAACTGAACGTTCTATAGAAGTAAACAAAGATCTACACCTTTGCTTTATTTATTACATAAAGGTTTTCGATAAAGTGAGACATGTCAACATGATAAGGATGCTTGAAGATCTACAAATTGATGGGGAAAAAACCTCATAGAATTGTAAACAACCTCATAGAATTGATAATGAAGTAGATTAGGTCAATATCAGCCTATTAAGAGAGGTGTGAGACAGGGATTTGTAATGTCTCCAGATCTGTTTTCCTCTATAAAGTGAAACTATTTTCAGAAAAATAGAAGATATGAAAGGAATCATCACTGGGGGACGATACATCAATAACATTAGATATGCAGATGATAAAGTCTTGATTGAAGACAATGAACAGGACCTGCAACATTTAGTAGATTCGGTTGTTGCACACAGTGAACAATTAGGGTTAGAATTTAATTGTAAGAAGACACAGGGAAGAAGGAAATGCCACAATGTAATATACAAGTAAATGGGCATATTCTTAAACAAGTGACTCGGTACAGTTATCTCGGAACAGCCATAACATCAGATGGGAGATGCCTTGAAGAGATTAGAACAAGAATTGTCATTGCGACGGTAGCCTTTTGCAAGATGAAAAATATACTGACCAATAAGAAGATATCAACTGAAAAGAGAAAAAAAAAGTGTTGAGGGGCTACGTAGAACCTGTACTTTAGTATTGTCGTGAAACGTGGATAATGAACAGACATGCTGAAAAACATCTGATGGCTGCGGAAATGTGGTTTCTGAGGAAAATGCAAAGAATACCATGGACAGACAGAAAAACCAATGAACAAGTCCTTCAAGAAACAAATGAAGATCGTAAATTGCTTAGAGACATTAGACGTAGACAGTCAAAATTGTTTGGACATGTTCTGAGAAGAAATATTTTGGAGAACTTGGTGACAACTGGCAAGATCGAAGGGAAGAGAC
Organism: Cepaea nemoralis; assembly: GCA_014155875.1. Classification (NCBI taxonomy): domain Eukaryota; kingdom Metazoa; phylum Mollusca; class Gastropoda; order Stylommatophora; family Helicidae; genus Cepaea; species Cepaea nemoralis. The sequence continues at coordinate 200,374 of JACEFZ010022879.1, forward strand.
CAAAGAAAAGATCGAGAAGTGAATACCTAGATGGCTTGGCCACGTTGCATGTTCGAAACAGAAACACGGAGCTGATCCACGACTCTGGTGATCGAGTGAGATAACGAAACATGACCTCCAGTAGATGTATAATGGGGCTTTGGGGCCAAAAGGGTGGTGGTAGTGAAGGGGAGCCAAAAGAAAGCCCCCTAGGGACCCAGCCCCTGTCGTCCCCAAAGGCACCGAGTACGACGAGCCTGATTTATTTCTCGAAGCGATGAGACCAGCCACCAAGACCTTGATAGTAACAGCGCTAGAGGAGTACGGCAGCGTGAAAATGCAGCTATATCTCCATCTAAAATATTATCGCACCACTCCAGAAGGTGAACTGATTACAGCAATCGCCACCCACGGAAGCAGGAACTATGAAGTACTGCATGAGGGGGATATTGATGAGGGGCTGAACCTCGCCAGAGCCAAGATATTCGCTGACAGTGAATGTTTCACCTCACAGGGCTCTGATTGGGCCTATGATGAGTGTGTGCAGCTCGACCTCTACATTGCAAAATACCAACCATTCCGAGGCTCTAGCTACTTCGCGAGCCCCAGCTTCATCCCACCACGTAGTGTTGTGAATGTGAAGAATGAGGACAACCGCTGCTTTGAATGGGCCATACTCTCAGCGCTCTACCCAGTAGCGCACGGAGAGCACCCTGATAGGCTCAACAATTATAGCGCCCAACTGGGAGAGCTAAACTTTGAAGGAATCCAATTCCCGGTGCAGCTGACCAGTATTGCTAAGTTCGAAAACCAGAATCCCACCATAGCCATCAGGGTCTTTGGGTGGGACAATGGACCAACGATACTCCGAACCACTACACTCAAACGCAACCAAATCAACCTCTTGCTCCTGTGTAAGGATGAGAATAGGCACTATGTCTGGGTCAAGGATGTGGGGCTGCTTCTATATGGAAACAGCAAACACAAAGGCAAAAAGTATCCATGCCTCAACTGTCTCCATGTACACTCCTCACAGGAAACCTTGGACCAGCATGAGCCACTCTGTCAAGGCATCAACACAGCCAGCCAGGTGAATGTCATGTCTAAAGAGGGAAAGATGAAATTCAAGTCCCTCCAGAAACAGATGAGGGCACCATACATCATATACGCAGACTTTGAGACATTGAACGTTCCAGTACATGGCGCGGCAATGGACTCCAAACCAAAGCAACACACGACGACTTGCCGAGCAGCCCCCCTGCGGCTTCGGCTACACCATTGTACGCTCTGACGGTCCTCATCACAAACTCCAGTCATATATCGGGGGGAGGACGCTGCCGATGAATTCCTCAACGCTTGGGGCGAGAGCAGGTCATCATCCACAATAAGTTACAGCGGCCGGCACTGATGGTGTTGGGGAAAAAAGACCGTGAAGACTTTGCCTCCGCCACGACCTGCCACATCTGTAAAGAGCCGCTGGAGGAGGACAAGGTGAGAGACCACTGCCATATTATAGGCAAATACCAGGGCGCAGGCCACAATGTCTGTAATCTAGCATGGCGCATAAACAGAGACAAGCTGCGGATACCTGTAGTCTTCCACAATCTAAGAGGATACGACTCCAACATCATCATGCAAGCGGCCGGCCGTCTGGATTGGGGAAAAAGAACCGTCTACAAGAAGAAGAAAGACGGCAAATGGCAAACCAAACAAGTAGACAACACAACAATCACCTGCATACCAAACACCATAGAGAAGTACGCCTCCTTCACAATCGGACAGCTGCAATTCATTGACAGCCTACTGTTCATGAATAGCTCTCTAGACACCCTGGTAGGGAACCTCAGCGAGCTGACACACTGTGGCAAATCAATGGCTTTGACACGTAGAGGCAATGACATAATCTCAAGATGTGAGACGTGCAACATAGAGAAGCACACCCCCTGGCCTGCCTTAATGAACAAGTTCAGGGCCACGCTAAGCAAGAGCTAATCACATCTCCTTCTCCGCAAGGGTGTATACCCATACGAATATATGGACAGCTTCGAGCTCTTTGCAGAGGACCGCCTACCACCCAAAGAGGCATTCTACAGCAAGCTCACCCGAGAAGGAATCAGTGACTCTGACTATGCCCACGCCCAGAAAGTGTGGCAGGAGCTCGACTGCAAAACACTCGGAGGCTACCACAACCTATACATGAAAACAGACGTCTGCTTGTTGGTTGAAGTCTTCGAGGCATTCCGAGACACCTGCATGCAGGTATATCAGTTCGACCCAGCCCACTACATCAGTGCACCCGGCCTGGCATGAGACGCATTCCTAAAAAAGACGAAGGTGCAACTCGAGCTCCTAACCGATTTGGATATGCACCTCCTTTTTGAGAAGGGTCTCCGAGGGGGTGTGGCCATGGTCTCAAAGCGATATGCTAAGGCCAACAACCCCAAGACTTCAGACTATAACCCCACAACACCAAATTCATGGATCATGTACCTCGATGCAAATAACCTGTATGGATGGGTGTCAACGTCCTAGAGACCTAGGGAAATGAAACTCGGGTTCATACAGGCAACAAACTCCGTTCTGATACTATCTGATATAATTTATTTACAGTAAGCTGGCGACGAATGGTTTTCGCAGCCAGCTTCGTGGCGAACATTTTCACAGGAGTTCATAACAAATAACTCATACATAATCATTACAACAAACTCTATCAACTATCTATTTCGTGAGTAACACTCCTAAATACACTTGTGTTCAATCTATCAAGTCCCCCTTAAGTTAAGCCCTGTTGCTTGTTCGATGTCCAGTCGGCGTCTGCCCTCTAACGTGTCTCGATCGGACACGGGCTGTAACTCTCCTCAAGCTTCTCGTGGAACAGGTCCTGGCACGCGGTCAGCGTGCCCACGGAGCTGTAGGCGAACTGACTTATCTTTCTCGAAGGCTCTAGATTGTTCAAGCATTCGAGAGTGTCTCCCTTGTATTGGGGTTATGTCCCTTATCTAATTCCCTTCTATCTTTATGTTCCTACCGACTCCATGTGAGACTCTGACAGGGGTCCCCCTCCCCCGCTTCTATGGGTTAGTATATGGTAATTAGTCTGCACTAATTCTGTCATAGGATCACATGAAGTTGGTGTTTGGTAGTTTCGTGGATGGGAATCTGGCCATCTACATATTTGCACTATTAACTCATGTATTTCCCCGTACAACAATCCAGGGTGATTGCTGAAGAGCCTCCTATCTCTTCCATATCCTTAAACATGCTTATCCGACCGAAGTTCCCTGACGCTTCTAGTTGTATCTGCAACCGCGCCCTTCTCAAGTATCCATATGATACCAGGATATTACACTCTGTGTTAGAGAGGTTTAACAAGACAAATTGTCTTGGCTTATTTAAGAACACCTTGCAATTCTTGTCCTGAATGTGTATTTTGATACACTTTTACTTCCGTATGTTTTATAGTGCTTAATATATATATATATATATATATATATATATATATATATATATATATATATATATATATATATATATATATATATGCACTCTTGTTTTCTCCCAAGTAACTACTTATGTTCCTGTTTGCCTGTTAGTGTGTTTACTGCTTTGTTACTTGCTGTAATAAAATGTGTGTGATTTAATTGTTAGTGTTTAGTTTTATGAGTATGTCCTACCTAATGTCTAAAGTGTGTGCTACCTGTGTGTATGTGGTGTGTAGTACATCTCTAAGTGTCACGAGCTGGAATATCCCTTGTCATGAATTACGTCATCTGTGTAACGCATGTACAGGGTATTCAAACAGTGATTCTTAGAGTGAACCTATTTTATCTAACACTAAACATGTATACACAATTTTAGACAAGTGTTACATTTTACACTCAAAAACGCAGACAAATTAAAATAAATACTTTTTGCGTACAATTTGTCCGCTCAGTATATCGCTCTCTCATTTAATTCATTCACTCTCTGATTCGCACACCTTTCATTCAATATAATAATTTGTTAAAATATACAAATTAAGGTGAGGTAAATGTTGTCGCCCTTAGAAAAAGGAAACTGGCGATATGCTATAGTCAAAGCGTCAAGTACTATCTGTACTGGTGATAAGAAATGGTTTATAAGTTAAATTGCAACAATTCTATTGGGAGAAAATTTTAACTATGAATGAAAATGTTTTTAACATATTATGATAGAAAATGTACAATTTGCATGTTCACATATTTTATGTATATAGCAAAGCACAAAAGTAATACATATTTAACTAATAATATTAAATTAATTAACTCCAACGACGATCCGTGTGTTGTCGTTCTTTTGTCCGTGTGCTGTTCCAATAATGTTACAGTTCGTAGGTAACGTTTTGGTGTCACATTCCTGTGTTGTCTCTCATATGTCGTAATAGTCATAGTATATCGCTGCGTGTATGTGCGATGTTCTGTTCCGTTAGTTTGCGAAGTCAATTGAAATCACGCGTATGCACAGTTCTTAATATTCGCATGATAACTTTCAGTTCTGTGATTGATGAAATAACTTCACAAATGTTACTATCCACAGTTCGGATTGTTTTTGATGTACTGCTAATTGCCAATGTGGCCCAATATAGTTAACGGTTCTCAAAGTTTCATGTCTGTGATAGCTCTAAGTAGAGTATTAAATCAGTTGTCGACACTTCTAAATTAAAGTTCTACAGTAAGTGTAGAGGTACACTCTTTTTTATGCAACAGACTAAAATATCACAGCTTATCATATGGCCACTAATTAATGTAAATAGTGTTAATCTGCTGGTGCCTTGGGTAATTGTGATAATATGTCGGCAATTACATTATCCGTGCCTTCTTTAATTACCAGCAGTGGCGCCGTATCCGTCAAGACAACGAAATGGGAACCTAAGAGGAACTTAGATAAACGACTAACACAAAAAACTAAACTTAATGCCTCCAATTCAGCTGTTGAATACTTGATTTCCGCTGTTTTCAGTTTACGGCTGACATAACGGATTAGGTGTCTCACGCCTTCATATTCTTGCATCAGACATCCTCCAATTGAGATAGCACTTGTATCTGTAGTTAATATAAATGGTAGATCTATGTTTGGTAATCTTAATATGGGTGTATTAGAAAAAATGGATTTTAATTTGCACATTGCATCCTTTAAACGGATACTCTTACAATTGCACATACTACATAATTGTATAGGTATCGATGTAAAAATAAGTCTAAATAATGTAAGAGTGAAAATGAATTTACCATAAGCATATCTCAAAGTTATATGAAAACTTTTGCACCACCAGGAGTTAATGAACTGTAGCATGGTTTTTGCTCTTTGAATTTGGCGCAATGTTGATTGATATCTAAATGAGATGGTAAATATGATGGAAAATATGTTTGTTATCCGGATGGTGTTGAAAGATACATTTTGAAAGGTAAGTAGTGTTGTTGCAAGTTGGGTTAACAGCAACAGTAGCAGGAGTGTAAGTAATTTGTCTCTGTTCATTCTACTGCTTTGGTGAATGTGATTGTTTACTCTTGTTGGTTGAGGTGTGTGTTTCAAAGACCTTGTTGTATTTGTCTGCTAAAGTGGTAGATGGTGAGTTGAAAATGGTAGTCTTTGTGCTGATGGATTTAGATCCGCATCGTTTGGTGTTTTTGTTCATGCGATAAAGCAGTTTGTTTGTATGCAAACGTTTCTGACTTTGATTTTGTGTGAAGTCAATTGTTTGTGTTTGTTTATTTGCATACTGTTTGCTTGCATGAATGTTGCATGATGATGTTATTTCTGTATCTGCATAACTTTCTGCAGCTTTATGTGTTGTTTCTGTTTTAGTTTTATGTGTCCTTGATCGATGATAAATTTGTGATGAACACATATGATGACACTTATTTGCTAATAATACTTCTGTGTTACTAGTAGTGTCCCTTGGATAGCTTTGTATTCCTTGGTTATGTTTCTTGGAATTAATGCCGTAATTGTTTCTAGTTCTCAGAGAAACAAATTGTTTCGACTCATAAAGTTGGAAATTATGAGTTATCTCAGTTATTGGTTTGGTAACTGAGGTTTTGTCTTCACGAGAAACTGTCCGTATTGTGAAGTTGTCTTCATTGTCTTGTGGAGTTATGTCGTTAAGAAGAGACCTAATGTCTTGTCGTTGCGGTTGTGTCCAAGTGTCGGGGATTTTCATGTCTTGTACTGTACCATTGTCTTTTATGTTAGGTACTGGAATTTCAATGTTATCTATGTCAGTTTGATTTATTACTGATGATCCTGTTTGTAACTTGTCTTCAGTGTCCTTGTCATCGTTCAGAATAATTGCTACTAATGTGTCGTTGACTTCGTCATATTTGTCGTTAAGGAGAATTGACGATAATGTAGACTTGTTATCGTTGTTCTTGTCAGTGTCGTTATTGTCCCTTGTTTTCTCTGTCTGGTTGTCCATGTGGCTTACGTGGGTCATTTGTCTTGTCACTACATTGGTGTAATCTGTCTGTTGTTGCACATTTACAGGTTCACAATTTCGTGTTTCGGTTGCATCCTCAATTCGAGGTTTTATGCTGATGGTGTCATTGAAAGATTCAACCGCCCCTGTGTTATGCACCTCTGTGAATTCGTTTCGAATTCCGTCATCGGTGGTCTCCATTGTGCTTTTGGCAGTTTGAGACATGCAAATGTGTTCTTTAGTTCTGGAATCAATGTTTGCTTCTTGGATGCAGTTTTTCTGTTCTCATTCTCTGATTTCTTCTTCAGAACAGGATTTTATATTAGGAAGATTTCCAAGAATAATATCAGCGCAAGGATCTTCTAATACTGCGCATAGCACTTGTCCTGACAGAAAAGGTGTCTGAATTTCGGCCAATGCTAGGGGGTATTTTTCGATGGTGCCTGCGAATGTGCGACATGTCACGTAGTTGTGTGTGTAGTCTTTGTCATTGATTAATGTTCTTTTAATTCCACAAAGAGTCGCTCCGCTATCACGCATTATTGTACATAGTTTGTTATTAACAAACTCTTTCACAAATTTTAACTTGCCTTTTGACGCTAAGGCTGCGTTGGCCATTTCATTGGATTTAGGGATTGTATGGCCACATTCCAAGGTTGTATCCAACTGAAATTTTCTGCACGTATTACAGGTGTTATTATTGATGGTGTTAATGATTTCTACCGCATTCCCTGACTCATTCGCACTTTCGTTCTGGATGTCACATTCATTCAGTTCTTCAATTTCTTCATCCGTAGATGTATCTATCAATGCTGCATTGGCCTGCTTCATCATCTTGCGGCCGTCGCAACGTCCTGAATAATGCCCGAACGCGGAACAAAAGTAGCATTTGACCGCTCTCTTATATGCATTTCTTTTGTTTTGTTTTTTGTTTTTCCACCATCATTTGAAGGTCATGTGGATAAGTTGGTGATTTATCACAAATTGCGTACTGTTCGTGGGTCAAATGACAGTATTGACACAGGACTGGTTTTGTAAATTTAGAGCGTTGTTTGAATCTATTCTCATTTGGTTTTGAATATTTGGTGTTTGTGACAGCTGCTGTTTCATTCTGACTCATATTTAACTGAAAAATATCACGATTAGCTGTGAAATACGCACTACCTTTACTTTTCGACTTCTTGAATAGTCTTACAATCACTTTGTCTTAGAAATTTCGAGAAAGGAGTTGGTATTGTGTTCATGATCTTATCAATTATTATTAGCTCTTTAGTTTATCATAGTTGTTATTTGTTTTCGCTGAGGTTATCCATTTTGTACAAATATCTTGGACTGTAGACACGTAGTCTATGAACGTTTGGTTAGGTGATGGTGTTAATTTTGAAAACTGCAACTGATAGCCTGCTGTGTCTAGTGAAAAATGTTGTAGCATTCTTTGTTTTAAATAGTCGTAATCTTTCCTCATGTCTTGTGGAATTGTTTCTATCACTTTAAGGGCTCTAATGCTAAATTTCTCATCAAAATAAACGCCCAATCGACTTTGAAATGTTATGATATGACATCAAAAACTCGAAGTTCTCTAAATACGCACTTATTGAATCTCCGGAACAAAAAGGTTTGACTACGCCTTTATATTTGTTGTATTTTTGTTCCTCTTCTTTGCTCCTTAATTTGTTTACTGAAATTTCTAAGTTGGAGTCAATTTCCATTTGTTTCAATTTTAATTGTGTCTCTAATTCTAACTTTTTATTTTCAGCCTCTATTTGCATCTTTTCCTCTTCCCTTTCCGCTTGCATCTTTTTGTCTTCCCTTTCCGCTTGCATCTTTTTCTCTTCTGCCTCTATTTGCATCTGCATCTTTTTCTCTTCTCTTTCCGCCTGCATCTTTTTCTCTTCTCTTTCCGCCTGCATCTTTTACTCTTCTCTTTCCGCTTGCATCTTTTTCTCTTCTCTTTCCGCTGCCCTATCTTCTCGTGCTATGTTTTCTAAATGTGTCTTTTGCGCCCATTCTGAAAGTATATCGGCGGTATAACCTAATTTAATTCCTAATTCGATGCACTGTTCTAATGTTGACATCTTGTAACTTTAGCTAATGTTAAATTAGTAGCAATTAAATCCCTTTGGAAATAGTTTGGGTGTACTAAAATTGGTTATATCCCTTAATATTTACATTCAAACTTTCTAACGAACAAGTTCACATGGTTATGAAATTTGCATATATATATATATATATATATATATATATATATATATATATATATATATATATATATATATATATATATATATATATATATATATATATATATATATATCATTAATAGCAATACATAGAAAAAAAATGTTACATCAATGAAAATGTGTGAGTATCGTTTAGGGAAACAATGAGCATGAAATGGGACTTATCTTATTTACTGGTTTCTTGGCTGTAGTGTTGTTTGGTTCCCCTGTTTTATCGCCACTGCTGGAGAACAGTTTTCATACACACAATCTTTCGCGGAACAATCTGATGTTGGAATCAAAAAAAAAAATTAGTAATTTGTCACTGTAATTGTCCAGTCATGTCATGTCAAATTTCATGAACATAATTCTTTAATACTTTTCTAGAGGGACTACGATAGTTTATGACCAGATGATACGATAGTAGCTACAAAGTTCAAACTTTGTTATGTATGAATGTTGATATATTTTACTTGGCAAAACCAAGAGCTGTCGGGAAAGTGAAGCTTGCGCTTGCCAAAACCGGCTTGAGCCCCCAAATAGCCTGTCAACGTCCTAGAGACCTAGGGAAATGAAACTCGGGTTCATACAGGCAACAAACTCCGTTCTGATACTATCTGATATAATTATTTACAGTAAGCTGGCGAAGAATGGTTTTCGCAGCCAGCTACCGTGGCGACATTATCACAGGAGTTCATAACAAAGCAATCATACATAATCATTACAACAAACTCTATCATCTATCTATCTTATGAGTAACACTCCTAAATACACTTGGGTTCAATCTATCAAGTCCCCCTTAAGTTAAGCCCTGTTGCTTGTTCGATGTCCAGTCGGCGTCTGCCCTCTAACGTGTCTCGATCGGACACGGGCTGTAACTCTCCTCAAGCTTCTCGTGGAACAGGTCCTGGCACGCGGTCAGCGTGCCCACGGAGCTGTAGGCGAACTGACTTATCTTTCTCGAAGACTCTAGATTGTTCGAGCATTCGAGAGTGTCTCCCCTGTATTGGGGTTATGTCCCTTTTCTAATTCCATTCTATCTTTATGTTCCTACCGACTCCATGTGAGACTCTGACAATGGGCTATGATGGAATACCTCCCCTCCGGGGGGTTCCAATGGACCAATCCAACACTCGAGGAGATACTGAACACCCCCGACAACGCCCCAGAGGGATGGCTTGTTGAGGTTGATATGAAGTACCCAGCACATCTACACGAAGCCCACAGTGACTATCCACTAGCCCCAGAAACCATGGCCATCCCCGAGGCCTGGTTGAGCGGCTATCAGCGCGAGCTCCAGAACAAACTGGGGGGTGGGGGGGGGGGGGGGGGGGGGGGGTAAGTTCACGAAGCAAACAAAGCTGGTACCTCACCTCCACAACAAGGAGCGATACGTCGTCCACTACCGCAATCTCAAACTCTATCACAGCCTCGGTCTAGAGGTCACCCAGATCCACCGAGCCATCAAGTTCAGTCAGTCCCAATGGATGAAGCCCTACATAGAGATGAACACCTCTCTACGAGCCCAAGCCAAGTCGGAATTGAGAAGGACTTCTTCAAGCTGATGAACAATGCCGTCTTCGGGAAGAGTATGGAGAATGTTCGCAAACGCATCAGAGTCAACCTTGTCAGAGGCACCGAGACTGACCGACTCCGAAAATTAATCGCCAGCCCCAACTACGAATCGTGTAGAATCTTCAACGGTGGACTGGTTGCGGTGCACAGCATCAAGACCAAGGTCCAGCTGAATAAACCAGTCTATTGTGGACAGGCCATCCTGGACCTATCCAAGCTACCTCATGTACGACTTCTGGTACAACAAGCTTAAACCCCTAATACGGTAATAGACTCGAGCTCTGCTACACTGATACTGACTCCCTTCTACTTCAGGTGGAGACTGAGGATGTGTACGCAGACATGAAGGCTCATCCTCGACTGGTACGACTTCTCAGATTATCCGCGTGACCACCCCAACCATTCGCCTGCGAATAAAAAGGTGAATGGCAAATTCAAAGATGAATGCAACGGTCGCTCGATAGCTGAGTTCGTCGGTCTCAGACCAAAGTTGTACTCAATCCTAGAGGCCACCAACATCAAGAAAGCTAAAGGAGTAGCTCGAACAGTTGTGAAGAAGGACCTCAGACACGAACACTACAAGGACAGTCTGTTCGGCCAGCGTGAATACAAGCACACACAAGTTGCCATACGAAGCAAGGGCCACCAGATAGGAGTTTATGAGATGAACAAAACATCTCTGAGCCCCATGGACACGAAAAAGTGGATTTGTGCTGATGGTATCAATACTAGGGCCTACGGATACCTAGAATCCTGCTAGGGGGTAGCTGTGTGTCTGGAGGAGCAATGAGCAGCTCCTCACGCACAAATCCACGAGCTGGTCCATCCGCCAGATAGTAAAGAGTGGGCTGCCCCTCTTGCTGGGTGATATGATGAATCCTGTGCAAAGTCGGCGAACATGTAGGATCAATGGCTCGACGCTGGCCTCCTTCAAGCTCGCCCGCGGCATAGAGATACCTGACCTGTGAGTCGGCTGGAATCAAAGGTTCCTTACATCTGATAGCGCGGCGGGCTGGCGCGGCTGGAGCATGGGACACAGACGAATGCTTAATCGCCTCAGCCGGCTTCCTACCAGTCAAACGAGTCACCTCATTATTGATCGCAGCGACTACCTGGGGTAGAGCTCTCACCCATTCGACCGACCGTTCATCTGAGCCTCGGGCAGCGAGCAGCAACTCCTGGGCATATTGGGCTCCGAACAACCTCTCAGCCAGAGTGCGATTGAACCGCTCGACAATTGCCTGCTGCCGATGGTTCCCAGCCTGTCCACGACGTACCTGTGTCTTATGCTTAGCAACCAGCTGACTGACGGCACCCATAAACTCCCGCCCAGGGTCAATCTGCAAAAGATTAGGCCATCTGAGCGGCCCGCGTTTATAGATCCGTCCAAGTGCTGATGCGACCGCGTCGCTACTCTTTTCTGTTAGCGGCTCAGCCTCCTTATAGCGTGAGGCAACATCGACCACAGTCAAGGCATACCTATAGGTCCTGGCCGTGCGACCAGAACCAACGCGATCATGCGGCAGAAACAAGAGATCTGCTTGATGGACAGCATTCGGTGTGGACTCGGCGATGTGGGGTCGTGGAATATAGCGAGGCCGCGGCAGCTAGATTTGCCAGATAGCCTGCTTCTGAAGCCACTCCCTAGCCTCAGTCTCACTGACCTTAGCCGCAGCAGCCAGCTTCTTCACAGCTGAAAGCCCTTTCCAATAACCTTGCGGGCTGTAGTAAACACGCTCCATTATTATAAGGCCATATCACATATCTCTATAACAACCATCCCAAGAGGGGGATATCCTTGAGTGGTGAGTTGGGTCCCAGGATGAGTCCTTTCCCACTAACAATCTGACTCTTCCTTCCACCACACACAACGCAGGTGCCACGCTTAACCGGCCGCCCATTCTTCATCTTGGTAATCGTCCCACCCTTAGTGGAGGTCTGTCTCTTACACCGAAAACAATACATATTGATATACTGCAGATGCCTATATATTCAAAACGAGGGCGCACCCATACCAAAGCGGCTCTTGGTAGACATCAAGGCCGAGACGATGCGTGCATCGCGCCTCTCCCAGTCGGGGTCATCACCAGACGCCGCAATATTTTCAGCCGCCGCGGTTAGGACATCATCAGCAACGTTGCGGTTAGCTGTATCGCTATTGGCCGCATAAGCAATGTCGTGGGCTTTGCAGGCGCGATCGAGTGTGTTGGCCCCCTCATAGCCTTGGGCCTTCCGCTTATCTAGTTCAGTGAAAGGGCCGCAGTAGCTATATTTCCCAGTATTCTGGAACGAGCCCCCAGGAACATCCTCAGAGCTGACGCCCTTAGGCGGCCTCATATGCATCTCAGGCAAAGGTAACATATTCAGTGCTTTGTTGAGGAGCCCCATACCAACAATTTGGCTCTTCTTAGCCCCACAAACTTCACAGATGCCGCGCCTTGTTATCCGGCGATTTTTCAGCACGACCTCCGACTCCTCCAGCGTAGGAGTCTGCTTCTTACAACGCAGGCAATACATATTGAAGACAATGCAAATGTGTATATATTTAATTGATGATGGAGATATCCAACTTCGATCTTGAGGACAAAGCCCGCCACCACCACCACTGGCTGCTGCCAGACACCATTCGTTGTGTTGTGTGCGGGCCATCAGAGTGCGGAAAAACAAACATGATGCTCAACCTACTACTGAAGCCGGGCTACCTAAACTACGACCGCTGCACCTGTACTCGAAGTCTTTGGGGCAGGATAAGTACCAGTTCCTCCAAGATTGGGTCGAGTCTGTCGGGGAGGTTGCGGGGCAAAATATTGCCTCCTATCATAGCTCAGCTGAAGACATCATCCCAGTCGAGGACCTGAACCCTGAAGAGAGGGCTGTCATGGTCTTTGATGATATCATGCTGGAGAAGCAGGGACCGATCGAGAAGTACTTCTGCCAGGGCTGAAACGGCGGTGCCGACAATTCTACCTAACCCAGAGCTTCTTCAGAATCCCCAAGCAGGCCATCCGCGAAATCGCCAATCTATTGGTGGTCTTCAACCAAGACACGAAGAACATGCGTGCCATCCACAACTCCTATGTTGGTGGTGATATGCCCTTTGATGAATTCAGGGAGTTCTTCACAGAGTGCACTAGCAAGTCTTACGGTTTCGCTGTGATCGACCTGACCAGCAAGGCCCACGATGGCAAATACCGATGTGGGTTCGATCGGTTCTGTATCCCGAGGTCTTCTATTTAGATATATATGTTATTGTGATAGCAACAACATGTGGGCTGATGTGACTAACCAAGCAAAGCGTAACGCTTTTGTGAAGGATTATCTAGCACGCCGGGACCGCCTGAACCAGCGGTTTCTGGCGGAGAGGATGGGGGAAGCAGATTTACAACAGGAGGCAGCTAAACTCTTCACACCAATTACTAAAACTGTAGCAGAGAGGTCAGCGCAACAAACGGGGGCAATAAGCCAAAACGTCAAAGCTCAGACTGGTGAGTTGGCTAAAATAGCGGACAGATAGACCGGTGAATTGGCTAGACGAACAGACAAACAAGCTAACTAGCTAACTCAGGCCATTGAGGCATTGAACAGGGCCATTGAGGGTAGAGCACAGGCCAGAGCCCTTGAGGAGGCTGCTCCCCAAGAAGAGGTGGCTCCTCCAGAACCTATTATAATTTATGTAGATCAGGGTTTGGACAAGGTTACCATTAGGAAATATGGCTACCCAATGCCTAGCGAGCTCCTCAACGAGCCAGACGTCACTGCGGAGGAAACTATCGAATTAGATCGAGAGATTGAAGCTATAAGGGCATACAGGAGGGTTATTAGAACTATATTGAATAATCGGAGTAAGATTGTTGTCCAAGGCAAAGGACTGAAACTCCGAGGAGGGAAATTCGGCACCATAACTATTGATCCTGTTGCTCTGGCCGCTGGCCGGCTGCAAGCCTTTGATGGGGACACCCTAGTATTGTCGACCCCGGCAGATGAGACACTGTATCATATAGCTTCCCTGGGGTGAAGGGAACAGGCTATTGCATTTATTTATTAAGATCCATTCACACATATATCTCTATATTTATTTATATATGTATATGTATAAATATCGGGATGATTCCAGATCTGGGACTGGGACACTTTCAGTCTGCGGCCCCGCCAGTCCTCGAATACCTATCTCTCTCACAACCAACAAGGGGATGTTACCCTTTCAAACATCGTCCTGAATAAATGATGCAACTCCGGTATGTACAAAGGAAAGTGAAGATCATGTGGATGTAGTGCAGATCTGTCTGGTGTGCTAATTGCTACTAGATAGTTATCTGAGGCAGCCAGATAAAGATGCCTTCATAGCACAATGCCAACGCCTCACACCACACATGAATGGTACGTAGCTTGTGTCTCTCGCAGCAGGTCCTCAGTCTTCGACCAGATAGCACCTTCTGCGAGTTGACATCAGATCAGGCTAATGACAGTGGAACACCAGAGTAGGAGTCCAAATAGTTCTATGAATTTCCATTCACATCCTATCATGTAGGTGCCTCTATAAAAGGTATAACATAATCCAAAAGTTCGTTGCTCTACCAACAGTGGCACCAACTCAACAATATACCGATAGTAATACAGTTCCTGAATCACAGTACATCAAAGCACAATGGCCCCTGCTGAAGTACATTAGAACATTGTCTCCGGTGAGAATCACAAGGCCTAAAGTCTTTAGCTATATTTATGATCAGAAACATAATCCGTTTGAACGAAGTGTGGATTTATATCATCAATAGTTGAGTGGTAGTCGAATAGGTCATGAGTGGCACATCTGGACAATCACACGAACAGTATACTTGCCCAGACCTTGTTTCTATCTTAAACTGGTTGTTTAGTCATCCTAGACCTACTCAGAGGGTATAGATGACTGTCTGTGTAGTGGGCAGTATGATCACCTCACATTGACTGGTTTGTCCAGACTGCTGATGCTGGCACAGAATGATGGTTTTACTGACTGTCCATCATTTCTCTCCGGAAGGTAGAATCTGGAACAAAATGACACAGGCAACCCTCGGTGAGAATCACGTGACCACGACTCATCATATGAGGATAGACAACATCCTTGTACTCAGAGAGTGGATCACCTCTCCAAGGTGGGCGGTGGTTCAATTACAGGCCAGGCCTCAGGGTCAGAGAAAGAATAAGGTCTGGGGTCTAAAAAGCAGCTGAACAAAACATCTGTTTCCCTGGAATGGGGATAGAGTGAACCCACGGTAAGTGGTTATGAGTGTCTGTAACCCAGTTCCCCATAGGAAGTCTTCTAATGACATACAGGGTTAAAAGGTCTACAGTACCCATAGGCAAGATGGCCCTGAAGGAGGGCCGTTGGCAAAACCCCCTTCCATCCATTCCCAGGTGGTCATGCTTTCCCCAATTCATCCCCCCTGCAATCATCAGACATGTCTGTAGCATCACCTGTCCCTCTTTCCCCTCCCCGTTGTTCTCCTCACAGGAACCTACTATAGATTAGGACGGTAGACGTTAAGGAGACCTTGACAACTAAGTGTATGAGGAAGGCAAAGAAAAAAACAAGCAGTAGTTTCCCTGCCAAAAGACGCGAACTTTGACACGCGCTGGATCGCTCAAATGATCGTCAATCCGACATGTCCGATTCCGATTCCCATGAGTTTCGTCGTGACCGGCCGAGTCGGAGGATATATTACACGATAGGGATTTAGTTACGCCGTCACTGACTTCCTGTTTTGTCGACTACGCCTGAGTAAAAGGGCAGCGCAGTGGTGCCATAAAATCACCAACATTTACGCCGCACCTATTTTCTCCTCAAACAACTTCTGGCAGGCAAGACCCTGCGTTCTACCTGTACTTTTCCTTTACAGTAGTTCACTTTTCGAGACAGGACCGAACTGGGTAAAATAGCAGGCCTGATGAAAAGGGGTCAAACAACAGGCTTGTCGGTGCAACTTGCATGCTCGACCTTGACCTACGTGTGAACACGTCTGCATGAACTATGCAACATGGTGTATTTCGATTCAAGAATTACATCATTCTTACCTCTTAGTTTGGCAATGCAGTTAATAGCATGGAACCTCAGTCCACTTCTGAACATTGTCTACAGTCTTCAAACCATGCTGACATTGGGAACCATTTTCCTTCTGATAAACTGCCGCCACACAGGAGTTCGCCAGTCACCACACAACCATCAGTTCTTCCCGCTCTCAGCCAGCCTGCTGCAATGGCGAAGTTCAGAAACCACTTCCGGTGTCCTTCTCTAGAACAATCTAGAATCCAGAGGCCAATTCCCTTACTCCGTCAGGGGTAAAATTACTTGGATTATATCCCATTGACTACTAGGTGGGTGTATACATTGTGAACTGTGTTGCAGGCCGTGAGATCTCGTGAGTCTGGTCAGTCCCTATCTCCTGATCGCAATTCTCCAGGCGCATTTTGTGACATAGAGAGTCTTTTTATCTTAAGAGAGTTTACCGCGTCGACTCTCGCTTCCTGGAGGTTCGATCCAAGAGATCTACTCCTCCTCTTCAGGGACTGGATGCCTAGACAGAAAATCAGCTCCAACATTCTCCTTGCCTGGAATTTACTCCACGGTAAAGTGGTAGGGCTGAAATTTTTGCACGGCCCATACAAGTGACATCATTCTCTTTCGACGGTCGAATAATTCCTTTCGGCTGGCAAAAGTTTTCGACTGGTGTATGCCACGGGCCGCAATACGGACGCATCGTCCAATTTCCCGGAGATGGCCCTTCCCACCAAATGTTGATGGTCTGCCTATGCCCTCAAAAGGCAATGCCTCCCCCTTAATTAGGCCATCTCACTGACAGCCTATATTATCGTCATGACACACACTAGTGTTGGCGTATCGCCTCTGTACGTTCGGTCGACCAACTTTCGACTCGCGTAAGCGACGGCTCACAATACAGACGGATGGTCCCATCCTGACTGTTACAGTGTCTCCATACCCGCTTAGTTTCCCCAAGCTTTGCATCCTGGGTTTTGCGGTATCGTCCTCGTTGGACAGAATCGTCTTTCCCAAAACCCCTGGACTTTTGCTTCCAGGACCATCTCGGTCGAGGTTGGATCTGGTCAGCCAATCTTCGGTTGGAGTCCTGGGTATCTCGCGCCGTTCCCGACGTTACCCACCCCTTATGAACTGGGCTACTAGCGAATGTTTCACTATGGGCCTCTCCCTGACTTTTATTTCCCTCCTCTCTTCCGCTTGAAAATCTGACCTATCCGGTACGTTCCCATAGGCCTCCTATGTGGTACTTGGGATCTCTGGTCTTCGTCTGGACCCGTAACCATTTTCACAATGGCTGCCATCATCCTAAGGTAAGAAGATTTGTCATCGGATCTCTCCTCATATTTCTGAAGGAGATGCCTAGGGAGACTTTTCAGTTCTTCCCCGATCCGGATTTCGTAGGTGGTCTTGGACACAGCCTTTACCACAGGATAAGGTCCCTGCCATCCTACTTGGAGTATATTGGTCTCTACTGGACCCCACACTACTACTCCGTCTCCCACCCTAAGAGCTTCTTTACTCTTCGTCCGATTTTTGGGTGGTGCTTTCTGGCACTCTGGGCAAGACTTAACTAACCGGCGTACATCACCGGTCATTCCTGGCCAGCAATAATGGCCGGAAATCTGCTGCAACATCTCTCTGACACCCATATGTCGAATTCCGGATGTCTGACTACCGGATATGGTGTGCCCGCTCTGAAGAATGTGGGGACGGTGGGACTCTGGAACCACCAACTGCTCGTGCAGTTTGTTTCCCTTTCCGGCTCTCCGATAAAGCAGCCGATTCCTTAAAAAGTACTGTCCCTGTCTTGGTGGGTCAACACTTCTTTGCAGCTTCTTGAAGTAAGGACGCAATGTTGGGTCCTTCCTCTGGGCAGTATGCAATTCCCCTGACACCGGGTTGGTGCATAGTGTCTCTGTCTCTCCTTTCTTCCGTTTCGATCCAGTGGCTACTGCTCCCATGTGGGCGGGTTGCTTGGGTACCCCAGGAACACGTACTTTGTGCCAAGGATCACGGGAAATAGGGCATCAGATAATACAGCTGCTGGAATTATGCCCGTGACGTAACTGGACTTAATCTCCACGTTGGCGATTGGCAGTGTCATGGCAACAGCACTCCTCATTGCAAACTGTATCTCAATGGTCTCCCCTATGAGTTGGTCTGAGCGTACCAGGCTGGCATCAATTACGGCTTCCCCGTCTAATCCAGTGTCATAGAGACAGTTCACCTGCTGGCCGTTGACTTCGATCAGTTAGACCACAGGTGGCCTCTCTTGGTCCAGAGTTCCTTCGACGACCTC
Source organism: Cepaea nemoralis (assembly GCA_014155875.1). Taxonomy (NCBI): domain Eukaryota; kingdom Metazoa; phylum Mollusca; class Gastropoda; order Stylommatophora; family Helicidae; genus Cepaea; species Cepaea nemoralis. Next base: position 218,910 of record JACEFZ010022879.1, read on the forward strand.
TACTTTTTTGGTGGCAACCGCCCTGGGAGCCACGCGGCAGGCCGCGAAGTGAGAGCCTTTCAATTTCGATCTGCAGTATTTCGTGTTGTGAGAGGGTGATTTGCAGATCGAACACCACTTCTCAGACCACTGTCGTTTTGGTTGAGAGTTGAGTGGGCTCTGTCTTCCATCCTTTGTCTTCTCTGGACTCTTCTCGGTGGATTCCTCATTAGATTCTACCTTCCGTGATTGAGAGTTTTTAGTTTTCTTCTTATCTGTCTTGTCCTGACTTTTGGGATTTTGGGGATGGGTTTCACTAGCCTCCACATGAACTTCGACGAATCGTTCGGATAGCTTAGCCACGACGTCCACACGTTCCGCCCCTTGTTCCCCCAAGAAGGTCTTAAGAGGTTTCGACATATGTTTACGCATCTGGTCTACGTTCATGAGTTCTTCGAGACTTTCGTAGTCATGAGCGAACCCAGCTAAATCCATTCATTTATGGAGGTAGGATTTAAGACGCAGACTGTAGGCAGTGAACCGCTCACCCGGCTCTCGTTTCTCGGTTCGAAAATTCTTCCGGTAAGTGTGCGACGTGACTTCAAAACGTTTCAGTAACGCGGTCTTCAACTCGTCGTAGTTGTTCATGTGTTCGGGCGGCAAACGCGAGTAAACATCGAACGCCATTCCGCGCATTCCCTGAATCAACTTAAGACACCATCTGTCTCTATCAAGACCCATAGCGATAGACATGGCCTCGACTTTCTGTAAGTACTGGTCAATCTTTTCTTTGTCCTCCTTATAAATAGCTAGAGGAAACTTGATGGCATGATAACCATGTCTACCCAATGTAGGTGAACCAGGGAGAGAGGAACTTCCCACTGCTCCCTCTGTTTCCCTGCTAGACTGTGCCCTGAGCTCAAGTTCCCGCATTTCTAATCTCTTAGCAGCTTGCTCAGCTTCGAGCATCTTAGCAGCCTGCTCCGTTTCAAGTCTTTTAGTGGCTTGCTCAGCCTCTATTCCTTTGGTCTCCAACTCCATCCTCTTTAATTCCAACTCTGCCTTCCGATCTTCTCGTTTCGCCTGACGGAAATCTCTCTCCACCCCCTGTATGTACTCTTGTAGCGCAGTACCTGACAGGCCCATTCCTTCACCTCTTGCCCGCAGTTCTGCCATATCGAGTTTGGGAGTTGCCATAGCAAGTGCGGGTGTGAGTTGTGTAAATGCAAAATCAGTAATGCAATAGACATATAATCAATACACAGATCTTATCTATACACACAACACAGCACGCCACAAGCTAAACTATCAGTGTCAAGAGTGGAAATAGGACCAAAGACCTACGCAGACTTATGTAGAGATACTAGGAAGGTCGTGTCCTATCAATAATCACCAGAGCTGAATGATTACCATCCCGGACGAGCCCCCAAATTAAATGTCATATAGCTTCCCTGGGGTGAAGGGAACAGGCTATTGCATTTATGTCAGAATCTCCAATAAGGGTTTAGAGAGTTAATAGGAGTTAAGACAAGTGTAGTAGGGAGACACCAGACAGGAGACACACCAGCGCTATAAATAGCTTCACCAGGGGACACATTTGTGTCAACCAAGGGAGCATTAAGGACAGTTGAGCGAGGGCTTCCCCAAGCCATTGGGAAGCTTGGCCTTACGAGTAACCGTGGAGTACCCGGTTACTCAAGCTCACGAGCCAGCGTGCTTGGGACTCTATGCACACAAGACTCGCTAATGCACGGAGGGGACAGCGTCCGTGCTTGACCACGCAATGTGTAGCGTGTGGACAGACCCGACTGGAGACGATTAGAGAGTAGACGTGTTCTTGACAAATGCTATAAGTTTCTAGGCAATAGTTAAATATTAGGCTTTAGATTTAGATTGTGATTACTAGCATCATTTCTCATCACTTCATTACATCCATGTTGTTTAATGTCAATGAAGCATACCGCTCGCAGAGCTTATAAATTGCCAGCTCTAAATAAATTGCATTCCTTTTGCAAATGACACGAGTTGTTATTTCGTGCGGTGCAAAAGTAGGGGAGTCCTGAAAGACCTGTAGCAAGCAAGTTGCTGACAGACAGGACCTCAATTGGTGTCAGAAGCCACTGAACCAACGTCAACAGACAATTGGTGTCAGAAGCCACTGAACCAACGTCAACAGACAATTGGTGTCAAAAGCCACTGAACCAACGTCAACAGACAATTGGTGTCAGAAGCCACTGAACCAACGTCAACAGACAATTGGTATCAGAAAGTTCTGAAACAGCTTCAACAAGCACGATTCGACATCATTGCTGTGTTAAAATATTTGAAAGTAATGTAAATTTGTTTGCATATATGGCAGAAATAATTTTCTCTTGTGAATTATTACGATCATACCATTTGTCAGAAAGTCGTGGCGTGCTGATGAGAGTAATCTAGCCTAGGAATCAACATACAGCTGAAAGATGCTGGTGTTGACCGCAATATCATGAAACAGGATGGAAACGCGAAAAAAAAAAAAAAAAAAAAAAAACCCATTTGTGGAGCTTGAACCACAATGAAACAAAATTAAATTACACATTGTGAAATTCTACGAAAATTAAGTTAGAAGTGTGTTATTCTGCGGGAAGTAATGAAAATGTATACAATCATCAGTTTATTTTGTCAAGCAAACCATCGTGTACATTTCATTTTGTGTGATACAGCCATCAATGTCACCATTCTTCATATTCAGTAAATAGATGAGCTACTGAACTGAAGCCTAGAACGAAGTTATAACAAACTAGTCAAAAAGTGAAGACAAGACGACATCGACTGTCATACGACGAATCATCTTACGGATCATAACAATCATTCAGACTATCATAACATTCATTCATTAACACCATTTATCATTATCTATCACATTTTTTCATTCATCAGCCGCATGAAAGATAAATTTGTATTTACAACATATGCATGTGTCTAATTTTTGATGCTCTACTAAACAGAAGCATCCATTGTGTTATCAAGTCAATCATTTTGTGAGTGTGGAAGACAGCGGTGTAACATCCCAAGAACCGTATTTTCCAAAGAATTAGATGAGTATATTTTCAGAATATTTTGGTATGCTCTAAATTAATCATGCATCTTCTTTTTCAGTAAAGATGTATATTTACTAACACATAATTACAAACCATTGTGTGAATATTATTGTGATATCATTTTGAACTAACATTACGCCACAAAATGGCGTCACTAAGTGATTGTATTCAGGCAGGTAAAGAAATGGGCCACACTGGAGAAAAGTTAGAGAAGTGGTCGGATCAAAAATATAAAGAAGAAATAGCTCGATATAGAGAAGAAACAGAAAGAAAAGCTGCTCTTGACAGGGATGAAAGCGCATTAGAAAGGCAGCATCAAAAAGAAATGAAAGAGGTCGAAGAAGCTACCAAACAGAAACAGTTAGAGTTAGATCAAGCTACCAAACAGAAACAGTTAGAGTTAGAAGAAGCTATCAAACAGAAACAGTTAGACTTAGATCATGCCACCAAACAAAAGCAGATACAAGTAGACTCAGAGACTAAATTAAAAATGAAGGAAATGGAGGTAGATTCAAACATACAGATAGCCTCTAGCAAACAAAAGAGCCAAGAAGAACAAAACAAATTTAGTAAGTATAAAGGCCTTATCAAACCATACAGCGTAGGGGATTCAATTAGTGCATGGACTGAGAATATAGAATTCCAACTAAAGACTCAGAAAATACCTTTGGAGGACTGGGCAATGATCTACATGAGAAACCTCAGTGGGGAGCCGTTAAAAGTAATAGAATCCATACCTACAGAGCTAAGGAACAATTATCAGTACATTCACGATAGGATCATGCAACACTTTCTTTTAGACGCCACGGGGTACCAAATTCAGTTCTCCCAAATCAAGCCAAAAGCAACAGAAACCCTCTTAGACTACATCTCTAACGTGCAGAGCACATTTAAAAAGTGGACGAGCGGCGAAAGTGGGTAACAACTATGAAAAATTAGAAGATCTTATGGTAATGGACAAGGTGATATCTACCGTTCCTACCCCTTTTGCGAAGTTTCTCCAGAGGTAATCTTAAGTTCTACGATGCACTGGTCAATGATCAACCATGCCAATGTTTAATTGATAGCGGGAGCACTCTACTGGGGTTAAGGAAAGAACTTGCTAGACCAGAAGATTACACGGGTGAATTTGTCAAAAGCCGTACTTTCTCAGGAACCATTGAGAAATACCCACTGGCAAAAGCGCATATCAATACCCCGTTCCTTACCGGCACATTTACTTGCGCAATCCTGCAAGATCCATGCACGGATCTCATTTTAGGCTGCCTAGATTCATTGAAACAATGTACAGACGACGACATAAGAGCCTGGAAACATACACACATGGCTAACGCTGTAACAAGGTCAGATACACAAACAAACTATACTGACTTACAAAATGAAATGCTACAGCTATTAACACCAAGTGGTGCAGATACCAACACTACTCGACAGAAATTTTTCGTGGCACAAAGCACCGACCAAACAATCGCACCTTATTTTAAATTGTTAGGTGAGCGAGCGAAAGTGACTAAAAATGCATCTTGGTATTTTAGAAAACATAACGGAATTCTCATGCGTTATTACACAAATAATAACCATGAAATTCAGCAGACGGTGTTACCTGTAACATACCGACAAAATGTGCTAAAGATCGCACATGAGTCACCGTTTGCTGGACATTTGGCCTATGATAAAACGCGAGCCAGAATTTTGTCACACTTTCTACTGGCCTAAATTCTGTTACTGACATAAAATTGTTCTGTCGTTCGTGTACTATTTGTCAACATCTTGTACGAAAGGGAAAGCATGTGACGGCCGAAGTTCAACGGTCATTATTAGCATCTAGACCATTTGAGTGTGTAGCGGTCGATATTGTTGGACCCCTAAATCAGGTGTCAAGCAAAGGAAACCGATTTATACTTACTCTCGTGGATCTATGCACCAGGTGGATCGAAGCTATTCCACTAAAATACATCACCTCCAAAGATGTGGCAAATGTATTTTTGCACCTATTTTCTCGTTTTGGCTTCCCACGATCTATCTTATCAGATCGGGGAACGCAGTTTATTTCGGCTGCTACGCAAGCCTTAACAAAATTGTTAGGAATAGAGCAGCATTTCTGTACCCCGTACCACCCAATGAGCAACGGGATCATAGAGAAAATTAACGGGGATCTCAAACACATGCTGGCTAAAGTAACAGCGGAGAACCCATCTGATTGGGACACACTATTGCCAGCAGTGCTATTTGCCCATAGAGAAATTCCGCACTCGAGTACGGGTTTCTCACCTTTTGAGTTAGTTTATGGGGCGAACCCTCGAGGACCCCTAACCATTTACCATCAGCTAATTACTAGCTTACCAGACAATCCAACAGCAGTAACACCGTATGAGATGGTAACGGAGACACGCGATAGAATAATGAAAGCGTGTGTAATAGCCAAGGCATCTTTGGAGAGGAAAGGACAGATGTACCGCGACTATGCGAATAAAGGTGCTAAAACTATACGCCTTGAACCAAATCAGAAGGTTTTGCTTCTACTACCTGATAAACGTAATTTGTTACTAACATCTTGGCAAGGGCCATTCAACGTTGAACGTAAAATATCAGATGTCGATTATGAAATATCGATAAAAGGAAAATTAAAGATATTTCATATCAACATGCTGAAACCATACTTTTCACGACAAGAACAACAGACAGACGAACAAGATGCACCAACACCAAGTAATCGGACGACAGACGTACACAACACAACTTCACTAGGTAAGGCGACACACGACAGCGACAACGCAAACACACTTAGCCAGGTAACAGCACACGCAGCTAGTACCACTACAGTATTGAACGAGACAGACGAAGACGAGATGGAATTACCAGTCCCTACTGTAGACACGACTGCGACCATTGACAGCATAAAGATAGAAACCAAACTTACAGACGATCAACGACGACAGATTATAGAGTTAGTGACGGAATACAGAGACATTTTCTCCGACATCCCAGGAAAGACAGACAGAATAGAACATTCTATTATTCTGACTGACAACACTCCAATAAAGTGTCGACCTTATTCCATCCCTCTAAACTATAGGTCGAACCTCGACAAAGAACTACTATCTCTCGAGTCGAGTGGAATTATCCAGAAATCTCTGTCAGAGTATTCTTTCCCTATCGTCCTTGTCGCCAAAAAGGACTCAACTATTCGACTCTGCGTCGATTATAGACGTTTAAACAAAATAACCAAAATTGATGCTGAACCAATCCCAGCATGCGAGGATTTGATCTTGGACATGTCTACATCTCGCATATTTAGCAAGCTTGACCTCACGAAAGGTTATTGGCAGGTCCCGATGCAATCAAACTAGATTCCTTTAACAGCTTTCTCCACTCCTTTAGGTCTATATGAGTGGCGCTTTCTTCCTTTTCGCCTTCGTAACGCTCCAGCAACTTTCGTCCGTCTAACTAGGGATCTTCTCCATGGAATGACCAATATTTCTACATATATAGATGACAAATGTATTCATACGTAAGACTGGACATCACACCTACTGAAACTACGACAAGTCTTCGACAGGTTGCGAGTATTTGGGCTTACAGTCAAGCCTACAAAAGTAGAGTTGGGCATGGAACAAATTGACTTCCTAGGTCATACCATCTGCAGGGGCCAATTAAGAACAGATGACAGAATCGTCACCAAGATTCTGAATTTGACAATGCCAACGACCAAGAAACAGTTCCGAAGTTTACTGTGTCTGGTAAACTACTATAGTAAATTTATTCCAAATCTGGCGGAAATCACCAGTGTTTTTTCTAACATCTTAAAAGCTTCGGCTAAATTATCTGTACAAGATGCAGAATTAATTAGCGCGTTATCAAAACTGAAATACCTATTTAGCGTTCCACCTATCCTGCGTTTGCCTAATCCAAAACTTACCTATTTTTTACGTACAGATGCGAGTGCTATCTCCATATCTGGGATACTAGGACAGTTCTACGAAGGGAAGTTCCACCCAGTAATGTACGTAAGTCGGAAAATTAGCCCTGCTGAATCCAGATACTCAGCATCAGAATTGGAGGGCCTCAGCTTAATCTATTGTGTTAAGAAATTTCATAGATTTTTGGCAGGAGCACAGTTTGTGATCGAAACCGACAATTCTCCGTTGTCTGTGATGCAGTCTGGCATTCCCCATAATAACAGAGTCTACAGGTGGGCTTTGATTCTGCAAAACTATACATTTACCATCCAGCACTTAAAGGGAAGAAGTAACACTTTGGCAGACACTTTGAGTCGACCGTCAACTATTGAAATACCTGATTTGCAGAAAGGGATCGACCACAGATCACAAGAAACAGTGACACTGTAAATGTTAGGTAACTCAGTGCCGTATGTGGTGATTAAGATACACTGTAAGTGCGTTATCATCGCCAAACATGTAAACTGTGTGAAAGTAACAGTACTATGAAGAGTGAAACGAACAGACGCATAAGTAACATGCGCTGACACACACATAAGCTATATTAACGTTGAAGTGTTAGCGGTGAACCTACATAAGTTAGTAGGGAACTATATGTATACACTATCCATGAAAGAGAGCATAAAAGACTGTGCCGAAATGAACTATGTTATAAGAATAGTCTACAAAGAACATTGCTCCATCTTCACACCGGAAAGGAGGACTTCAGTTAGTGTAATTAGATATAGAAATGTAACTGTGATATATATATATATATATATATATATATATATATATATATATATATATATATATATATATATATATATATATATATATATATATATTAATTTTATTAACAGTACACATAACTTCATTTTTCTATGAATAATTGAATTGCAAAATGTTCAAATGCATATATAACTTTATTTATGTCACGTGGTAGTTAGAAATCACCAGCATTTAGTAAATAAACCATTTAATGTAACACCAATAGTAAGAATACAATTGTTAGATATTACATTAGTTTATCACCGCATAATCATAATCATTTATAAATTCATTTATCTAAAATATCATTTCTAAACTAACCCAACCATTTAGGAATTAAAATCATTTTATTTACCAATAACACTTTAAGGTAGTTAACTCAATTTTCTTAAATGAAATTAATTAGTTAGATTATCTCCCTTAGGATAATTTAAAACAGCACACCAAATTATGTTAGTTACAATTACAGGATCGGTGACAAACCATCCTCATAACCGTGTATATTTTGTATAGGCATGACACGTGCAAACAAACCGCACAGTCATTTGGCGTGAATGCTTCTATAATTCAGCCAATCATTTATTGTAAATAAGTAATTTTGATGCTATGAACCATATTTTAATGACGAGTGAATATTTTAGCAAAGCGAGAGTATGAAAGTGAATGAAAGATGTATGAAAGAGGTATAAATGAGAGGGGAGAAAGTGGAGATTAGTAAACATGGAAAGAAAGAGAGAGTGAGAGAAAGGTAGCGGCAAATTTTTCACCGCTGAAAACGTCTTGTTGTGACTTGTCTGTGTGATCTGTGTAACCAATGTGTTGTCAAGTTTTTATGTGTGTTACTGCCATACTTTAATAGAGTAGATAGGGAATATACTTTGAGCATCTTAGAGCGGAGTTGTGGTCATAAATAAGAATAACAAACATTTGTAACCATACTAAACCGATTTACGGCGCTCGAAGGAATACACACATTTTATACACTAACGCATACACAGGTTAGCAAGTTAGGTACATTGTAGTTTATTAGAAAACACACAAACAAACAGGAAAACAAACACATAAAAGTTGCACACACTATTTGTTTCAAAGAACAACAATTTAAATTCAGGGGACACAATAACTTCTTAAAACCCTGAATATAACATTGAAAATAGCTTTTCACGAGCGGAAGCGAGAAGGTGAAGAGTAGAACTCTATGTATATGAGTTGAAGGGGATATTAATGGGGACATGAACATTTTATGCTCATGTGTTGCACTCATAACAGAGTCAACTTGTATTTGTGTTGTCATTTCGGGCAATATGAGGACAGGTCGAGATATAAGTCAACGGGTGAATGTCAAAAGACATAGGGTCAAACGACGGAAGCCAGGACATAAGTCATAAGACAACGGATCCGGTTCAAAACAATTCCCAAAGATATCTATAGAGCCAACTATACTGATACAAGGGCTACTTAATTAGCCGAGTGAAAAGATAGAACAGTGTGAGTAAAGGAAGAAGAGAGTTGTTATATCCCCAAACGAGAGATTTACAACTTATTGGATCTCTGACAAAATTGGACACCCAATTTTTCTTTGTGACCATACGTGTTACAAACATGAGTTAAAGGGGTGTAACACTTCACAGAGAGGAGGGGAGCCTGTCAGAATCTCCAATAAGGGTTTAGAAAGGTAATAGGAGTTAAGACAAGTGTAGTAGGGAGACACCAGACAGGAGACACACCAGCGCTATAAATAGCTTCACCAGGGGACACATTTGTGTCAACCAAGGGAGCATTAAGGACAGTTGAGCGAGGGCTTCCCCAAGCCATTGGGAAGCTTGGCCTTACGAGTAACCGTGGAGTACCCGGTTACTCAAGCTCACGAGCCAGCGTGCTTGGGACTCTATGCACGCAAGACTCGCTAATGCACGGAGGGGACAGCGTCCGTGCTTGACCACGCAATGTGTAGCGTGTGGACAGACCCGACTGGAGACGATTAGAGAGTAGACGTGTTCTTGACAAATTTTATAAGTTTCTAGGCAATAGTTAAATATTAGGTTTTAGATTTAGATTGTGATTGCTAGCATCATTTCTCACCACTTCATTACATCCATGTTGTTTAATGTTAATGAAGCATACCGCTCGCAGAGCTTATAAATTGCCAGCTCTAAATAAATTGCATTCCTTTTGCAAATGACACGAGTTGTTATTTCGTGCGGTGCAAAAGTAGGGGAGTCCTGAAAGACCTGTAGCAAGCAAGTTGCTGACAATTTATTTATTAAGATCCATTCACACATATATCTCTATATTTATTTATATATGTATATGTATAAATATCGGGATGATTCCAGATCTGGGACTGGGACACTTTCAGTCTGCGGCCCCGCCAGTCCTCGGATACCTATCTCTCTCACAACCAACCAAGGGTTGTTACCCTTTCAAACATCGTCCTGAATAAATGATGCACCTCCGGTATCTACAAACTCAATAACAAAAGTGTAGTGTACAAAGGAAAGTGAAGATCATGTGGATGTAGTTCAGATCTGTCTGGTGTGCTAATTGCTACTAGATAGTTATCTGAGGCAGCCAGATAAAGATTTCTTCATAGCACAATGCCAACTCCTCACACATGAATGGTACTTAGCTAGTGTCTCTCACAGCAGGTCCTCAGTCTTCGACCAGATAGCACCTTCTGCGAGTTGACATCAGATCAGGCTAATGACAGTGGAACACCAGAGGAGTCCAAATAGTTCTATGAATTTCCATTCACATCCGATCATGTAGGTGCCTCTATAAAAGGTATAACGTAATCCAAAAGTTCTTTGCTCTACCAATAGTGGCACCAACTCAACAATATACCGATAGTAATACAGTTCATTAATCACAGTATATCAAAGCACAATGGCCCCTGCTGAAGTACATTAGAACATTGTCTCTGGTGAGAGTCACAAGGCCTAAAGTCTTTAGCTATATTTATGATCAAAACCATAATCCGTTTGAACGAAGTGTGGATTTATATCATCAATAGTTGAGTGGTAGTCGAATAGGTCATGAGTGGCACATCTGGACAATCACACGAACAGTATACTTGCCCAGACCTTGTTTCTATCTTAAACTGGTTGTTTAGTCATCCTAGACCTACTCTGAGGGTATAGATGACTGTCTGTGTAGTGGGCAGTATGATCACCTCACATTGACTGGTTTGTCCAGACTGCTGATGCTGGCACAGAATGATGGTTTTACTGACTGTCCATCATTCCTCTCCGGAAGGTAGAATCTGGAACAAACTGACACAGGCAACCCTCGGTGAGAATCACGTGACCACGACTCATCATATGAGGATAGACAACATCCTTGTACTCAGAGAGTGGATCACCTATCCAAGGTGGGCGGTGGCTCAATTACAGGCCAGGCCTCATGGTCAGAGAAAGAATAAGGTCTGGGGTCTGAAAAGCAGCTGAACAAAACATCTGTTTCCCTGTAATGGGGATAGAGTGAACCCGCGGTAAGTGGTTATGAGTGTCTGTAACCCAGTTCCCCATAGGAAGTCTTCTAATGACATACAGGGTTAAAAGGTCTACAGTACCCATAGACAAGATGACCCTGAAGGAGGCCGTTGGCAAAACCCCCTTCCATCCATTCCCAGGTGGTCATGCTTTCCCCAATTCATCCCTCCTGCAATCATCAGACATGTCTGTAGCATCACGTGTCCCTCTTTCCCCTCCCCGTTGTTCTCCTCACAGGAACCTACTATAGATTAGGACGGTAGTCCGTTAAGGAGACCTTGAACACTAAGTGATTTCCCTCCTCTCTTTGGCAGGAAAATCTGACCTATCCGGTACGTTCCCATAGGCCCTCCTATGTGGTACTTGGGATCTCTGGTCTTCGTCTGGACCCGTAACCTTTTTCACAATGGCTGCCATCACCCTAAGGTAAGAAGATTTGTCATCGGATCTCTCCTCATATTTCTGAAGGAGATGCCTAGGGAGACTTTTCAGTTCTTCCCCTATCCGGATTTCGTAGGTGGTCTTGGACACAGCCTTTGCCACAGGATAAGGTCCCTGCCATCCTACTTGGAGTATATTGGTCTCTGTTGGACCCCACACTACTACTCCGTCTCCCACCCTAAGAGCTTCTTTACTCTTCGTCCGATTTTTGGGTGGTGCCTTCTGGCACTCTGGGCAAGATTTAACTAACCGGCGTACATCACCGGTCATTCCTGGCCAGCAATAATGGCCGGAAATTTGCTGCAGCATCTCTCTGACACCCATATGTCGAATTCCGGATGTCTGACTACCGGATATGGTGTGCCCGCTCTGAAGAATGTGGGGACGGTGGGCCTCTGGGACCACCAACTGCTCGTGCAGTTTGTCTCCCTTTCCGACTCTCCGATAAAGCAGCCGATTCCTCAAAAAGTACTGTCCCCGTCTTGGTGGGTCAGCACTTCTTTGCAGCTTCTTGAAGTAAGGACGCAATGTTGGGTCCTTCCTCTAGGCAGTATGCAATTACCCTGACACCGGGTTGGTGCATAGTGTCTCTGCCTCTCCTTTCTTCCCTTTGGATTCAGTGGCTACTGCTCCCATGTGGGCGGGCTGCTTGGGTACCCCCAGGAACACGTACTTTGTGCCAAGGATCACGGGAAATAGGGGATCAGATAATACAGCTGCTGGAATTATGCCCGTGACGTACCTGGACTTAATCTCTACGTTGGTGATTGGCAGCGTCACGGCAACAGCACTCCTCATTGCAGGCTGTATCTCAATGGTCTCCCCTGTGAGTTGGTCTGAGCATAACAGGCTGGCATCAATTACGGCTTCCCCGTCTAATCCAGTGTCATAGAGACAGTTCACCTGCTGGCCGTTGACTTCGATCAGTTCGACCACAGGTGGCCTCTCTTGGTCCAGAGTTCCTTCGACGACCTCGACTTTTTTGGTGGCAACCGCCCTGGGAGCCACGCGGCAGGCCGCGAAGTGAGAGCCTTTCAATTTCGATCTGCAGTCTTTCGTGTTGTGAGAGGCTGACTTGCACATCGAACACCACTTCTCAGACCACTGTCGTTTTGGTTGAGAGTTGAGTGGGCTCTGTCTTCCATCCTTTGTCTTCTCTGGACTCTTCTCAGTGGATTCCTCATTAGATTCTACCTTCCGTGATTGAGAGTTTTTAGTTTTCTTCTTATATGTCTTGTCCTGACTTTTGGGATTTTGGGGATGGGTTTCACTAGCCTCCCCATGAACTTCGACGAATCGTTCGGATAGCTTAGCCACGACGTCCACACGTTCCGCCCCTTGTTCCCCCAAGAAGGTTTTAAGAGGTTTCGACATATGTTGACGCATCTGGTCTACGATCATGAGTTCTTCGAGACTTTCGTAGTCATGAGCGAACCCAGCTAAATCCATCCATTTATGGAGGTAGGATTTAAGACGCAGACTGTAGGCGGTGAACCGTTCACCCGGCTCTCGTTTCTTGGATCGAAACTTCTTCCGGTAAGTGTGCGACGTGACTTCAAAACGTTTCAGTAAAGCGGTCTTCAACTCGTCGTAGTTGTTCATGTGTTCGGGCGGCAAACGCGAGTAAACCTCGAACGCTGTTCCGCGCAATCCCTGAGACAACTTAAGTCCATCTGTCTCTATCAAGACCCATAGCGACAGACATGGCCTCGAATTTCTGTAAGTACTGGTCAATCTTTTCTTTGTCCTCCTCATAAAAAGCTAGAGGAAACTTGATGGCATGATAATCATGTCTACCCAATGTAGGTGAACCAGGGAGAGAGAAACTTTCCACTGCTCCCGCTGTTTCCCTGCTAGACTGTGCCCTGAGCTCAAGTTCCCGCATTCGGTACTCGTGCTCTCTTTTCTGAGCTTCCTGTTCATCTTCTAATCTCTTAACAGCTTGCTCAGCTTCGAGCATCTTAGCAGCCTGTTCCGTTTCAAGTCTTTTAGTGGCTTGCTCAGCCTCTATTCTTTTGGTCTCCAACTCTATCCTCTTTAATTCTAACTCTGCCTTCCGATCTTCTCTTTCCGCCTGACGGAAATCTCTCTCCACCCCCTGTATTTACTCTTGTAGCGCAGTACCTGACAGGCCCATTCCTTCACCTCTTGCCCGCAGTTCTGCCATATCGAGTTTGGGAGTTGCCATAGCAAGTGCGGGTGTGAGTTGTGTAAATGCAAAATCAGTAATGCAATAGACATATAATCAATTCACACATCTTATCTATACACACAACACAGCACGCCACAAGCTAAACTATCAGTGTCAAGAGTGGAAATAGGACCAAAGACCTACGCAGACTTATGTAGAGATACTAGGAAGGTCGTGTCCTATCAATAATCACCAGAGCTGAATGATTACCATCCCGGACGAGCCCCCAAATTAAATGTCATATTGCTTCCCTGGGGTGAAGGAAACAGGCTATTTCATTTATTTATTAAGATCCATTCACACATATATCTCTCTATATATATATATATATATATATATATATATATATATATATATATATATATATATATATATATATATATATATATCGGGATGATTCCAGATCTGGGACTGGGACACTTTCAGTCTGCGGCCCCGCCAGTCCTCGGATACCTATCTCTCTCACAACCAACCAAGGGATGTTACCCTTTCAAACATCGTCCTGAATAAATGATGCAACTCCGGTATCTACAAACTCAATAAAAAAGGAAAGTGAAGATCGTGTGGATGTAGTGCAGATCTGTCTGGTGTGCTAATTGCTACTAGATAGTTATCTGAGGCAGCCAGATAAAGATTTCTTCATAGCACTATGCCAACGCCTCACACCACACATGAATGGTACTTAGCTAGTGTCTCTCGCAGCAGATCCTCAGTCTTCGACCAGATAGCACCTTCTGCGAGTTGACATCAGATCAGGCTAATGACAGTTGAACACCAGAGTAGGAGTCTAAATAGTTCTATGAATTTCCATTCACATTCGATCATGTAGGTGCCTCTATAAAAGGTATAACGTAATCCAAAAGTTCGTTGCTCTACCAATAGTGGCACCAACTCAACAATATACCGATAGTAATACAGTTCCTGAATCACAGTATATCAAAGCACAATGTCCCCTGCTGAAGTACATTAGAACATTGTCTCCGGTGAGAATCACAAGGCCTAAAGTCTTTAGCTATATTTATGATCAGAACCATAATCCGTTTGAACGAAGTGTGGATTTATATCATCAATAGTTGAGTGGTAGTCGAATAGGTCATGAGTGGCACATCTGGACAATCACACGAACAGTATACTTGCCCAGACCTTGTTTCTATCTTAAACTGGTTGTTTAGTCATCCTAGACCTACTCAGAGGGTATAGATGACTGTCTGTGTAGTGGGCAGTATGATCACCTCACATTGACTGGTTTGTCCAGACTGCTGATGCTGGCACAGAATGATGGTTTTACTGACTGTCCATCATTCCTCGCCGGAAGGTAGAATCTGGAACAAAATGACACAGGCAACCCTCGGTGAGAATCACGTGACCACGACTCATCATATGAGGATAGACAACATCCTTGTACTCAGAGAGTGGATCAACTCTCCAAGGTGGGCGGTGGTTCAATTACAGGCCAGGCCTCAGGGTCAGAGAAAGAATAAGGTCTGTGGTCTGTTTCCCTGTAATGGGGATAGAGTGATCCCACGATAAGTGGTTATGAGTGTCTGTACCCCAGTTCCCCATAGGAAGTCTTCTAATGACATACAGGGTTAAAAGGTCTACAGTACCCATAGGCAAGATGGCCCTGAAGGAGGGCCGTTGGCAAAACCCCCTTCCATCCATTCCCAGGTGATCATGCTTTCCCCAATTCATCCCCCCTGCAATCATCAGACATGTCTGTAGCATCACCTGTCCCTCTTTCCCCTCTCCGTTGTTCTCCTCACAGGAACCTACTATAGATTAGGACGGTAGTCCGTTAAGGAGGCCTTGAACACTTAGTGTATGAGGAAGGCAAAGAAAAACACAAGCAGTAGTTTCCCTGCCAAAAGACGCGAACTTTGACACGCGATGGATCGCTCAAATGATCGTCAATCCGACAGCGGACATTCCCATGAGTTTCATCCTGACCGGCCGAGTCGGATGATATATTACACGGTAGAGTGTTAGTTACGCCGTCACTGACTTCCTGTTTTGCCTGAGTAAAAGGGCAGCGCAGTGGTGCCATAAAATCACCAACATTTACGCCGCACCTATTTTCTCCTCAAACAACTTCTGGCAGGCAAGACCCTGCGTTCTACCTGTACTTTTCCTTTACAGTAGTTCACTGTTCGAGACAGGACCGAACTGGGTTAAATAGCAGGCCTGATGAAACGGGGTCAAACAACAGGCGTGTCGGTGCAACGTGCATGCTCGACCTTGACCTACGTGTGAACACGTTTGCATGAACTATGCAACATGGTGTATTTCGATTCAAGAATTACATCATTCTTAACTCTTAGTTTGGCAATGCAGTTAAAAGCATGGAACCTCAGTCCACTTGAGAACATTGTCTACAGTCTTTAAACCATGTTGACATTGGGAACCATTTTCCTTCTGATAAACTGCCGCCACACAGGAGTTCTCCAGCCACCACACAACCATCAGTTCTCCCCACTCTCAGCCAGCCTGCTGCAATGGCGAAGTTAAGAAACCACTTCCGGTGTCCTTCTCTAGAACAATCCGGAATCCAGGGGCCAATTCCCCTACTCCGTCAGGGGTAAAATTACTTGGACTATATCCCTTTGACGACAACATTCTATGTTGGGTGTATACAATGTGAACTGTGTTGCAGGCCGTGAGATCTCGTGGGTCTGGTCAGTCCCTATCTCCTGATTGCAATTCTCCAGGCGCATTTTGTGACACACTGTACGATCTCCTAACCAAGCGGTTCAACAAAACAAAGCAATACACCCCACAGGCTATTGAGACGTTTAGCCGGCTGGCCCAACTAGCAAAAATACCATTTTATAGTAAAAAGGGAAGAAAATACGGTCTAATCCGCGGTAGTGGTGTGTTATACTACAGCGACCCCAACACTCTGGTGGAGCGCCTAGCCCTGTTAGTAGCTTCGAAGGAGGCGGGGAATACGGGAGTTGACACAGAAATATCTGCGATATTGGATGAGCTTATACGAAGTGGAGTGATCTCTAAGGAGCAGGCCGTCAAATTGAACAGAAGAATCTTTGTTCATTAATTATGGAGCTTCAAGTGTTGAAGGAAATCCTCGACGGGCTCGCAGCGAAGGAGGTGCGGCTCGCACCTAAGGAGAATATGTCCCTGGTGGTAACGTCGGACAAAAGCGACTGGACGACCTACTACTCCCCAGCGCTGTACCTTGACCCCAGAAGTCATACGAGCTGGCCTTGCTTAATCTAGAGACCTACAACTCCATCAACAATGTTAACTCCACCAACAATACTTTCGTCTACCGTGTGGAGAAGAAGGAGTGGAAAACCATCACCACAGAAGAGCTCGCCCTGATCAATCGAAAGATTCAAAGAAAGATGGAGGAAGCCAAGGATTGGAATGAGAAGGCTGAGGAGAAGTATTACATCACCATAGGACCCAGCCCTTCAACCCTTCGGGCCTTTGTAAAGATAACCAGCCCTGACTATGAGGTCGATATGGACACTTCGTCTTTGCGAAAAATAATTGGGTTTGACCCGCAAATACTGACTAAGGGATATAAAGAGGGGGAGAAACCAATAGACATCTTCCATGTGAATAGGGTTCTGGTTAATTGTAATGTGGTGAGTGGATCTTACCTGGGAGGGGGGACCCACCCCACCATCCACTCATTCTTCCACAACGTGTGCCCCGGCTATAAGATCTTAGAGTCTCCCAGAACGGCTGTCTACCTCCCTATCACCCAAGCTGGTAGTATACATAGCATACGCGTCTGGTTGACTGACCAAGACGGCGCACAATTAAACTTTAGAGGCGAGCAAATAACTATAAGGCTACATATTTGCAGTGTGTAACCATGTATGTTTTCCCAAGACGTCGGATGCGGGTAGGTGGGGGGATGTTCGATTGGTTGGGCTCGGCAGCTCGGGCGGTTGGAAGTCTGGTCTCTTCAGGTGCTAAGGTGATACCCAGTAAAGTTGCCAAATTTGTTGGCAGGCCCTTAGTTAGGAATGTGGCCAAGACGACGGGGTCTGTGGCTTCCGCAGGCGCAGCTGCAAAAAAGCTGGTGGACGCGCTCCGGGAGAAGCCTTTGCCGCCCCAGCTGAAGAGGGAACTCACAGCTAAGAGCGTTGAAGTTTTGAAGCAGCTCGCTGTCCAGCCCACAGCTACTGATGTCCAGCTCGCACTCCAGCCCAGTCTGGAGTCGCTGGACATCGCCAGCCGAGGTGGAGGTTTCAAGACAATTAGAGATAAGTCTAGACGTTTATAATATCACCATGGAGGAGCTCCGCACTTCCATGCTTGAAATTACCGAGCCTGTGCATGTTGATGAAGGTATTGAATCCTTTGAGTATCGGGAGTATGAGTCACAGAACCCAGCTGCTCTCAACCAGAATACTACTATCCAGATTGATATACACGCTCAGGATGCCTTCACACTCCCCTCCAAGAGCTATCTTCTAGTAGAAGGCCGGCTCAAGGCTGTTGGAGATGCTACCTATGATGCGAATAGTCAGGTGGCTTTGGTTAACAACGCTGTCGCGTTCATGTTCGGCAAAATACGTTACCAGCTTAACAACAACACCATCGATGATGTGTCATATCCTGGGCAGGCCACCACCATGATGATCCTTCTGTCATGTGGGGAGGACTTTGCTTGGGGTGAAGGTCTCAATATGTGTTGGTATAAGGACTCAGGAGAGGGGGCTGCTGTGGAGGGGAATTCGGGTTGGGAAAGGCGGCGGGTTATCATGATGGGTAAACCTACAACTCCGGGCAACTTCAGTTTCTGTGTTCCACTCAAATATTTCTTTGGGTTTTGTAACGATTATGAGAAGGTACTCTATGGGGTGAAGCAGTCCCTACTGTTAGATCACCAGAACGATGCTCATACATCCATCGTGCGACGGCGGCGCCTGAGGGTAGAATCATACTGTCCAAGATCGCCTGGATGATGCCTCACGTTATACCCTCTCTGAGTTATATGAGCTCGCTCATGACTCTGATAGAGAATAAGGTTAGGGTGCCTGTGGCTTTCCGCGCCTTACAGCGTGATAGCTTGGCGGTGCCGCAGTCCACTTCCTTCACCTGGCAGTTGGGAGTTAAATCCCAAACAGAGAAATCTCGATGGATCCTGGTGGCTTTTCAAACTGGTTGTGGAAGTGACCAGACGAAGAACAGTGCTGTATTTGATCATGTGCGGGTGAAGAATATTCATGCCCTGATCAACAGCGCGCGCTATCCCCTAGTGGATATGAATATCGACTTCGCTGAGTATAGAACCTCTCGGGCCTACAAAGCATTTGCAGACTTCAAGGAGGCGTTCTATAGTATTACCGGTCGGGAGTCGTCCAACCTGGTGAATCCTATGGATTTCGTGGCCCTCTACCCCATGCATGTTATTGATTTGCGGGCCCAGTCTGAAACCATTAAGAACGCGGTTCAAGCTATCACCCTCAAGGTGAAGTTTGACGCTTCTGTGCCTGCAGACACCAAGGCTTTCGCTGTGATCATTGCAGATAAGTCTCTGGTCTTGGCATTGATGGCAGGAAGTTTACTACAGTCTTGAATTAAACACTAGAGATATATTGAGATAACTATGGCGCTGGTATCATATGGGCTTGAGCCTCTCTCTCGGGGCAGAAAGAGACGTTGGTCAAGGCTGT
The DNA here is from genome assembly GCA_014155875.1 of Cepaea nemoralis. Classification (NCBI taxonomy): domain Eukaryota; kingdom Metazoa; phylum Mollusca; class Gastropoda; order Stylommatophora; family Helicidae; genus Cepaea; species Cepaea nemoralis. The sequence goes on from JACEFZ010022879.1 coordinate 238,452, forward strand.
GAAAGACGGCACTGGTACCACCCTACGCTTGGGTGTGGGGCAGCTGCATGGTGCTGATAATGTCGGCTTGACCCAGCGTCAGATTAACCATATTAAGAAGAGTGTTGCTGCGGGTTCTGGGGCTGAGCTGACCTTCTCGAAGAGTCAGATCAAAAAGATGGTTAAGGTGGGTGGGTTTTTCCCCACATTGGGGGCCGTGATCCCCCTCTTGGCTAAGGCACTCCCCTGGCTGGGTGGATTGGGGGGCTTGATGGGTGGGGCTGCTGGTGTGGCTCAGGCAGTTGATCAGGCTCGTCATAACCGAGCGATGGAAGGGCGGGGTTTGCCGCCTGTGTTAAAGGACATCTTGGGGAGCCATTCCTATTTATGGTCCTGCGATCAAACTTCTTGATAAGGCTGGAAAGGGTGTGTACATCTCTAGGGGTAAGGGGGTGAAAAAAAAGAATCATTAAGCAACTTCGATATTGAGAAGGTGGCTAAGGATATACCCCACTTCCGTGGTGTGTTTATGCCCGATGGTCTTCCCGCGGCTCTACACATTCCGGAGTGTGGGATAGTCAATCTAAACTCGTCAGAGGGTGAGGGGACCCACTGGGTGGCTTATTACAGGGCAGGACCTATGGCGGTTTACTTCGATAGTTTCGGACTTGATCCGCCCCAGGAGATCCTGGATTATCTAGGGTGCCCCGTGCGCACCCAAACTTTTCAGCTGCAGAGGGCAGACGATGTGATCTGTGGCCATTTATGTCTTCATGTGCTTCGTAGGCTGGCTGGTGGGCAGCAATTTGAAGACATAATACTACGTATGCTATAACCATGTCTGTTGGAAAGTGTGGCGGAGAGGCTGGTATGGTTGTCCAGCTTAGCCGAGCTGGGCTTGTGCGCAAGTATGGGGACACTATGCAGGGTATACTATCCATGGGTGGGTTTCGCCTCACTAATGTGGGGGGACCTTCTGGACCTACTGGTTTTACGGAGCGACTCTCTAACCTTCGGTTGTCTGGGGGAACTATGTCTGGGGAAATCAATATGGGCGCCCATAGAATCATTGAGGTTGCTGAACCGGTTGGGGAGCAAGATGCGGCCACAAAAAAATATGTTGATAAGCAACACTCTGCCGCACTGTTAAATACTCAGTCTACCCATATGACTGCTTGGAATGCCACAAAAATATATATGGAAGGTCGATTCGGTGCTCCTGATTGGCCGTTGTGGTTTGAAGTAAAAAAATCCCTATATTGGGTGGTCAGGTACTAAACCCGGTTACCTTACAAATATGGGAGTACTACCATGTATACTTAACATCGCTAATGGGGTATATGTTGGTTATGAGGCTGGCCAGTTCTACCTTAAAGGCGACTATGACGTTTACAACCTTAGTTTGGGGGTGAACAGCGAGCCCAGGCCTGAATATATCGATATCCCTATCCCAGGGAGCACCCTATATATTGTGGCGAAACGCCAGTGGCCCATGTCCTCATGCCTTCTTTGATTTTGGTAAACAGAGGGAAACAGCTTTCGGGAACCCTCAGTTCTCTTATCCGCTCAATCCCTATGGAAGATAGTTCTCGTGGTTACTTTGACCACCCGATCTTCTTAATAGAATTATTAGAAATATATCTTTTCTTCAGGGAAAACCCGATAGGGCACCTTGCACCAAATACGCATGAATGTAATTTCTTGGCCATTAATGTCCGTTTAAACAAGTACCGTTGGTAGACTGCATCATGTCATTTTGACACTTCAAAGAGTGAGACAGCTGAAGTGCAGATTCCTACTAGTGGATTTGGAAAGGTAATAATTGGGTTTTAGGTAGTCCTGCCAGACCTGGACTTATAAATGTATGTTGTCTCGACTGGTGAGACGAATTGGCGAAAAGCCAGTATTGCCCTATTGTGAGTGGGTTGTCAGTTGGTCACTCTAGCTAAGCGTCTTGTTCTTGGCATCGCCGGGGAATGAATCTGAACAATATATCTCCCCAGAGGATTTCACTTGTTCTTGGCAGCAGATGGGCTGTTGCTATCTTTCCTTTTACGGCCTGAACTTGGCATACTGTCATCTTTCATTTGAATATAATCATTATATAGTTACGGTATGCCGGAAGGAGGGGAAGGTCTCCACCCATCTATGATCTATCTTCTTGAGCCGGAAGAGGGTATCCACTGTGCTATCTCTTTCGTCTTTTAGCAGATGGGGTGGCGGGGTGGATCGAATAGTTAATGATCATTAGGACAATGCCAGAGAATAAATAGAACTCATCTACACATATGGCTGATGCAAGGCACTTCCGGTACATTGCAGCGACAGCTCAGACAAGAGCTGCGGCTGGGAGGGGTAGTCTCTTCTTTCCTATTCTTGCCAGGGATGGGGAACTACACTGCGTGCCATACACCCCACTACTATAATATTAGTTAAGGGGGAGAAACACATATCACTACGCACACCACACCACAAGAGCTTTGTCGTGAGAAAGGCATGGTTTTCAGGTGAGAGGGAAGCCGGGAAACGAATGTGCCCAGTAATAATAAAGGCATGGTATGAGTGTGGAGAGTGAGTTTTGTATGCAAAAAGTTCTTAGGATAGCCAACCGGACATCTACAAGCTGGAGGTCTAATAAAGCAGAGACGTAGCCAATCCAGGGGCTACCTGACAGGTCAGGCCCATTCACTAGGGCCTCTTATCTACTTTATTGGGTAAGGAACATATATAACAAATGTAGTAACTGAGGCCCTATTGGTCCTCAGGATTGTGGTACTTGAGTCAGCCTAGTCGCTCACTAATCTCTGTCATCTCCAGGGTCCTCCTTGAATTGAAAGGAGCATAAGGGATCCGCAAGGCCACGAGAGAATCACCTTAAGACATTCTCAGGTGAACCATGGACGTTCCGGACGGCCACAGGCTAATGACTCCAATCAAGGAATCAATGTCCGATTAGTCCTGATCTAGTGGCATCCTTCAGTACCCGCTCAATACAAATCCCATCGTCAATATTGGAGTGGTTGAACCTATGTTCCTGGCTGGACCTACAGCTCATTCTCGGTCCTACTCATCCGTGTCAGTGACATTGAAAGACCCATACCCATTCCACACTCATGAAATATTCCCATTATTTGAAATCATACCCATCCTGGTCAGTGACATTGAAACACCCATACACATTTCCCCATTCAAGAACGGTTCCCATTGTGTCAAGTGATATATATTCCTGTACCATGGAGCTACAAAGAACACAGGACTCACTGTGTAGAGAAGACCACTGGAACTAGTAGGCCTGGTTCTACAGGAGCCTGTTGTTTGTACAACCGATCGGGAAGGAGGAAAATACCTAAGGACCTAATCGGTGAGGCAGATGTCGACTGACGGGACTTTGTAGTACTCTTCGGTCTATGAGGAAAAGCCATGAGGCTCTGTGCCTGAACTTTATCCTTGTTGTGTCTGTTTAGAACTATCTGTTTAAACTGCCTTAATGTTTTCCTGTGCTGTTCTTTATTAGGTTAATAAAATTACTTTCAAGTTATTCTGACGATCGCCATGTTATCTATGGGTCAGCCAGAAAGACACTGCAGGGAATAGGTCCCGAGGTCGAAAGAGAGAGTGACAGGGAGTCCAAGGAACGGAGGAGGGTTGGCAGGAAAAGACCTATCCCAGCCAGGGCTATAGAATAATAAGTTAAGAATTGTGACCGAGTTATTTGGGACCCTCCACATAGCTTGTTACATATATCAAGCTCCTTCTTATGAATGGGCCTTTTGCAAACTGGGGGGATGTTATGCCTGGTATTCAAGTAAAAGCTCTGGTGCCTAGGGTGACAGCTTGGGTTATTGTTACTCTCACCGAAGAAGTGCGTGTGGAAGTCACTGATGATCGGGTTGTGGTAAACATACTTAAGGATGCTAGGGGTGTTAATACCATCAATTTGAGAGATGTTAAGGTTTTGCGGTGGATTCATCTTATAAAACTTTTGTATACCAACAACCCTGTCACTGAGGAGTATTCAAAACAGATAACCTCAAATTGAATATATAGGCGCGCTTGACAAGTATACGATGGCGCCCGACCAGGCCTTTCGCCTTCAAGAGATCACCAGACTACAGAAGAGCTTGGAGGCTGAGCATGAAAAACGGTCTCTGTTGTATAAGAAGTACCATAGGGTTGTGAATGTCTTGGATGGGATTGATACAGCCTGCTTACGGTGAGTGTGGGGCTTCTGTCAACTGCCATTGCAGTCCCAGTCGTCTTCGGTCTAGAGATAGGCGCTCTCGTTTGCGGGCTATTGGGGGCGGCCGGCAAGTTGGCGGCTCACAGATGTGCGCTTAAAGCCAAGAAGCATGACGAAATCAGGATTTTGGTTGAATCTAAACTTTCAACAATCTCCGATCTTGTCTCGGCGGCCTTGAAGGACCATGAAATTTTTGATGCTGAATTTAAATTAATTCTTTAATTATGAATCAGTCAAATTTCGACAACTGCAGGCTGAAATTCGGCGCAAAGTTTCTGCCGACGTGCACCTGAAGAAAGAGCTTTCTGACTTCACCCCACCAGTCAGAAAGCCTGCCCGGTAGGCAGCCCGCTAGGCTGTTCTAGCGCGCTCTTTTTTTCATAGCCTCTTTCACATCGATGAATTTCTCCATAAAGAAGGGATCGTTTTCAATCTCTTGCAAATCCTTTATCACAGCCTCATATCGTTCTACGAGTTCGCGGTCATATGTGTGGCACACATCACGCGGTTGCTTCATTTCTGTGTTACACATCACACACCAGAATGTGCCCCTACCCTTTTTGAATAGTTTGGCATGTTTATAGCAGTACACACCTCGGCATCTATTCTCACACCGGGCAGAGGCCCCAAGACTCACAAGCCACCTACAGTTATTCATTTTTAGTTTGAGACGCTATTCTCTAATTCTGGACACAATTACGCGAACTCGCTGAAACCACTCAAGTATCTGAGCCACTTTATTCCAAGCAATTTTCTTAGCGAGAAAAAATCGTCCCGCTCGCGCGGCTCATAAAATCGGTCACGCAAAAACAGAATGATCACGTTTGGTTTGTTCAGTCACGGCACTTCCGGTGTGATCGTTTTTACCGGAAGTGGCGTTGACTGGCGCACGCGTTTGATTATCGGGGCGTTCCTCTGGTGGTGTCGTGGTGCACTAAAAAAGGAACTTTCTGACTTCACCCTACCAGTCAGAAAGCGCTATGTTTTAGTGCCGGCGGTTCGGTACTTTTATCGGTGGCCTCAATCATGATCTCTTTCATTTCGGTGTATGCATCTAAGACGTTTAGGTGCTCTAGTATTTTTTGGTGACACAGCTTACATATGTCGTCGGGTTGTAGGATGTCCCAACCACAGATCAGACATGTTGTGTTGCCTTGTCCTATAGCGAAAAGGGTCCTATGTATGTCGCAGTACCATGCGTCGTTGCATGGCATATCACACACTTCATAGCGGCCACCGATACGCCATGCGCAATGCTCCATGATTCACTATCCCAGTCGGCTTCAAATTGACATGCTAGGCACTCACCCGTGCTGCACATCCTCCTCGGCAATTGTTTCCAAACTGTCTGGTGGAACTCCTAAAGACCTCCAGCCCCAAGGTGTATGAATGATTATAGTTCCCCCACTTATTCTTCTGCCTTGTCGTTGTATGATCCGGAGATGATAGTCACAAAAGCGCCACCTTGAGGGCTTTCCACAAACTGTTGTGGGGCTCTTGAACCACTGGTAAGTAGGCATGTTATGTGTGGGGTTGCTTCCTCTCTAAAACACAATCCAGTCGGGTATTCATACAGCTTCCTACTCCGAATCTTGCAGATCAGGCAGAGGATATAGTTTCATACCTTTATATGGGCGCAGCTTGATGTTGGTCTTCCTCTCAAACTCCCAAATCATCCTATGGAAGGCGTCTAGCGTGCAACGCTCACACATCTCATAAGGCCGCTTAACCCCCCTCTCACAGAATATACACTCTTCTATGGTCACACCCCGCTTCGCCTGTGCATTGTGTCGAGAACAATAAAGACCAATGCATGACCGACCGCAACGCAGCTCTGTGCCGAGTTTGGGCCACTCACAACTATGGGTATTCATCTTGATATACCCAAGGGTTGTGGCTCTAATTCAGGTTCACTTGCGGTGATGCATTATAATACGACGACGACCCCTACGTGACCCATCCACTCTTCGGTAGTTGCACCAAACTTCTGGGGGGTGGTAGTGGGTCCACTCTCCTTGGGCATTCCTCCAACATTGCATGCGCTGTAGCGTTGGTTTCACTTGTAGCCACTGATGTGTGCTCATGGTGTGTACCCCATACATACTATAGCTCTAAGTAGTATATCCGGAATAATACTACAGCGGTTGCCAGACCCGTGTGAAGCCTTGGGCGGGCTTGGTACACAAATCGCGTGCGCCCCGGAGCCTAGGGGGCTGGGGCCCCGGGGGTTGGGTCCCTGGGGGGCTTTCTTTTGGTGCCCCTCCACTGCCACCACCCTTTTGGCCCCAAAGCCCCATTGTACATCTACTCCTCCCACGCTTATTGGCATGGCACATGATAAATGTATATTCATTTGACAAACAATACACACCTACTCAAATACACTGAAGCTTCACCAATAGGTGCCTAAAACCCAGGTTATGCAGGAAAAATTACTTTATGGTGATTACTGTGGGGATAACAAATGCTTCATATTCGATTAGCACCGATGATTATCTTATGTATTTACGCCAACATATGATACGTCACTTCACTCTGCAGTATGCACCTGACCAGGTGTAGCTAGTGCTACACATTGTGCCAGCTATTGTTGATGGCTTCTTTGTTCACATTCACCCAGGTATCCACTGTTTTACATTTTATTGATCTTAACAACCAATCTTGTTTGATATTGAGTTCCTATTGGAGAGATTGTATATTGAGTTGAGTTGAGTCCAAAAACGTCATCATAGCACTCGGTACATTCCCATTCGTGCTCCATCCTCATCTTCTACAGCCAGCAGAGAATGCCACATTGTGCCAGCTATTGTTGATTCCAATACTAATGGTACCAGCAGTAGTAAAGTTATGTGTCCGTCTGGCCTTTACTTGGAGTCGTGAGTGTCGGCCAGATCCTCGGGTCACTGCCTATAGCACCATTCTCTCCAGACCTGTTCTTCAGAAATATAATACAATACCAGAGGGTGGATATATTTGTATTCCCTTAGTAATTTAATTAATGTGTAAAATATACCAGATCATATTTTTGTTAATGAAGCATGCCGTTTTGCAGGACGTTGTGATCAACGCCAGTGTCATGTTGATTGTCTAGGCAATTTTGCGTTGAGTAGTTTTCCATTGATTTCTGAACGAGAAAACATCGTTGAAGTCGAACTGTATGGGATAAATCTCGCAGTACGCCGAAAATAAGCACATATTGTGACGTGACCACGAGGACCAAGCATAGTTACCAGGTATATATAAAGTCACCTCTGTGGTATTATCGTAGCATACATGCACATGCCATATTTGACCAGGTTCTTAATTGGTCGTATAGTAGTACACATGCACATGTCATTGTCAAAGAGCCGCATGTAGGCAGATAGCGAAGAGAGGAGTAGAACTAAGGAATAGGACTAAGACAGGATAGAGATAACATCCCTATCTAGGAAATAGGGGACAGAAGCAGTAGGGAGAACTGTGAACAGCTCTCCGACTGACACGTGCCATAAAAGGGGACACGGTAGGACATGATCAGGAGTTACCAGAATAGAATGGGGAAACCATTACCACGGGGAGTATCCATTAATAGTGGTAACTCTAGAAGAGTAACCTATTGACAAGCCACTAAACGCGTGCTGGTTTACCGAGCACGCAAATCTGCTGACGTACGAAGGGTCACCGGCTCGTGGCTGGACACGCCACGAAAGTCAAGCAGACGGGGACAAGACAGCGTAGGAGACAGATTGTCGTATTCTCTCTGAATACTGTGTTGTTTATAGGACAGTAGAAATATTGGTGACTTAGGCTTAGATTAATACAGTAGATATTACCATAGATAACGTCATAACGTAATATTGTCATGATGTATATGATCCATGTGGTTATCAGCTCTCGGAGCTATTGTGTAACTAGTCCAGAATAAATTTATATCCTTTTGTACGATGTACGAGTTATCATTCGTGTGATGCAAAAGAAGAATCCAAGTGGGCCTGTCAAAGCTAGGTTGCTGACAGTCATATTTGACCAGGATCTTAGTTGGTCGTATAGTAGTATACATGCAAATGTCATTACTGACCACGTTCTTCATTGACCTAGTTCATTCAAGGCAGAAAATACCACAATGTCTTTTAGATTGAGGTAATCCAAACATTTGTGTTACTTTTTAAGAAATGGTATGGGTGCTGGTCGTTCAGAAAGCAACGGCAAACTAATGAACATAAGCTTCCATACAGATCGCAACAGCAAAAATGCTGGTGTTGACTGCAACGTCATGTAAAGCATATCCAACTAACTTAACCATGATATTATAATCGTTTGAAGTGGCCTGGAGATTTCATTCATATCATTCAAATGAATGATTCATTTATATTCATTCAATGAAAACAATTCAACAAATCTGTGTTCAATTTGTATTTATGTGGTCGTCAGGGACATCCAAGGCACTTCTGCTCATTCAAACTCCGAAAACAGTGTCACTCCAGGGTCATCCCTAGCACGGCCATACACCAATTCACCGACGACAGTCACTCCAGGGACATCCCTTGCACGGACACACACCCAGTCACCAGCGACAACCACTCGAGGGACATCCCTATCACGGCCACACATCCAGTCACCGGCGACAGTCACTCCAGTGATATCCCTAGCACGGCCACACACCCAGTCACTGGCTACAGTCACTCCAGGGTCATCCCTAGCACGGCCATACACCCAGTCACCGACGACAGTCACTCCAGGGACATCCCTAGCACGGACACACACCCAGTCACCAGCGACAACCACTCGAGGGACATCCCTAGCACGGCCACACACCCAGTCACCGGCTACAGTCACTCCAGGGACATCCCTATCACGACTACACACCCAGTCACCAGTCGACAGCCACTCTAGGGACAACCCTATCACGACTACACATACAGTCACCAGTCGACAGCCACTCCAAGGACAACCCTATCACGGCCACGCATCCAATCACCAGCAACAGTCACTTTGTTGACATTTCTAACACCCCTGCCCAAAAATATATGACACCCGAGTCACTCTATCGATCAGAAAAATGGTGGACGACTAAAATATTACTAATGAACTTCATTCATCATGTGCCTTTCCGGAAAGCGTGGGCAGACATGTTTCGCCGTCTTACACGATCAATACTGTCGTGGTTCTGCTTTGTGTTCTTGTCATGACCATACCATGTGGTCAAACCATCCTGGTAATTACTTCTTTGCTTTGCCATTGGTCTTTTCCCCTAACTATTGTCAGAAGTCACCAAGTTCACTAGTGTATTTCTTCAGATGACTTAACCAAACAGATATATGGAATCATTCCATCATGTGCCACACCGATAAGCGTGGGCTGTCATGTTTTGCCATCTCACTCGATCACCAGAGTCGTGGATCAACTCCGTGTTCCTGTCTCGACCATACCACGTGGCCAAGCCATCCAGGCATTTACCTCTCGGTCTCCACCTAAGTCTCTTCCCTTCGATCTTGCCAGTTCTCATCAAAGTTCTCTAAGTCATTCCTTGATCATAACATGCCCAACAAATTTTGACTTACAGGTTATGTGAGGCTGTCGCTCATATGTTGTTTGTCCACCAAGAATGATGATGACCATTCATTTCATCCAGTTGGGTTAAAGGTATGGAGCCGTGGGTTCTAAGATGGCTGATAAGGCCTATTTTGGCTCGATATGTTCTTTGACAATGTGGGCAAAGAATGCTTGACGTTTCTGGAGGAGGATTTCCTGCAGTGGTTTTTCAGTCTTGCCTTTTCTTCACAGCTCTTGCAGTCCTGGTTGCCTCACATATGACTGCACCATTGCGTAATGATGCGCGCCACGAATTTCGGTCTCTGGCTGCAGTCTCCGAGGTGTCATGATGAATTCCAAGAGCATTCAGTGAGATTTTCAGAGTGTCTTTAAAGCGTTTCCTCAGGCCACCTTGGGAGCGTTTACCACAACGCAGTTCACTGTAAACAATTCGTTTAGGGAGCCTGTGATCTGGCATGCGAGTCAAGTGACCAGCCCAGCGAATCTGATTCTTCATCAGTAGAGTGTGGATACTGGGCATGGACGCTCTTTCTAGGACTTCAGTGTCTGGAATCTTGGTTTGCCATTTAATCTTCAGTAGCTTCCTTAGGCAGACTGTGTTGAAGTGGTTTAATTTCCTAGCGTGTCGCTGATAAACAGTCCAGGTTTCACATGAATATAGCAGTGTGGATAATACAGCTACTGTGTAGACTTTTAGCTTTGTTAGCAGGCTTATTCCAGTTCTGTCCCATACATTCTTGTACAGTCTGCCAAAGGCCGCACTGGCCTTGGAGATTCTTGCATTCACTTCGTCATCAATTGTGACAGCTTGTGACACAGTGCTGCCAAGATAGGTGAATTTGTCCACAACACTTAGTCTATGATCATTAATATGGTTTACTATTTTAGCTTTGCTTGTTTATCTTTGTTTGTATGTCGACCGCAGTTAGGGTACCCACCAACCGCGGCTAGCTGGTTAGGTGGTGATGGAGCAGACAATTTTTAGGGCACATTTTCTAGCCCCTTCCTCATGCTATGGAAGTGAGCAGCGAATTCCTATAGAGGGCTGCTCGGTCGCTCAGGGGGCTGCCGAATCCCACTGCTGCTCCGGTAAGTAAAAGAGGACCATATGGCCTGAGCCGTATGGCCTGCGACTACGGCTGCCAGTGTACCCACGCCTGCCGCTTCGCCGCTCGCCCATCGCCACAGGGCTTGAAGGTGATATATGACGTTGGATGAAGAATGACTTGCGCGATGACTTGGATTAAAGTGAGGAAGAGTTGCGCAATTCGTCGACCTTACTCTCTCGCCTGAGTCCATCTGAGTCCAGTGGCAAGACAAGCCGAGACGACTGGAGACGAATACAGGTACAGTGGATGACCAGGGCGCTCTACGTTCCTTGCCGTGCTCATTACGTTCCACAACGCTTTGCAGGTAAACGCCGTCTTGCCCGTTGAATCAAGGATGATTTCTTCCGCGCAGTCTGCCGAAACCTGTCTTCACATGCTGGGTAGGTATACCCTAGTTTACCGCTTGGTTTGACACCAAATCGGCTACCCCTGCCTGGTTTAGCCAGCCTCTCACAGCTGTTGCCCGGGGGGTGGCCGTTGTCGCATGCTGACAGCTACTAGGAGTCACAGGCACGAGCTGGGTGTCAGGCTTGGACCAGTAGGGGATGGGTCCTGAAAAGGACATGAGAGTCATCCTTACCAAAGGGAAAATGCCGATAAGCGTGGGCTGTCATGTTTTGCCATCTCACTCGATCACCAGAGTCGTGGATCAACTCCGTGTTCCTGTCTCTACCATACCACGTGGCCAAGCCATCCAGGAATTTACTTCTCGATCTCCACCTTTGATCTTGCCAGTTGTCATCAAGTTCTCTAAGTCATTTCTTGATCATAACATGCCCAACAAATTTTGACTTACGGGTTATGTGAGCCGGTCGCTCAGAAAACAATGGCAAACTACTGAGCGTAATCTTGCCAAGAAATCAACAATCAGCTGAAAGATGTTTATGTTGACAGCGATGTCCTGTAAAGGATATGCGAGAAGAAGAAAAAAAACGTCCAATGACTCTAGTCAGTTTACGATTTTCATTTGTTTCTTGAAGGCCTTGTTCGTTGGTTTTTCTGTCTGTCCATGGCATTCTTTGCATTTTCCACAGCCATCAGATGTTTTCCAGCTTGACTGCTCATTTTCCACGCTTCACATCCATACAAAAGTACAGGATCTATGTAACACTTCAATACTCTTTTTCTCGCTTCAATTGATATGTTTTTATTTGTCAGAATGTTTTTCATCTTGCAAAAGCTACCTTAGCAATGGCAATTCTTGTTCTAATCTCTTCAAGGCATCTCCCAGCAGATGTTATGACTGTTCCGAGATAACTGTACCAAATCACTTTCTTAGGAATATGCCAATTTACTCGTATATGACACTGTGGTATGTTCTTATTCCCAATGATGACCATAATCTGTGTCTTCGTACTATTCAATTCTAATTCTAGTAGTTCACTGTGGGGAAACAACCGCATCTACTAAATGTTGCAGGTCCTGTTCATTGTCTGCAATCAATATTGTATATATGGAATACAAGGAGTTAAATTAGTGTAGTTTAGGGGTGAATTAACGTAATAGCTCAGTGGCGTAGTGTTTCGTACGTGATTCGTAAGACCGCTTAACCGCTTTCGAAACACAGTTGCGACCTACTTGGCATCAGACCGCGTAGCGCTGGTTTCTTACAAATAGGTATTTGAGCCGGTTGTTCAAAAAGCAATGGCAAATTCATTCATTCATTCAGTAGCATGTCCTTTGCAGAACCTCGCTCCCATAACAACCTTCTGGAAACCTTCTCGATCATAAGCAAGATGTCCTGCGTCCGGTACACCCATCTGGAGATCATCCGCCACATTCTGCACCCATCTTCTCTATGGCCTTCCTCTTCCTCTCTTCCCAGGCATATACCCCTCCATTATTGTTCTCTCCAAACTTTCGTGACGTTTCAAGTGACCAAAATATTTCAATTTTCTTTGTTTTATCGTTTTTAATAGCCAACCTTCTTCAATATTCAGCTCTTGAAGTATTGATGCATTCGTTCTTTTCTTTACCCAAGATATTCTTAGAACTCGTCTATAACATTTTTATTCAAAGGCATGTATGCGCTGTTCAGCTTGTTTAGTAAGTGTCCAGTGTTCACAGGCGTATGTTGCAATGGGAAAGATGCATGCTCTTAAAAATCTATTTTTTTTTAGTTCCATAATTTATTCAGTTGTTTTAGTCTTTCAAGAGCAATCGATAGTCGTCGTTTAATTTCTTTCATTGTGTGTCACCGTTGTTGGTAATCAAAGACCCTAGATATTCAAAATTTTCCACCACCTCCAATTGTTCCTCATTAACATATATTTCTTTCTCCATAGTGGTTTTATCTGTATGCATTATCTTTGTTTTTTGCAATGTTAAGATACAAGTTGTGATTTTCACTATTCATTTGGGTTGAGGCTATTAGGTTTTCTATACCAGTCTGTGTTGTGGATAGCAATACTGTATCATCAGCATACCAAATCTCTGGTATGTCAAGACCACCGATATTTAGGGCATCATATAGCTCCCTATTTATATCTTCTCTTACATTTCTCATTATATTTTCGGTGTTCAGGTTAAACAAATAGGGGGACAGCACACATCCCTGGCGGACTCCTTGCTTGATGTCAAACCAATCTGATGTCTCGCCATCTATTCTAACCGCTGCTTGTTGGTCTAGATAGAGCATTATAGAGACTTGTATTACATGTCTTGGAAAGCCCATATTCCTCATGATTTCCCAAAGTTTCTGATGTTTTACACAGTTAAATGCCTTTGAATAATCCACAAAACATGAGAATAGGTTTACATTAAATTCTCTGCACTTCTCTATTATTAAACGTAAGTAGTAAGGGACACGCAAATGACTTAGCAAATCTGGTGCAAAAACGTCATCGATGACGCAGTTTTTTACTATATGAAGCGTATAGCACCAGTTTGAAAACGGATCCTTTCCGACCTCATTTTTCAAATATTGGCGGGTATTTTCTTGGGTCTAATTGTCACTTCCGGTTGTCCTGCTGACTACTTCCGGTTCCAGGGGCGGGCGGGGCGAATAGGTACCTCCGCCGGCCGCCTCGGCTTCCCCCGATCGCTTCCGAGACCATTCAAAGACATCAAGGTAAGCCTCGGGCATGTGGAATAATTATATAGATAAATAGACCAAATAGTTGCCGGGCACATGGGTTCGAGTCCCAGTGTGTGTGTGTGTGTGTGGTGCGGTGCGGTGCGCTCGAGCCCCAGGCATGTAGATATCAACCCCCATCGATGAGGAGATCGAAATCCAATATGACAGAGTGGAAAAAATTATTTATTCCATCACTTGAGTTACCCCGAGTAGCCAAGTAATGGCCTCGTCAATAAACTTTTGCACGCTGATAGCTTTGGCAGGTGTTCATACCCAGGTATCAACTTTACGTGATTGGTGAAAATCTGGTTTCAAAATATACTAGAAAGGCATACAATATTATTAAAAAATTAAGCCTAAAAACATAATAAACGGCTAAATGTCTTGTATGTTTACCGGATCATATTAATGTCAATATAAAACTACTAGTCTCAATTAATGTAAGACGTAACTTGCTAAGAATTACATAAAAGTATGTAATGAAACACCACAAATAACTTCCCCTTGTTTACAAGCATAAATAAAATTAACCAGGGTAGACTAATCGGGTTCCTTGGCTCAACCAGAATTGTCGCCACTTTTGCCTACTAAGCTACCCTTGAATGGCAGTTTATCTGCGCGGACAAGCAAACAGTAATGCTCCACCGACCACGACCCGGGATAAAGATAATAGCCAAGGGCCAGCGGGTACTGATAACCGGTAGATAAAACATGAAGATAATTACCTTTGACAGGGTAGCCGAGTTGTGGTCAGTAAAGGCTAGTATGTACAGTTTACATGAGTGGTAGAAATAATACTGACTATGTGTATGTACATGCGTGCGCGCGTGTCTGTGTGTGCTATCAATTACAGGCCATCACAGTCAACCTCAGCATTCTGTGGAGCGTCAGGCTTCCGAGGGCAAGTTTGCAATTGTCATTTTGAACGAACGGCAGCCGTGTCATGTGCGTGTGTGTATGTGTGTATGTACATGCGTGTGTGTGTGTGTGTGCGCTATCAATTACAGGACATCGCAGTCAACCTCAGTAGTCTATGGAGTGTCAGGCTTCCTGGGGCAAGTTTGCAATTGTCATTTTGAACGAAAGGCAGCCATGTCATGTGTTCGTGCGCGTGTGTGTGTATGTCCATGTGTGTCAAACCAAACTTATAAAAATCTCAGTCAAACATATGAAAAGTAGGAAACTTTGTTAACCAAATGTGAAAATGTTTGGACAAGTGAAGAAATATTTCATGCATAACTTATGAAAAGTAGGAAATTTCGTTAACAAAATAAGAAAAATTTTAGCCAAATTTCAGTCAAACAAATATCTCACGTTGTCATTTTACTGGTCAAATTTCACCCAAACTGGTGAAAAGTAGGAAATTTTGTTGTCCAGCTGTGAAAAGTTTGCCCAAACTTCACCCAAACCTATGAAAAGTAGGAAACCTTGTTAACCAAATGTGAAAACTTTGGCCAAATTTCAAACAAACTCATAAAAATTAGGAAACTTTAGTAATCAAATGTGAAAAGTTTGGACACATTTCATCCAAAACTTATGAAAAATAGGAAATTTTGTTAACAAAATATGTAAAGTTAGGCCGAATTTTAAACACAACTCCAAGGTAGGAAACTTTCTTAACCAAAATGTGTAAAGTTTGACCAAATTTCAACAAAATCCATAAAAAAAAGTATGAAATTTTGTTGACCAAATGTGAAAAATTGGGGCCAAATTTCAACCAAACGTATAAATATCTAACCCAAACTTGTGAAAAGTAGGAAATTTTGTTATCCAGATGTGAAAAGTTTGAAAAATATCAAACAAACTCATAAAATATTAGGAAACATTGTTAACCAAATGTAAAAAGTTTGGACAAAGTTCATCGAAACTTATAAATAGTAGTAAACTTTGTTAACCACATGTCACTATGGTTGAATGAAAAAACAAAAATTTCAACAATAAAATTGTACAAAAATTAACAATTAAATTTCTCTTTTATGTTTCCAATTTGAATGTTTCATGTAGAAATTTTATTGTTTATTTTTGTACAATTTTATTGTTGACATTTTTTTTCTTCATTCAACCAAAGTGACTTATTACATAATATACATTTAAATTTCTGAAATACAGCTGTTGTTTGCATAGGGGACAAGCGAATATCTCTAGTAGGTTGGGGATTTAACATGACAACGTGAGATATTTTTTCCCATTTGGTTAAGGAATTGTCCTACTTTTCATAATTTTTTGATGAAATTTGTCCAAAAATTTTCACAATTGGTTAACAAAATTTCCTACTTTTTATAGGTGTCGATGAACTTTGGCCAAACTTTTCACATTTGGTTAACAATGTTTCCTACTTTTTTATGAGTTTGTTTGACGTTTTGTCAAACTTTTAACATCTGGATAACAAAATTTCCTACTTTTCACAAGTTTGGGTGAGATATTTATAAGTTTGGTTGAACTTTGGCCCCAATTTTTCACATTTGGTCAACAAAATTTCATACTTTTTATGGATTTGGTTGAAACTTGGTCAAACTTTCCACATTGTGGTTAACAAAGTTTCCTACATCTTATGAGTTTTGTTTAAAATGCGGCCAAACTTTACATATTTTGTTAACAAAATTTCCTATTTTTCATAAGTTTTGGATGAAATGTGTCCACAATTTTCACATTTGATTACTAAAGTTTACTACTTTTTATGAGTTTGTTTTAAATTTGGCCAAACGTTTCACATTTAGTTAACAAGGTGTCCTACTTTTCATAGGTTTGGGTGAAGTTTGGCCAAACTGTTCACAGCTGGACAACAAAATTTCCTACTTTTCACCAGTTTGGGTGAAATTTGACCAGTAAAATGACAACGTGAGATATTTTCCCCCTTTGGTTAAAGAATTTTCCTACTTTTTATAAGTTTGACTGAAATTTGGCTAAAATTTTTCCTATTTTGTTAACGAAATTTCCTACTTGTCATAAGTTTTGCATGAAATATTTCTTCACTTGTCCAAACATTTTCACATTTGGTTAACAAAGTTTCCTACTTTTCATATGTTTGACTGAGATTTTTATAAGTTTGGTTTGAAATTTGGCTAACCTTTTCAAATTTAGTTAACACATTTTCTTACTTGGGCAAGATTTTTTGCCATTTGGTTAACAAAGTTTCCTACTTTTCATAAGTTCGGGTGAAATGTGGTCAAACTTTTCACATCTGGACAACACAATTTCCCACTTTTAATAAGTCTGGGTGACAGTTGGCCAAACATTTCATGTTTGGTTAACACATTTTCCTACTTTTCATAAGATTGGGTGAGCTTTTTATAAGTCTGATTGAAATGTAGCCACAGTTTTTCCCCTCTGGCTTGCAAATGTTATTACTTGGCAAAGATTTTTGCCATTTGGTTAACAAAGATTCCTACTTTTCATAAGTTTGGGTGAAATTTGGTCAAACTTTTCACCTCTGGACAACAAAATTTCCCACTTTTAATAAGTCTGGGTGACAGTTGGCCAAACTTTTCATGTTTGGTTAACAAATTTTCCTACTTTTCATATGTTTTACTGAGATTTTTATAAGTTTGGTTTGAAATTCGGCTAACCTTTTCACATTTGGTTAACAAATTTTTCTACGTTTCATAAGATTGGATGAGCTTTTTATAAGTCTTATTGAAATGTAGCCACAGTTTTTCCCCTCTGGCTAACACATTTTCTTACTTGGCAGAGAATTTTGCCATTTGATTAACACAGTTTCCTACTTTTCATAAGTTTGGGTGAAATTTGGTCAAACTTTTCACCTCTGGACAACAAAATTTCCTACTTTTCATGTGTTTGACTGAGATGTTTAAAAGTTTAGTTTGACATTCGGCTAACTTTTTCACATTTGGTTAAAATTTTTTCCTACTTTTCATAAGTTTGACTGAGATTTTTATAAGTTTGGTTGAAATGTGACCAACATTTTTCACTTTGATTAACAAATTTTCCTACTTTTCATAAGTTTGGGTGAGCTTTTTTATAAGTAAGGTTGACATGTAGCCACAATTTTTTTTCCTTTGGCTAAAAATTTTTATTACTTGACCAAGATGTTTGCCCTTCATTATCTCATCACATGACAACTATATACACCGTAAACACTAAAAAATTCAACAACCAAGACGTAATTATAATATATGGCTTGTTATATTACAGTATTGCAGTACATTTTACAGTATTTCAGTACATTTTTTAAGAATAAAAATGCATAATGTCATTATACGAAATGGATGATGTGAAATGTGGTGGTATACATAGTATCATCACATCATTTTATTTTCAATACAGAGCTCACATATATCTCTTTATTAAACTAGTATTTTGATAGGTTCTAGCCACGCGGTTGTACACTTACACATGTGATCGAGTGCGACGCCATCTTTATCGGTTTTAGACGATTGAATACCTTAGAAATATGATCAGAATCATCGCCATATTTAATCGCTGTGGCCATTACCCAAGTGTCTCGGCTGTATCGTTATGCTGTCAGTACGCTCTGAGTCATCCTCCAGTTTTCCTCAAAGAAATGTCTGAACACGTTCACGTACGTTCACTCCGCCGACATAGCCCCGTGATGAGTCACCCAGGAGGTCACCCTAAGATGATGATGATGATGATGATGATGATGATGATGATGGTGATGATGATGATGATGATGATGATGATGATGATAATGATGATGATGATGATGATGATGATGATGATGATGATGATGATGATGATGATGATGATGATGATGATGATTTTGTTGGTGGTGGTGGGTAATGGTGATGATGGTAATCCTGATGACAAAAACTACAGAAGATCATGGGTGCCGGTTGTTCAGAAAGAAAACGGCATGCTTGCCCAAGAAGCACGCATGTTGGGACTGACTGCGACGTCCTCTAAATGCAAGGCATTACAGCTTGACTGCAGTATATAATAGTTAGACACATAGTTATAGTACGAGGCATACCTTTGGTCGTGACATGACCCGGCAAATCATGGTGGCACACGAACATCGAAACAATGTTGGGGTTGACTGCAATGTCCTGTAATTGATAGCACACGCGCGCATGTACATACACACACGCGCACGCGCACATGACATGGCTGCCGTTCGTTCACAATGACAATTGCAAACTTTCCCCAGGAAGCCTGACACTCCATAGAATACTGAGGTTGACTGCGATGTCCTGTAATTGATAGTGCACACACATACACACACGCATGTACATACACATACACGCACATGACACGGCTGTCGTTCGTTCAAAATGACAATTGCAAACTTGCCCCAAGAAGCCTGAAGCTCCACAGAATGCTGAGGGTGACTGCGATGTCCTTAATTGATAACACATACACACACACGCAAGTAAATACACACACACGTGACATGGCTGTCGTTTGTTCAAAATGACAATTTCAAACTTGCCCCAGGAAGCCTGCTCCCCAGAATGCTGAAGGTAACTGCGATGTCCTGTAATTGATAGCACACACACACACACATGCACACACACACACACACACACACACACACACACACACACACACACACACACACACACATGACACTGCTGTCGTTCTTTCAAAATGACAATTGCAAACTTGCCCCAGGAAGCATGAAGCTCCACAGAATGCTGAGGGTGACTGCGATGTCCTGTAATTGATAGCACACACACATGTACACACACACACACACATGACACTGCTGTCGTTCTTTCAAAATGACAATTGCAAACTTGCCCTAGGAAACCTGACGCTCCACAGAATGCTGAGGTTGACTGTGTTGTCCTGTAATTGATAGCACACACACACACACACACACACACACACACACACACACACACACACACACACACACACACACACACACACACACACGCATGTACATACACATAGTCAGTATTATTTCTACCATTCATTTAAACTGTACATACCAGCCTTTACTGACCACAACTGACCACAACTCGGCTACTGCCATTCAAGGGGAGATTAGTAGGCAAAAGTGGCGACAATTCTGGTTGAGACAATGGACCCGATTAGTCTCCCCTGGTTAATTTTATTTATGCTTGTAAAAAAGGGGAAGTTATTTGTGGTGTTTCATTACATATTTTTATGTAAATCTTAACAAGTTACGTCTTAAATTAATTGAGACTTGTAGTTTTATATTGACATTAATATGATCCGCTAAACATACAAGAAATTTAGCCGTTTATTATGTTTTTAGGCTTAATTTTTAAATAATATTTTATGCCTTTCTAGTATATTGTGAAACCAGATTTTCACCAATCACGTAAAGTTGATACCTGGGTATGAACACCTGCCGAAGCTATCAGCGTGCAAAAGTTTATTGACGAGGCCATTACTTGGCTACTCGGGGTAACTCGAGTGATGGAATAAATCATTTTTTCCACTCTGTCATATTGGATTTCGATCTCCTCATCGAAGGGGGTTGCCAATCGTGTAAAGTTGATACCTGGGTAAAGTTGATACCTGGGCTTGTCAATCACGTAAAGTTGATACCTGGGTATGAACACCTGCCGAAGCTATCAGCGTGCAAAAGTTTATTGACGAGGCCATTACTTGGCTACTCGGGCTAACTCGAGTGATGGAATAAATCATTTTTTCCACTCTGTCATATTGGATTTCGATCTCCTCATCGATGGGGGTTGATATCTACATGCCTGGGGCTCGAGCACATCGCTCCGCGCATACACACACACACACCCACCCACACATATACACACACACTGGGACTCGAACCCAGGTGCCCGGCAAGTATTTGGTCTACTTATCTATATAAGTATTCCACATGCCAGGGGCTTACCTCCATATCTTTGAATGGTCTCGGAAGTGGTCGGGGGAAGCCGAGGCGGCCGGCGGAGGTACCTGTTCACCCCCGCCCGCCCCTGGGATCGGAAGTAGTCAGCAGGACAACCGGAAGTGACAACCAGACCCAAGTAAATACCCGCCAATATTTGAATAAATGAAGTCGGAAAAGGATCCATTTTCAATCTGGTGCTATACCCTTCATATAGTAAAAAACTACGTCATCGATGACGTTTTGCACCAGATTTGCTAAGTCATTTGCGTGTCCCTTACTACTAAGGTATATTGATAATGTGATCTCTTGTTCCTCTTCCTTGTCTAAATCCAGCTTGAACCACGTTAATTTCTTCTTCCATTTTCTTAAGAAGTCTTCCCATTATGATGTTTAGTAGAATTTTGCTTGCATGACTGATCAGGGCAACAGTTCTATAGTTGGTGCATAATTTCAGGTTGCCCTTTTTTGATATTGGAATGAATATAGTTCTCTTCCAATCTTTTGGCTACCTCTTGTTCCTCTTCCTTGTCTAAATCCAGCTTGTACCACGTTAATTTCTTGTTCCATTTTCGTAAGAAGTCTTCCCATTATGATTTTTAGTAGACTTTTGCTTGCATGACTGATCAGGGCAACAGTTCTATAGTTGGTGCATAATTTCAGCTTGCCATTTTTTGGTATTGGAAAGAAGATAGTTCTCTTCCAATCTTTTGACTATATACCATATTTCCATATCGTTTTACATAATACGTGATAGATTTGTATGCTTTGTTCTCCTCCCGCTTTAATTAGCTCAGCTGGTATCTCATCACATCCAGGTGATTTACCATTCTTCAGGTTCTTTATTGCCCATGCAATTTCATCTAATGAGGGTTCAGGTTCTGTCTCTGCTGTCGTTGGCTCGTGTATCTCATTCATATCCTTACATTCATATCATTCACATAATGGCAAATTACTGAACGTAAATACTCGCCAAGACATCAACAGCAGCTGATAAATGCTGGCGTTGAATGCAATGTCCTGTATAGGATATGTAACAACAACAACAACAACAACAAAACGTAATAGCTCCCTTAGAAGCAAGTTGTTAATGCAGTAGAAATCTAGTACAGACTTGATACGGGAATACCAAAAATGAAGACACAGCTCAGGCGACGTCAGAACCAAGTTTCGGGAACACCTAACATGAGTTCGGGTGGCGGGGTAGGGGTATCCCACTATCAATAGCGAAATAAGGGGCCCCCTTCCCTCTGTGCGCATGTGGTGAACGAAGTTGAAGAGCAGCCCACAGATAGTTGTAGGTTTTGGTCTCCAAATTCACGACGGTAGCCAGAGTATCTATGGTTTTGTTTTGCGGGAAACCATGGCTACTGTCATCGGCCAGTATAGTCGCTGCTAAGAAGGAAAGCAATGGCAAACAACCTTCTTTACAAATGCCAAGAAAGTCATGTGTGCAATTTTATAGAAAATCAGAGAAACGGCGTAAATGGCCTCGCCCGGTAGGTGTAGACATGTGTACCTGATGACGCCAGACAATCAGCAATCGACTGAGTGCAAAAGATTACCAACATTGAAAGTGGAAACTTGGAATGTTAGAACTATGAATGGAGTTGAACAATTCGTTTAATTACATCTGCCCCAGGAAAAGTGAGCTGAAAAAGCCTTTGAAGTCTGAGGAGCGATGATTATGTGGGGGTGGGTTTGATGGCTGGATTGAGACTTAATGACGCCAGCTGGATATCCATTAGATTGCTGCCTAGTTAAAGGGTATCCAGTCCTTCTTTTAGTGTGTCATTTAATTTCACCAAGGGAATATATTGTTTGTAATTTTATGGGGCATTTTTGCGTTCTACTTACATGATGAGCATTTAATTAGAACAAATACGCTAGGGATCGCGGTTTGTTGTCCCATTATACATAAATTACGTTATAAACGTGGGTGGTCATGTTTCGCCATCTCACACGATCACCAGTCGTGGTCCAGCTCTGTGTTCTTGTCTCGATCGTGTAATGTGGTCGAACCATCCGGATATTTATTTATCTGACTTCCTCTTGTAATTATCCCCGTAATCTTTCCAGTTGTAATGACGATTGCCAGTCCGTTTGTCCTCATAATGTGTCAAAAATATCCCGATTGTCTGAGACTTATGTCTCTCACCAGTTTACGGTTTTCATTTATTTCTTCTAGGAATTGGTAGTTGGTTTTTGTGTCCGTCCATTGTATTTTTGTTTGTTAGTTAGTTTGTTTGTTTGTTTGTTTATTTTATTTATTTATTTATTTATTTATTTATTTGGCATTTTCCTCCGAAACCGCATGTCCACTGCCATCAGATATTTATGAGCTTGTCTGCTCATTGTCCATGTTTCTTATACTTATAAAAGTGTACAGGTTGTATGTAACACTTCAACACTCTATTTCTCATTGCAAAAGACATATTTGTATTGGTTAACGGGTATTCCACATTGCTAAAAGCTACCTATGCCATAATAAATAACATATTGGGACAAAAGAAAAACTGCATTTTATAATATGAAGAACGTTGTTATGTAATAAATCCTTGTCGTACGAAGTTAGAAAATTAATTCCTGCATGTTACACAGAACCAGATTTATCATACGGCTGCGAATACCGGACAATGTGTAAATAAGCAAACCATCAAATCAAACTACAGAGATGTGATTCTGCAGAAGAAAGCTGAAAACTGCTTGGTCAGCCAGAATGAGTAAACTATACGTTGTGAAACAGGCTAAATCATGAACACAGTGTATCACAAACATCAGAAAGAGGTAGTTGTCATTATCCAAATATCCTGCATGACAGGAGTTAATGGAGGACAACTCACGACAGGCGATCAGGACAGGCAGCCTGATGTCACCGAGTACAGGTCAACTACTAAGCAGTTGAAGCCCTGTGGTCATCGTGCCACGTTACACCGCACGGGCGACACGAACTGTGAGAAGAGAAGGACTGACCGAACATACCGGTGTCAGGCAGACGGGTTTAGGACATCGAGACGGACGGACAGATAGGGTTATGCTTGTGTATTAAGAACGTTGTGAGATGGCTGTAATGAGAGATTACATGACTGACTGGTAGATTGAGATGTGCTTGAGCTGAGACAGTGAGAGAGCTATTTTGTATTATTCTATTATAAGATGTATGAAGCATGTATATACTGCTGTAATAATGTACGAGTTGCGCATAGTTATGAGCGCAAATTCCGCGAATGTACCCAATGTAAATAGGTTACGTGAATAAACGGGTTTACTTCACGTTGCCGTGTGTGAGAGTGTAATCATTGAATGTGTGTAATTGTTTCGCCCCTGTTCTAGAGAGCGAGCCAAATGTTAATATAAATAAGACCATGACAGGGAACGAACGTGGGAGCTCGTCCGGTTCTGAACCATACATTAGAACGTGGACTTTTTGTCCAGTTTTAAATCGCATACTTAAACGTCAGGATTTCATCTGATGTTGAACCATATATTTGAAAGTCTTTCGAACAGTATACATGTAGAATGCACACCACTGTCATTTGAATTTTGAATTGTATGCAAAGTGGAATGCTAGTACGTATGTAATACTGAGTTGTACGCTGAAAGAAAGTGACCAAAAGCAGTCCGGTTCAGAAAGTTAACTCGCACGAGAATCTGAAATTACTACAATCTCTATTACTCTATTAACTGACGACAAAGACATTACAAACTCACATCCATACTTGACTGCATACAAACCTATACATAATTAACATACCGCACATACACCACAGAGTCTAACATCTACTAACATTTTTCTTTCCCCAGCAAACAGATTTGTCTCCGGGTGTTAAGACAAAGTGAATTTCTCTTCCAATCAGTAAAGTACTGACTCGCCTCCGGGTGCAGATATCGAAGTACATCAAAAGCTCCAAACGTCATCGGCAGCTAAGTATTTCTTTACATATTTTTGTAAGATGTCAGGCCCTACCTGTATTTTTTTCCACATTGTACACATGATATATGTATTACATTTGATTGTGTATTATATTGATTGAATTTGATCATATACTGTACTTTTTGTGCTATGGTTAACGCAAGTTTCAAACTATCATGGCTACTCTACACGATTTTATAGAGTCAGGTCAGAAATTAGGCTTAACAGGGGAAAAGTTATCTAAATGGAGTGAGACGAAATATGCAGAGCAGTTTCAATTAGAAGATAAAGCTAGAGAAAGGGGGGAAACTGCAGCAGAGAGAGAATTGAAGAAGGCTGAGCGTGATGCTAAAATTAAACAAGCTGAAGAAGAATTGAAGAAAGCTGAGCTTGATTCTAAAAATAAACAGGCTTAATAAGAATTGAAGAAAGCTGAGCTTGATTCTAAAAATAAACAGGCTGAAATAGAAATGAAGAAGGCTGAATTAGAAATTAATGCACAAATTAAGAGAGAAGAAATAGAAATGCAGTTCAAATTGAAACAACTAGAAATCGAAACTGATATTAAGAAAGAAACTAGAAAATCAGAAACTAAAGAAAAAGAAAACAATCCTGCCACCGTCTCACACGTACACGGGTGTTCTTAGATCCCTCACAGGCACTCAAGAAACTATCAGTCTTGCGTGTGGTATCGATATTTATTCAGGAGCTTTTCTTTCAATTTGGTAGCTTCCGCTAATTCTAGTTCTTACATTTTGGTAGCTTCATCTAGTTCTAATTCTTTATGTTTGGTTCGCTTCAGCTCGTTCCAATTCTTTATTTCTAGCTTCAGTTTATGCTAATTCTTTCTTATGTAAGCGTTCTTGTGCTCTTTCTTCCCTTTCTGCAGTAGCCTTTCCATCTCTTTCTCCTTTTTTCTCCGCAGCAGCCTTTCTGTCTCTTTCATTTTTATCCACAGCAGCCTTTCTATCTCTTTCTTTTTTTTTCTGCAGCAACAATTCTATCAGTATGTTCTTTATAATTTTTCCCTGCCCATCTACTTTCTTGTCACCATTGTATCCCAAATCTTTCCCTGCCTCAAAGCATTCTTTTACAGTTGACATAATTATGCTATTTCTTACCTAATATCAATATACAATAATGAGACAATGTGATGAATCAAATGGCAATAATTCTAGATGTTAATATACAGCAATCAAAAAAAAAAAAAAAAATAGAGTGCTGCTTTAATTAGCAATATCTATAATGGGGTACTTATCTGAAATTGATAACTTTTTGTTTTCCCAGTGCCACTCGTGGATGTCTCTATGATCTAGTTTGTCATACCATCTGGGTACTTGATATTCAAATCATATAGTACATTTCAATCCTGTTATTTAGAAAAGTAACAATTAATACCATACAAAAATTGTGTGTATCAATGTCCAAATTTTTAGAAGAATTACATATTATGCGGTATTCAATAGTGAGTTTTGTCGGTCGTCTAGTCTTCTGTCGTGTCGTCGTATTTGGCTATGTAATGTCGTTTTAGCAGCAGTATAACATTAACTAACATATAAACATTACAATATTATACAGCTGTAAACTTTTAAATTCTCAAATTTACTTTGGGCTGTGATTATTATCATAAGATTGCAACAGATCTAATTTCTCTCACTCAAGTATCACTCATGATCACTAACTGATTTACTTTCACACTCTCCCAAAATTCTCTCAATTATCTAGGCTGTGATTCTCAATTAAACTTTACTCTGGGCTGTGATTCTCAATCATATGATTGGCTACTTCTGACACCAACTGATCTAAACTTTCACTCTGGGATGTGATTCTCAATCATAAGATTGGCCACTTCTGACACCAACTGATCTAAGCCTGTCAACTTCTCACACGTACACTGGTATTCTTAGATCCCTCACACGCACTCAAGAAACTATCAGTCTTGCGTGTGGTATCGATATTTATTCAGGAGAAACCTGAACATCGTCACAATGCACACATAAGGCGGTTAACGTATACATCATTATCATAAGCAAACAATTATAGCACTTAAGCAATCACACGACACCCTGTATTCAAATGCTCGCTATCTTCAACATGGCAAACCAGCTAGCACTATCGCAAAACATATACACTCGCTCCTGGAAACACATGCGTTTTTCTTCTAAACCGTCGAGTCCTAGTCTGCCGTTCCTCACGCTGACCGGATGGTCACGTGGTACTGGACCCCGTGTATCATTTAACCCCCAGACTGTCTCATCTGTCTCAACAATCATATCGTACTGCTGTCAGCCCATGTTGTGTCGGGTCCCTCAGTACAAAGTTGTCTGGTCAATCTTGGACGGAGTCCCGTAAACTTATGTCCCTTGTATTACGGGGTCTTATCAATGTCCTGTCTATGACATCTCTGTGTCCCCGCCTATGTCCTATCTCTAATGTCTTGTAGATGTCCTGTCTATGACATCTCTACATCCTTGTCTATGTCCTGTCTATCACATCTCTGTCGTCCTGTATATGTCCTATCAATGCCATATGGCATGTCCTGTCTCTATTCCCTAACACGCTGACACAGTATAAGAAATACCAAGGTATTGTAAAACAATTTCACTACTAGGGACTGCATATCAGCCTGGACCCAGAATTTTGAGTCAATTATGGAGCATTACCAGATAGCAGTTTCAGACTGGTATGTCACATATATCAAAAGTCTCTATGGAGAACCTCTAAGAGACATAGAAACCATTCCTAACGAGTTAATGAAAGACTACCATCACATAAAGACCAAAATCATGGCACATTTTATGTTAGATTAAGCAGGGTACAGAGAATATTTTTCTAAATTATCTCCAAAATCGTCACAAACGTTCTCAGATTATATCTCCCTAGTTCAAGACATGTTAGCAAATGGTTATCATCAGCTAAAGTAAACAATGATTTTGAACGTCTAAAAGACCTCATTTTGAGAGATAAGGTCATCTCATCACTACCATTACCTTTCTCACGTTTTTTGTAAGCGTGTGAGTGTGAAACAGTACAACAAATAGAAAAACATGGGTCGGCTTATTTTACAGCCAATAAAGATTGCTTTGTTAATATTTTGAAAGATATAGAATATGTAGCAGCCGCTACATATGACAGACCCAAACCAACTACGTACAACAAATCTATAACATTTGGTAGATTCAGAAACTACCAGTGTAAACACTGCAATTACAATCACAATGAAAACGAGATGTGTGATAAAAATCCTACATATCACACTTACCTACAAAACTTCATAGATAAACAAGAAAGTGAACGAAAGAACTGTAAAAGATTAACTAAATGATTCCTTTGGGAAGTGTACGATCACTGGCTCCATTCATGTAAAGGTAGACAAATGACAAGAAAAGCAAATGCAACAATGTGTGATAGTTCATCTTCTGAGGAAGAACACGAAGAAGAACCACCAGCAAACGCAGCTGAAAGTATTGATATTTTCAGTCTAGATAAATGTACAACTTGCAACAGTTTCCATGATGATGAAATTTTAACATGTGGCCATACTGTACCCATCACAATCGAAGAAGCAAACTCAGTTATATATTCTAAAGGTAAACTTAATATTCATCAGGGTTATGTCAACGGGAAATTAGCTAGTGTTTTGAGGGATAGAGGCAGTATTCTTATTGGTTTGAGAAGAGAGTTTCTATAGCCCTCAGATTACACAGGGAAATTTGTTACCTGTAGACCATTTTCAGGAAACATTGAAAATTACCCACTAGCTTGGGCATATATCCAAACCCCTTTTTAAACAGGCAAGGTGAAATTTGTCGCATTAGCTAATTCATTTTGCGATTTAATCATTGGTTCCCGATGTAATTGACATGCCACAGGAGCATATAACTACCTGGTATTAACATGTATTACCAAATAATGCAGTAACAAGAGCAGCTGCAAAAACAGAATCTCAGATAAACCAAACTGAGACATTAGAACAGTTAAGTTTCATTATAACCCCTCCCAAAGACATGAGGGAAAATTTTTTAAAGCCACAAAAACGCTGATAGGTCATTACAAAGACATTTTGAATTGGTAGGCCAAAAGCCAAAATTATCAAATAACGCCAGCTGGCATTTTTAGTTTGAAATGCGGTATCTTGACAAGATACTACACAGAAGATGCCCACTACTACAGAACATACCGTGTTACCTACTTAACACCGTAGAAAATGCACTCCAAATATCCCATGATTTACCTTTTGCGGACATATGGGCTATGCCAAGACACGATCAACAATAGTGACCCAATTCTACTGGCCCAAATTCTGCAGTGATATTAAACAATACTGCAGATCATACGAGGTCTGCCAAAGCTGGTAAAGAAAGGGAAACACCCTCAAGCAAAGCTACAACCAACAGATCTTGCCAGCGACCTTTCGAAAAGATTTCAGTAGATATTGTGGGCCCTTTAAACCATGTTACACTGAAAGGAAATAGATATATTGTAACAATGATTGAGTTATGCACTAGATGGCCTGAGGCTATTGCTCTCAAAACATCACCTCTAAATACGTCACTGAAGTGTTTTTTCTTCCATATCTTTGCTAGAATTGGCTTTTCCGACACTATTCTATCTGATAGAGGGAGTCAGTTTATCTCTGCAGCAACCCAGGCCTTTAATAAGATGTTAGGAATAAAACAGTGTTTCAACAGCCCATACCATCCGCACTCAACGGGAATTATAGAGAAAATTAACGGTGACCTAAACCACGTTAGCAAAAGTCACCCAAGAATGCCCCAGTGACTGGGACACCTTTTTACCTGCTACACTTTTCGCTTATCGAGAAGTGGCGCACAGTAGGACAAGGTTTTCACTCTTTGAACTTTTATACGGAGCCAAACCACGTGGCCCATTAGCGATTTGTAAAAAGTTTTTGACTGAAAGGAACAATGACCATAAACCAGTGTCACCATACCAACATGTTACAACATTACGTGACAGAATCAGGAAATCATGTGTAATGGCTAAAGAGATTACACCAACAAAAAGAACAAAACACTGACATTAACGCCAGGACAAGACGTGCTACTTCTCTTACCTAACAACAAACATCTCCTAGCAGACTCCTGGCAAGGACCTTTCAAGATACTCAGACAGATTTTAACAGTGGACTATGAAGTTGCAATTAATAACAAGAACAAAATACTCCACATCAACATGTTGAAACCCTACTACAACAGAGGCGACAGCCAAGACGACACAGCAATAAACACGACCATAGTAGACCACACAGACACAGCAAACACAGACGAAATACCAGTGCTGACACTAGACACGACAAACACATTACAAGACATTAAAATATCATCAAACCTCTCTCAGACTGACAAAGACAGCTGCATACAACTACTACAAGACTATGTGACCATTTTCTCCAACCATCCAGGACAGAATGATCTACTCAAACATCAGATCATACTTACTAGTCAAATACCTATAAAATGCAGACCTTATTCAATACTAATACATTATAAACACAAACTACACCAAGAAATTCTAGACCTTGAAAAAAAAAATTATCAGAATATCACAGTCACAATATTGTTCACCAATTGTCATATTGAAAAGGAAAAAAAAAGATGGGTCGACACGCCTATGTGTTGACTATCGCAAACTAAATGCAATAACTCAGTTGGATTCCCAGCCAATGTCTAGCTGCGAAGATATACTGACAGACATGACAGACGCTAAATATTTCACAAATCTTTACATGACGAAAGAGTACTGACAAATACCCATGACTGGGGACTCCATTCACCTTACAGCATTCGCCACACCATGGGGCCTATACGAATGGTGCAACTTACCATTTGGGCTAGTCAACACCCCAGCAACATTTGTGAGAATGACAAGACTGCTGTTAAAAGACGTACCTCATGTACTGACATACGTAGACGACATATGCATACACACCAGCAGTATGACACAACACATAACGACATTACGACAAACTTTTGAACGTATCAGGAAACACAACCTGACTGTAAAACCAGCAAAAGTTGAAAGTGCTTTTCATGAAATAGGTTTTTAGGCTATAAAATGTGTGATGGTAATATCACTACTGATGATAAGATTGTATCTAGAATTTTGAAACTATCGCTTTCTACAACGAAGAAAGAAGTAAGAAGCTTGTTAGGATTGGTGAACTACTATAGGAAGTTCATACTAAATATTTCAGACTTAACAGAACTTTTCACCGATCTGTTGACAATGCGCCAACCAACAAAAATTGTACACAGTGAGGGCCTAAAAGAAGCTCTTACAAAAATACAATGGCATTTTGATTTGCCCCTATATTAAAATTACCAAACATTAATCTTTGTTTCACAGTTAGAACTGGCGCGAGTAGTGTGGGTGTGGCTAGGGTCCTCCTACAGACCTACGACAACGTTTTGCATCCATTGGCATATATCAGTCGCAAGTCAACGCCAAGTGAACGTAAATACAGTGCACCGTAATTGGAATGTTTAACTCTGATATACTCATTATCTAGGTTACCAAGGTATTTGTTGGACAAACACTTCATCGTTGAATCTGACAATAGCCCACTTAAGGTAGTAATGCAAGGAACACCATCAAATAATAGAATTGCCAGATGAGCGTAATTGCTACAAAATTACAGCTTTGAAGTACGCCACATAAGCGGTACTGAGAACATGATCGCGGACCGTCTGTAAAGGATTCCTCTCGACGAGTCCAACAACAGTCTAATGCGCTTGAGCGCAAAGATTAAAATAAAGTTATTAACAGCGCTCAGACAAAAATATCACATTGCAGCGCAAGACATTACCCCGTGTGACGAAACGGCAGTTCATCTGTGCTTCGTCGGGCAAGAATCCCCGTTATCGGGGACTTTCCCGGTTATTAATAGATTGGGGATGTCGAGCCTGATTTTCCATCTAGAAGGTTCGCGAAGCACCTGGAATTTGATTGACCAGGGTTACTGGGTACACCAACGAATTCTCGTGCAGAAGCACCTAGAAATTCTAGGCGGAGAATGAGTATCTCGAGAAGTTGGCTTTCACCATGAAGCACTCATTTCTCGTGCGCGTTGGGACGCACGTAGGAGTAATGCGTCAGGAATAGTCATTCACTTTCTTTCTCCCGAGGCGTGAGGACGCATGGCTTTTTGCTAGGCCAAGGTGCAACTGACTGTTGTCTATTACGGCATGCTTGCCCATTGACTGTACTGGTAGCTGACTGGAGGAGGTTCCGTAAATTCAGGTATTTATTTTATTAATTAAGTTAACATTGTAAATGAACAGAAAATGCGCTCGTTTCCAAATCATTAATATGCGGCCGACATTGCATCGCTAATGAGGAACGGATCGATAAGCTGATTGAGAAACTAGGGAGGTATGCACTTGTGCGTGTCGCCGTGTATACAGGCCTGTGTAGTTTGGTCAACTGCTTAGAACTGAGTCCGTTGTATCGGCCTATTGTGTTCACCTGTTATGAACTATGTATGGTAACTAGTTGTATATACTAGGTTGTTGTACTCTGATAGAGCACAGTTTACTAATGGACCTTATGAACCTAATTTATGTCAGTCAGTAGTTAAGGTTAGCAGAGCGTTGGGAATTAGGCAGGTAAGTTGATAGGTGGAGATTTCAGACAGTAAATTGCTGAAGTGCTAGTTAAATAGAGCACTTAGTGCTTAGCCATAGGAAGTGATGTAAATATTTTGTGTTAATTAAATAGTGAATTCATATCGTGGAACTGTGGGATTCGCTGAAGGTAAGTTCTTCAGTGGTGCAAGACATAATTATACGATGTTGTTAACACGTATATATTAGGTCATGTGTGTAATACTTCTATGAGGGATGTACCGACCGCTGAAATGGTTCGATGCGGTATGACAATGCGTTGCCGTCGCGATGTAGACATGCGTTCTTGATTCTTTTCTTTACTGTCCTGTTCTGTCATTCTTGCATGAGTATTGAGTGCTGATGTGAGAAAAGTATGGAGGAACAAATGGAGGTTGAATGAGGCACGGGGACAAATGGGATATGGTGACTGAGTGCAAGTTATTAAAGTACTTGACTGGCAAATCAGGCCAGCCGGGAAGTTCGGCCAAGGCCCAAGGCACCCCCGCTTGGGAGGTCAGAACTGGATAGAACATGTGTACATGCAGGGCTCTTACCAGAAGGACTTCTTGGCAATAGGACAGAGTCTAACAAGAAGAATTTCGCTACAGAGTGGGCAGGTTGTCCCACCAGCGAAATGGATGGTGTACATACGTTATGTGGTCATGTATTATTACTCTATGCCAAGTGGTATTACATAGATCGAGGTTATGTTTCTTATCGAATGCATAATGTAAGGATGGGGTCCAGGGACTCCTTACCTTTATATTTAGTTCTTGTTAATTCTAGAACTAGTATAGTGATTTACTTTAACGACAACCTTTAGGAGAATAGTGGTAGGTGAGACGTTAGATCCGACTCGTCATTCTTGATACTGAATTTGTTTGACGGGCCGTTCTGAAAGGCCAACGGACATTGGACTGAGACTCATGCTTTAATACTATCAACATAGAGATGATTCTCTACTTAGTTGAATACGGAAGGTTGAATAGGCATGTATTTGATGCATGTGGGCCAATGTTTGGAGCCGAGTACTCTCACTGATCGCTCTTTCTTTCCGGGTGTTGCCTGTTTTAGAACCCAGCCTATTACAACAGTGTTGGCCAGAAACCACTACGTGTTCTATCGCAAATGGTCACTCGACTTACTTACCACGCCTGACTGTACCACATCATGCAAGAGGGTGAATCAGAATGACTAATACTCATCACAGGATTCTTGAGCCCTGAAGCAACACTTGTGGGAACCAGAGGGTTTGTCCCTATGTAAGAACATTGTTTAACTCAATTTTAAGCAAATTGTTCAACTACCTGAGCAATCATGCCTGAGGACGAAGTCCATTAAAGTACTCTGTAAAGAAGATAATATGCTTGATCCAGAGAGATGTCCCAAGATGGGGGAATCTCTGCTTTGGGAGCTCATCAACTCAAAGTCAATGTTCATCCGCCTAATTGTCGGAGAATAATACAGGTATAGATTGGCACTTATCAAGGTGCAGTAATTACGTGTGCAACAGTGTCCGGTCAGGACTAGACCCACACCTTCTTGCGTATTAAGTTTACATGACAATTTCAGGTATACAGGTCAACTAATCCTTGTCCTACGGAACATCTGTGAGCTGAATTGAGAAGTTGTGTGATCCAATCACTCTGACAACTGAGTCCAGAAATACTGACATGTTCGGTCACCAAGGTCAACTAAGTTTCTCTTGTGTGCCTTGACTCCGAGAGAGTCGGAATAGTTGTGACAGTGCAGTGTGTAGATATAATCTGCATAAACATATATACATTTCGTGTGACTCTGTTGAACTTGCTGCAGTAATGATTCGTTACCCAACCAGGGGTAAGAGCTTCTATTCCAGGACCATTAGGTTGGTCATGTGATACGTAATTTGACATCAAGGTTAACTGGGGTCACCTCAAGAAGGAGGGTCCCCCAGCCAGGCTGCAGACTGAGAACTGTTGAGGGTTGTTCACAGTGACTGTGTGACATTGTAGATTGAAGTTCATCCAGTAGTGTGTGGTCCAAGTGGTTACTTCCTCTGACACCTGATCTTAGCTCTGAGGACGGAGTGGTCTCCAAAGGTTCCAGTCATCATTGTGGAAGGGAGCCGAGTGAGTTGCGGACTGACTGGACGGAACATCTACATCAAATCTGCATCTCAGCCTACTGATGAAAATTAGTATCATCTCTGACTCTGACTCTATCTCTAATCTATCCTCCACTATTGTAAATAGAATTAGTCTATCACGGTGTTCAATTCCTACCTATTGTCTTTAGGGTAGAATAAACTTTGTTTATGTTGACTTATTCTTTTACAGTTATTGAGTGTGGTCACGGACGATGCCTCAGTGTTCATTGTAGCAAGGGAGAGGGTAGTTAGTGGGGGTCTAGAATCTGGAGTGGCTTGTAGACATATTTAACCAATATGAGGTCAACAGCAGAGTAAAACAGTGTATCTACCTATCCTACTTTGTTTATGTTGACTTATTCTTTTACAGTTATTGAGTGTGGTCACGGACGATGCCTCAGTGTTCATTGTAGCAAGGGAGAGGGTAGTTAGTGGGGGTCTAGAATCTGGAGTGGCTTGTAGACATATTTAACCAATATGAGGTCAACAGCAGAGTAAAACAGTGTATCTACCTATCCAGCCCCTGGGGTCAGAATACACGGGAGTGCTAGGACACCAAGGCTTGGTTAATTCTCAACACCCAAGGCGAACCTGTCACACTCCATAGATATTTGGGGGCTCGTCCGGGATCATTACCAGACTCTGTGTAGTGTTAGGAAATCTCGTAGGGCTACTGACTTAGTCTATATCCTCTACCACCAGTCTACATAAGATTCTACTACTTCTACCTATCTCATAACTGTCTGACAGTTGCTTTAGTTAATACTATTGGTTAGTTATTGATTGTATTGCTTGGCACACACATACACTTAGGTAACTACATCTCATAGTCGACATGTCTACCCAAGAGTTAGACTTAGCGTAACTTCATGCACCTACGCATGAGTTAGGTCTAGAGGATGATGCATTGAAAGCCTATGTTCAAGGGGTGGAAAGAGATTTTCGCCAAGAGGAACGAGAGAGGAGGAGAGCAGAAAGAGAACTTGAATCTAGTAAAGTAACTTTAGAGGAAAAGAAGATAGCAGCTGAGAGAGAGAGAGAGAGAGAGAGAGAGAGAGAGAGAGAGAGAGAGAGAGAGAGAGAGAGAGAGAGAGACGTGACCACGAGTATCTCATGAAGCTACTTGAGGCACAAGCGCCAACTACTGGTGTAACTGAAGGAGCTATGGGAGGAGATGTGCCTCCTGGCTCAGAGTCAACCAGTAGACGTGACTACCAGGCTATGAAGTGGCCTTTACTGCCGTTCGAACACGAAAAAGAACGTATAGATCAGTACTTAGGAAAGTATGAAGCGCTGTCTAATGCAATAGGGTTAGACAAGCAGAAATAGTCTTTGAAACTCTCCCAGGGACTTCGCGGGGCTGGCTATGAACTGTATGCACGCTTGCCACCGGGAATACAGAACGATTACCCGGCATTAGAAGCTGCACTCTTGAAAAAGATTCAAGATCACCGCGCACTCGTACCGACGGAAGTTCAGAACTTCTAAGCGGGAACCTGGTGAATTGTTTTCAGCATACAGTGTGAGGTTAAACTCATACCTTCTCAAATAGATGGCCTTGGCAGGATTTAAAGAAGAGTATGAAAGTTTTCGTGAGTTGATGGTTGTAGATCAGATGCGGATGCAAATGTCAAAACCCTTGCGAAACTTCTTAGGTGAGAATGGGGCTGAGAGATTGGATATATTCACCAAGTTAGCTGAAAGGTATGTACCAGTCCAACAGATCCGAGGTCGAAAGACCGGGATCAAGGTAAGTCAGCGAAGGCATCAAAGAAGGCCAATGGTTCTAGTGAAACGACGAAACAGGTAACCACTTTAGAGAAGAACTCTAACATTACACCCAATAAGAATAGCCCATCTAGCTCCCCAAAGAGGAAGTGGAGTGAACGGTGGTGCAAATTCTGCAAGTCCAGCACCCACAATACGAGTGAGTGCAAGAGTAAGCCTAAGGACTTACACTTTGCTTGCCTGGCAGAGATAAGGGATAAACCCTGCAGGAAAGTGAAGTTGGGTGATGGGAATTGTGAACCTAAGAGACCTCCCGTGGATGAGAGTAGAAGTGAACGGGCAACAGGTGAATGTGCCTCTATGACACAGGATTGCAATTTCCTGCTGTAATTGCATCCCACCTGACAGGCCCAGAGCAACTCACCGGGGAGATGACGGAGATACAGCCAGCCAGTAAGAGTGCTGTAGCGTTACGTTGCCCGATTGCCAATGTGGAGATTCAGAGCTAGTACGTTACTGGACGCATTCAGGCGGCAGTAGTACCGGACCCAATCTATCCCATTATCTTGTGACAAGACCGCCGGGGCTTGGTCTGGTTTGCCACGATAGATAATTATCCCCAGCCTTTGCTCCAACCACCTCAATAGCACTCTACATCTACCAGGCCCCACACAAGCCGGGACAGCTGGACCTCCCCTCCCTCACCTAGGGTTCCCTACCCCAAGGGGGCTCGGACCAGACACCAGTCATATCACTGCACAAAGTCATAGCTAAGAAAACAAAAATTTAATTCTGAACTAGTCAACTACAACACAGAGAAGGATGGCTGAAAGCCAGACTAGAAGGTACTATGTACAAGAGCACATCTGCAGATGAGGATTCTTCGTCATGGAGACGGACGATAGCTCGTGCGGTTGTCCAGTCGTGGTAGCGACTCACCCAGGCTCCTCCAGTGGACCGGAACTCCAAGGTCTGCTGCCTCTCCAAAGTTCCCTCTTCACACAGAGAACCAATCAAGGGCTGATCAAGCGCAGTACCACTGCCTGACTGACACTGCACCGATGAACAAGGATCCTTCCTTGCTGTCGTACTATTTCACTCGTCACACTCCTGATGAAGTCTGGGCCGACCCTAGAACATTAGCGGTCTCCCACTTGCAGAAAAAGTACATGTAGCACCGTATCAAAATACACAAGAGCCTGGTCACTCTTCTATCTCATAAGTGACCCACACACTGATATGTCACCTTACAGAATGAGCGGTTGCTCCACATGAACACAAAATGTCACTGGCAAAGTCTATCAGGTGACTAAACACTTCACCTTATTTCCATGTCCTTGGATCAATAGATCTTCACACAGTATCATGTATACTACCCTGATCAAAGGGTATCAATCACACCTTAGCATACACTGTCAACAGTTCACCACGTTACTATGAGGTAGCTCCCTACCTTCACAAACATGTCAACAGTTCACCACGTTGGAATGAGGTAGCTCCCTACCTTCACAAACATGTCACTCTGATGTTCCCACCACGTAAGTACTCAATGTCTTAGGTCACTGGACCACATGTTGGCTTCATAAAGGTAACCAATGTAGAAACACTATTTAAGCATCAAATTATACATGGTGTCCCATAACAACCCAGCCGGGCCAGAAGCATATAACACAGGCCATGGTGACCGGTAACCATGATCACTTTACTCAACTTGAAAGTTCCCGACCTTGTAATCACCAAGGTTTACACTGAGTTTGAATGTCACCAGTGCTTCACTGGCTAGAATCACCAGACGTTTCAGTGTTGGATCCTCTCAGGATCGGATGACACTCGTCGGACTCTTGACGGAGGTCCTAACCTAGACCTACCGACCTCTTCAGCACTCAGCTCCTTCCAACATTGATCTCGCAGAATCAGAAGACCACTCCCAGTATGGCCTCAATCAACTTCTTGATAGGCACTGGAATGAGTGGGCCCATAGAGCTCATGGTAAAGCTCTTGAATCTTCTTCAGTATAGCAATAACAGATCCTGAAACACGGAGAGGTTGGTGTGAGTACTCAACTACAACAAAGACTAACAGCATCTCCACCATGTCACCTGCCTCTCAGACATTCCTCATGTCTACCAACATGAGTATGAAATCATCACATCATAGATCTACCAATAGTCATAATGTATAGGCATAATGATATTAGAGAAAGCAATAGCACACCTGTTCAGTCAAGTCACACTTCTGGGCTACATATAACCCCTAGCACCAGAGTCGACTGTATGACTCTGTCAAGCATCCTTCACCTGGTGCCAGTCCAATCCTGTTTCACCTTCCATCATCAATCAACATATACACCTACTTCCCTTTCAGTGTAGTGATTACTTTATCGAGAAGGTGTCCAGCCGGACATCTCCTTCCTGACAGACTCATCAATTCACCAATCCCTTAACCCATGGACTGATCAATTACACACATTAATAACTATATAACCATAATAAATTATACTCCTGATAATTCATTACTATAGTATTAACTAAGGAGAACTCATGAATTGTTACACTTAAATAACAAACTCATATCACAGCCATAGTGTCAGTTCTGGGATCTCTGTCCCAGATCTTGAGTTGCCCTTTTATTCACTGACTATCTTCCAGGTCAGTCATATCTGTGCCGGTCGAGCACAGCTTTGGTGGCCATCCACCAGTACACTTTCCCACAGCTACTGTGGGTCCCGTGTACCTTGTCCCGTGACGAATTAAGTCACGTCATCCAATGTAGCAAGCCTCCAGACTCTCCACCACCACACTCTGGCTCCACCTTTTTTTTTTGGGGGGGGGGGGGTTTCCCCTCATATACTACTACTTCACGGCAGTATTCCCAATACTCCATGAACCGAATCAGGGTTCCAGAAGAGTAGAATATTAGAGACAGAAACGGTTAGGTTCAACTCCTCGATCTATCTAGACCTAACGGCCTCGAATTACGGAGTGCCGCATCACCCTCGATCGGGTATGTTCAACCATCGGATATGCTCGATCGCTTTGGGTCGGACCCCTTCACCTAACGGGTTGGGCGTACCGGCCTACCTCCCAGTCGGCTACCTAGACAAACGTAAGATGGAACATGCACGGTCATTCTAGCGGACGGACATGCACACAAGCAATAACAATAGTATCATAAATACTTCCTATCACTGTTATCCTACCGATGTAACACCATTCTGCTTACGCGGAATAACACTCCTATCTTCACACAGCAAATACACCACGGCTGATCTCACCTTGATTCCTCGAAAAATCACCATCACTGATAGAACAATTCAGTTACAATTCTAATGTCACGAAGCACATTACACATCTCTAATAATAAGCTCTACCTTATCATTATTTACAGCGTCTAGCATGTTGATGTACTGACTGACAAACTGTCGCCTTGCATGCGTAATTAATAAACCAAACCAGTAACTGCTACACACTGTAAAGCACATCGTTCGGCCTAATTTTATTTACACACCACTCGCTGTGGAATACGGCTTGTTCCGTCAGGTAACACATTACATCGCTGATCGATAAAGCCTACTTAAATATGCAGACAGCCAGCTGTAACTTGTAACGCTACGCGACGACTCATTTTTGACGGCAATTAATTCGTTCGGGGAGGTCGGCACGGCATCAAGACAACAGTTAAATAATAGAATAAGTATTCAACTAACCTGTGATTGAACAATCACAAACTTGACTGCAGATGTCCGCTCTGGCCGCGAATATTGACATCAAAATTACATCAGCCTGTTGGCTGTGATCTGTCTACGCTGAGGTCTGGTTGGCGACTGACCACGACTAAGTCAGTGCGCCTTCAACTCGCCTACACGGGCCGCGTGACTTTCATGATTCATGAAGAAAACCAGAGTCACGATGAGTTCCACCAACCCGTGCTGCATGAAGCACTCGTGAACTTAGAGATCTCTACCACGTACGCACTTGAGGGAACATTCTAGATTTTTCTATAAATAACTAGAATAGCTCCGCCCCGCACTACTTTTCTAGGGAAATCCTCTATTAATTGATATTAATTTCAAGGGAGACCAACGCATCGCACTCCCTTCAAAGGGATATTATGCAGAGATCTGCCGATCTGTAGGCGTTTCGTCACAGATCCTTGGCCGTAAGTACGTGTTTTTGGGCGAACCAAAGTACCCTAGCAACCATAAGTCTAGGCCGGTCAGATCTACAGAGGAAGAGGGTCTAGAGAAGGTAAGTCTCTAGAAACCTCAGCCGGATGTGAAGAGTACTGCTTGGAGCAAGGATGCGACGGTGTGTCCTTGTTCGAACAGGTTGTTCAACGGTATGAACCCATTAAATCAGGGTCAGTTCAACTCTGGAAACCGGTCGCAGTTATTGCGGACCGGATCAGAGAAGCGGCAGTGGGAACGTAAGTTTGGTTCCTGAGAGCTTCCGAGCTAATCTGCTGCAGAAGGTACATGTCAGGTCCCTAACCGGACATCTGACTGTAGGGGCAACCTGAAAGTGTCTATCCCGATACTTTAGGTGGCCGGGAATGACAGGCGACATGCGCAGATATATCAGGTCTTGTCCTGCGTGCCGTAAATGCACGCCAGGAAAACGGACTAAGATGAAGATATCCTTGGCGGTAGGAGATCGAGTTCAAGTACTACTCCCAAACGAAAGGAACGAATTCGAAAGCGGGTGGCAGGGCCCATTCCTAGTGGATAAAGTGGGGCTCCACAATTACTATGGAGTGGCGATCCTGGGAAAGTCTGCTACTTTCCATTCCACTCTCCTCATGAACTATGAGGGGAAGCCCGATGATACGTCTTTTCACAAACGGGCGCTAAGTTTCGCTGAGAATGCGGTTCGGGGCTCAGGTCAGGTAGCGGAAAGCCTGTCACACCATAGGCAGTC
Organism: Cepaea nemoralis; assembly: GCA_014155875.1. NCBI lineage: Eukaryota > Metazoa > Mollusca > Gastropoda > Stylommatophora > Helicidae > Cepaea > Cepaea nemoralis. Next base: position 279,500 of record JACEFZ010022879.1, read on the forward strand.
CTATATGTATGTGCAGGTACCTTCTTTGTTTCAACCCGGAGATCGGGGGAACATGACCGGCCAAAAGAACACCCGCAGTGCTAGCTACACTGAGAACCGTGGTCGGAAGAGGTGAGTTGTGTCGGATAGTACACAGACCTCTGGTTCCTCAAACCGACCGACTGCAGTCCAGCTGGGTCATCGAAAGGGGAAACTGGAATTGCAGAAGTCCAGTAAACTCTGGCAGAGACGATCGTTAAATCAGATCGAGACGGGAGCTCAGTTCCGCCAGAAACTGCGAGTTGACCGATCGCAGTAGCGGAGTAGGCGTTGATCACCCGTGGTACTGGATAGCTCGCAACCCCATCAAGGTTTGTAAAAGTATCCTATGAAATATTGTCGGGTTAGACTTCCTCACCCGCCATCCGGTCTCTAAAAGAGAAGATTGAACGACTCAGACAGCTTCTGGCAAAGAAGTGGAACGACGGGGTCGATTCTCTTAAAGTCGGGGGGGGGGGGCCTATGTGACGAAACGGCAGTTCATCTGTGCTTCGTCGGGCAAGAATCCCCGTTATTCGGCGCGTCATCAGGGACTTTCCCGGTTATTAATGGACTGGGTATGTCGAGCCGGATTTTTCCATCTAGAAGGTTCGCGAAGCACCTGGAATTTGATTGAACAGGGTTACTGGGTACACCAACGAATTCTCGTGCAGAAGCACCTAGAAACTCTAGGCGGAGAATGAGTATCTCGAGAAGTTGACTTTCACCATGAAGCACGCATTTCTCGTGCGCGTTGGGACGCACGTAGGAGAAATGCGGAAGGAATAATCATTCACTTTCTTTCTCCCGAGGCGTGAGGACGCATGGCTTTTTGCTAGGCCGATTGTGTAGTGCCTCACCCACAACCAAGTTGCAGCTGACTGTCGTATATTACGGCATGCTTGCCCATTGACAGTACTGGTAGCTGACTGGAGGAGGTTCCGTAAATTCAGGTATTTATTTTGTTAATTAAGTTAACATTGTAAATGAACAGAAAATGCGCTCGTTTCCAAATCATTAATATGCGGCCGACATTGCATTGCTAATGAGGAACGGATCGATAAGCTGGTTGAGAAACAAGGGCGGTATGCACGTGTGCGTGTCGCCGTGTTTACAGGCCTGTGGAGTTTGGTCAACTGCTTAGAACATGTCCGTTGTATCGGCGTATTGTGTTCACCTGTTTGAACTATGTATGGTAAATAGTTGCATATACTAGGTTGCTGTACTATGGTAGAGCACAGTTTACTATTGTACCTTATGAACCTAATTTATGTCAGTCAGTAGTTAAGGTTAGCAGAGGGTTGGGAAATAGGCAGGTATATTGATAGATGAAGATTTCAGACAGTGAATTGCTGAAGTGCTAGTGAAATAGAGCACTTAGTGCTTAGCCATAGGAAGTGATCTAAATATTTTGTATTAATTAAATAGTGAATTCATTTCGTGGAACTGTGGGATTCGCTGAAGGTAAGTTCTTCAGTGGTGCAAGACATAATTATACGATGTTGTTAACACGTATATATTAGGTCATGTGTGTAATACTTCTATGAGGGATGTACCGACCGCCGAAATGGTTCGATGCGATATGGCAATGCGTTGCCGTCGCGATGTAAACATGCGTTCTTGATTCTTTTCTTTACTGTCCTGTTCTGTCATAATTGCATGAGTAGAGCGCCCTGGTCATCCACTGCACCTGTATTCGTCTCCAGTCGTCTCGACTTGTCTTGCCACTGGACTCAGATGGACTCAGGCGAGAGAGTGAGGTCGACGAATTGCGCAACTCTTCCTCACTTTAATCCAAGTCATCGCGCAAGTCATTCTTCATCAACAGCATGAGTACTGAGTGCTGATGTGAGAGAAGTATGGAGGAACAAATGGAGGTTGAATGAGGCACGGGGACAAATGGGATATGGGTACTAGTGCAAGTTATTACAGTACTTGACTGGCAAACCAGGCCAGCCGGGAAGTTCGGCCAAGGCCCAAGGCTAATCCGCTTGGGAGGTCAGTATTGGAGAGAATCTTTGTACATGCAGGGAGCATGTCTTACTAGAAGGACTTCTTGGCTCTAGGACAGAGTCTAACAAGAAGAGTTTCGCTACAGAGTGGGCAGGATGTCCCAACAGCGAAATGGTGGTGTACATACGTTATGTGGTCATGTATTATTACTCTATCCCAATTGGTAGTACATAGATTGAGGTTATGTTTCTTATCGAATGCATAATGTAAGGATGGGGTCCAGGGACTCCTTACCTTGATATTTAGTTCTTGTTAATTCTAGAACTACTATAGTGATTGACTTTAGCGACAACCTTTAGGAGAATAGGGGTAGGTGAGACGTTAGATCCGACTCGTCATTCTTGATACTGAATTTGTTTGACGGGTCGTTCTGAAAGGCCAACGGACATTGGACTGAGACTCATGCTTAAATACTATCAACATAGAGATGATTCTCTACTTAGTTGAATAACTAGGTAGCATTGCTGAGGGTTGAATAGGCATGTATTTGATGCATGTGGGCCAATGTTTGGAGCCGAGTACTCTCACTGATCGCTCTTTCTTTCCAGGTGTTGCCTGTTTTAGAACCTAGCCTATTACTACAGTGTTGGCCAGAAACCACTACGTGCTCCATCGCAAATGGTCACTCGACTTACTTACCACGCCTGACTGTACCACATCATGCAAGAGGGTGAATCAGAATGACTAATACTTATCACAGGATTCTTGAGTCCTGAAGCAACACTTGTGGGAACCAGAGGGTTTGTCCCTATGTAAGAACTTTGTTTAACTCAATTTTCAGCAAATTGTTAAACTACCTGAGCAATCATGCCTGAGGATGAAGTCCATTAAAGTACTCTGGAAAGAAGATGATATGCTCGATCCATGAGCTCCCAGAGCAGAGATTCCCCCATCTTGGGACATTGTCCCAAGATGGGGGAATCTCTGCTCTGGGAGCTCATCAACTCCAAGTCAATGTTCATCCGCCTAATTGTCGGAGAATAATACAGGTATAGATTGGCTCTTATCAAGGTGCAGTAACTACGTGTGCAACAGTGTCCGGTCAGGACTAGACCCACACCCGCTTGCGTATTAAGTTTACATGACAATTGCAGGTATACAGGTCAACTAATCCTTGTCCCACGGAACATCTGTGAGCTGAATTGAGAAGTTGTGTGATCCAATCACTCTGACAACTGAGTCCAGAAATACTGACATGTTCGGTCACCAAGGTAACTGAGTTTCTCTTGTGTGCCTTGACTCCGAGGGAGTCGGAATAGTTGTGACAGTGCAGTGTGTAGATATAATCTGCATAAACATATATACATTTAGTGTGACTCTGTTGAACTTGCTGCAGTAATGATTCGTTACCCAACCAGGGGTAAGAGCTTCTATTCCAGGACCATTAGGTTGGTCATGTGATACGTAATTTGACATCAAGGTTAACTGGGGTCACCTCAAGAAGGAGGGTCCCCCAGCCAGGCTGCAGACTGAGAACTGTTGAGGGTTGTTCACAGTGACTGTGTGACATTGTAGATTGAAGTTCATCCAGTAGTGTGTGGTCCAAGTGGTTACTTCCTCTGACACCTGATCTTAGCTCTGGGGACGGAGTGGTCTCCAAAGGTTCCAGTCATCATTTTTGAAGGGAGCCGGGTGAGTGGCGGACCGACTGGACGGAACATCTACATCAAATCTGCATCTCAGCCTACTGATGAAAATTAGTATCTCAGACTCTATCTCTAATCTATCCTCCACTATTGTAAATAGAATTATTCTATCAGGGTGTTCAATTCCTACCTATTATCTTTAGGGTAGAATAAACTTTGCTTATGTTGACTTATTCTTTTACAGTTATTGAGTGTGGTCACGGACGATGCCTCGGTGTTCATTGAAGCAAGGGAGAGGGTAGTTAATGGGGGTCTAGAATCTGGAGGGGCTTGTAGACATATTTAACCAATATGAGGTCAACAGCAGAGTAAAACAATGTATCTACCTGTCCAGCCCCTGGGGTCAGATTACACGGGAGTGCTAAGGACACCTAGGGTTTGGTTAATTCTCAACACCCAAGGAGAACCTGTCACACCCCGTCGCAAAAGAACGCTGTTAAAACGTATTTAGTGAGATACGGACTATGTCCAATTATATTTCCAAATAGCATGTTTAAATTGTGAATGTACCGAATAAATTAAGGGAGCCGAACGTGGAAGTGTACTAGGATATTAACTGTTGTAAATATTTTCACATTTAAGTGCAAAACGAACAGTATTACACAACTACAAGAACTTACCGAATTCCCAGCACTTGGAAATATTCTGTAGTACTAGCACTGAACAACACTGTAATAACTGCACCGAAACGTGCAGCCGTTTTAATTAATTTACGTACTGTGTTAGTTAAACGACACCGTTTCCCCGAACAGTTTACTTCAACATTTTGTACAAACGAAATGTTCCTTTTCCTCCAGCGTGTTCCTAATTTTTGTAAACACGGAATTTATTTCCGTTTCTTTTCCCAATGTGTTTATAAATTGTTATTATAGCAGACTAAACGTAATTTGTTAAGTATGAATGAGCGAATTGAATGAATGAATTTTATAACTTTTGAATTTGCATATAAGAGATTGAGAGAAAGGATTTATATAATTGTAATCTAAGAATCATCGATTGACCTCATTGTTCAATAGTGCCAGACATGTCACTATTTTGAATAAAGTGAGGTCAAACGTTTGACACTTAGACAAACAACAAATGTACTACTTTATTGAAAGTATCTAAAAGTTATCCTACATAATTATTTATGATTGTATCTAAAGGGAAACAATCTTATATTGGTAAAATGTTACATGTATATGTTTTTTTTTTTTTTTCAAAGTGGTCAAATGACTCCAAAGTACCAAGTTGCATCAACTAGAGGTGGGCGATGGTTACTAAAAATTTAACAGGACCAGGATTAGAATATCTGGCCATAGGGGTTTGTGTTTTAGTCCTTAAGTAATCATATAGGGTGATGACTTGACGCCTAATATGTTTTTTTGTTGAGAGGGAGGAAGTAGCTTGAAAGATAGCGTCAATCGTTGTTAACTTCCGGTCTGTGCTGAGTCCGTTGTCAAACAAAGTAGCAATCCGACCAGGGGACTATACTTGATGTGAGTAGCCTGATGGCAACAATGAATTGAGTATACATCATGCATCATTGCCAAACAGATAGCACCTTGCAATGATATAATATTATGATCCATCAATGTAAACAACTATTGGGTTCTGACATGAAATTATAATGTGAACACAGACTGTGTGTAACTACCCACATAATGAAAGGGTGTCCCTTTCATAAGATAGGGGGAGAGTGTCAGGAACCCAATATCCTGCATGACAGGAGTTAGTGGAGGACAGCTCACGACAGGCGATCAGGACAGGCAGCCTGGTGTCACCGAGTACAGGTCAACTACTAACCAGTTGAAGCCCTGTGGTCATCGTGCCACCTTACACCGCACGGGCGACACGAACTGTGAGAAGTGAAGGACTGACCGAACATAACTGTGTCAGGCAGACGGTTTTAGGACATCGAGACGGACGAGCAGAGAGGGTTATGCTTGTGTTTCATGATTGTTGTGAGATGGCTGTAATGAGGGATGGCATGACTGACTGGTAGATTGAGATGTGCTTGAGCTGAGACAGCGAGAGAACTATTTTGTATTATTATATTATAAGATGTATGATGTATGTATATACTGATGTGATAATGTACGAGTTGCGCATAGTTATGAGGGCAACTTCCGCGAATGTACCCAATGTAAATAGGTTACGCGAATAAACGGGTTTACTTCACGCTGCCGTGTATGAGAGTGTAATCATTGAATGTGTGTAATTGTTTCGCCTCTGTTCTGGAAAGCGAGCCAAATGTTAATATAAATAAGACCACGACAGTAGTAGTCGTGTTTGGTCATTTGATTAGAAGAGAAAACTGCAACGTGCTCTTTCAAATGGATACATTTGTGTAAAGAGAGACGGGGGGAGATAGCGAGAGAAGATTCTCGACAACATCTTGGTATGATACGTAGAGGTGTCAACATAAGGTTGATAGACATCGCTGAAGATAGCAGCATGTGGAGAAGCATGATCTCCCACGCCTGTCGGTATGACACTTGGTGATAATGATAATAATGGCTTCATTTTACTTACTGCGTGCCCAGGGCGTCTGAAAGTGTGTAAATGGGCCCTTTACTTACATTACATATTTACATTGGATACGGCCTCACTGGTTGGAAGAGAACCAAATCTTCACATTGCAGACGCTGTGCTAGGTCGTACGTTGTATTATTACTCACAGTAGGAGGCTATTACTTTCTGTGAGAGCAGTTTCCATGGCGGGGGAAGGTTGTCGTAGCCATTGTGTCATACCCTGACTAGCGCAGATAAAGCAATAACACGTTGTTTTTCGCATATCCTTTACAGGACATCGCTGTCATCATCAGCATCTTTCAGCGGATTGTTGATTTCTTGGCAAGATTACGCTCAGTAGGTTGCCATTGCTTTCTGAGCGACCGGATCACATACCCCTAAGTTACCGATGCGATTCGAACCACTACTGATTTTCACCGTCATCACGTTACCCACGAGAGTATACGAGATTACGGAGAAAGACGTTAAACTGCTAGGCCAGGGAGACCGGTAATAACAAGTTAGTTCTGAGAAATGGTGTAGCCGTTCATGGCTGTCATCTAGACATCTACTGCCTTCCTGTGGCGACTTCAGGCAGCAATGTTCAATATAGGGTGAAGGGCGCTAAGCGATGTGCTGCAGGTTAGCAGAAAGAAGGGACTTATTATCATATTATTAGGGTTTACCTCAAGCTTTTACCGGCTATGTGGCGAAGGGGTTATGAATACAACTTGTAATCTCATATACCCCGTTCGAAACACAGCTGCAGGAGATTTAGAAGCAGACTGCCTTGCGTTGGTTTCTCTACAATGATATGAATGCTGGTCGTTCAGAAACCAATGGCAAACTACTGTACGTAACCTTACCCAGGAATGGAATCACAAACAACCGAAATTTGCTAGAGTAGGCTGAAACGTCCTCTAAAGGTATTGCAACTAAGTTTTAACCTCCAGTTTATGTATACCAATGTGAATATTCCGCCAAACTGTCCCGTCACGTGCCATGCCGATATGCGCAGAGGGGAACGGAGGGGAGGTCACGGTTCATCACATCACACAGATACCACTCCAGAATGAAATCCGTGTTTTTGTCCTGTCTTTGCCCTATAGCAAACCATCGAGGTATTGATCACCTGCTCTCGCTGTATACTAGAGGGGAATAACACGGCTGCTTACTACTGAGTTTAGTGTGAAATCTACAAGTGCCACGAAACGTGCCATCTTCTGATTTGTCAAATTAGGATAATGCATCACCCTGTTCCATATACTGGCATAAGTTTATATAAACTACAAATTTATAAGAATTTAATACGCTGTATACTTAGTATTGCTACATTGGCACCTTGCCGTCTTGACAGACGATAGTTTTGTGCTTTAAAGAGGCATAATAACTTTTACCTATGGCGGTAGCGAATGTGACTGATAAGGCCAATTTGCGCTGTAAATGTCCGTTCACAGTGGGTGCATGTGAACACGTGGTCATTTGCACCATCTTACGTCTCAAACGATCGGTGTGTGACTTATCTGCAATAATTTTCTCCTTTGTCTTTATTCCATTTCTGATGTTTGTCCTCCATGCAACACGTTCAGCGGCGACTTGCTCCCAATGTGCATTATCAATGCCTTATCAATCATGTCCCGCTTACACACATCTTTGTATCGTAGTAGAGGCCGACCCTGAGATCTCTTACCAATCTGTAATTCACCAAAAAAGATGTCCTTTGGTATTCTACCATCATCCATCCTCCTAAGATGTCCTATCCATCTAAGTCTACGAAGACTGAGCATGGAATAAACTGTCACACAACCTGATCTTTCCAATACTTCAGTATTTGTGATTTTGTCTTGCCACTTAATACAAAGAATTCTTCGCAGATACCGCATATGAAAGCTGTTTAAATGTTTCTCTTGGTGTGAGTAAGTTGTCCAGGTTTCACTGTTATAAAGAAGAGTACTAAGGACACAGGCTTGATAGACAAGGACTTTTGTTTTTGTAGTAAGCTTCCTGTTCCTCCAGACTCTTTTTCTTAACCTGTTCATTGTTGTTGATGCCTTACTGTGGCGAAACGCCAGTGGCTCATGTCCTCATGCCTTCTATAAATTTGGGGAAATAGAGGGAAACAGCTTTCGGGAACCCTCAGTTCTCTTGTTCGCTCAATCCCCATGGAAGATACTTTAACAACACGATCTTCTTAATAGAATTATTAGAAATATATCTTTCTTCGGGGAAAACCCGATAGGGTCCCCTACACCAAATGAGCACCAGTGCAAGTTCTGGTGCAATTCATGGCCGTTCCAGCACATACCGTTTGGTAGTTGCAGCATGTCAAGTTGATTTAAAGATTAAGACAGAGGTGCAACATACTACTGATGCAGTTGGAAAGGTAATAATTGGGTTGTGGGTAGTCCAGCCAGACCTGGACCTATAAATGTATTTTGTCTCGACGGGGAAGATGAATTGGCGAAAAGCCAATCATAACATATGAAGAGTTGGTTGACCGTTGGCCAATCTAACTAGGCGTCTTGTTCTTGGCATAGCCGGGGGAGTGAATCTGAACAATATATCTCCCCAGAGGATTTCATTTGTTCTTGGCGGCAGATGAGCTGTTGCTATCTTTCTTTCTACGGCTTGAATTGGGCATACTGTCATCTTTCTGTAGAATATAATCATTGGATAGCTACGGTATGCCGGAAGGAGGGAAGGGCTCCTTGGGGATGGGGTCCACCAATCTATGATCTATCTTCTTGAGCCGGAAGAGGCTATCCACAGGGCTATCTCTTTCGTCTTTTACTCGATAGGATGATGTCGGGAAGATAATGGACTTCTCTATCTCACTGAGAGAACCTGAACTCATCTACACTTATGGCTTGTGCAGGGCACTGCCGGTGCATTGGGGCGACAGCTCAGTCGAGAGCGGCGGCCGGAGGGGATGGTATCTTCTTTCTTATTCTTGCTGGGAATGGGGAACGACACTTCTTTACATACAGAAATGTACCCACACAACACCACAAGAGCTTTGTCGTGAGAAAGGCCGGGTTTGCAAGTGAGAGGGAAGCATGGACATGAATGTGCCCAATAATAATAAAGGCTTGGTATGAGTGTGGAGAGTGAGTCTTATATGCAAAAGGTTCCTAGGGTAAAACGACAAGACCTCGTCAAGCTGAAGGCCTAGTCTAGGAAAGACGCTGCCAATCCAGGACCTCTTGTCAGGTCGGGCCAATTCAATCAGGGCTCTTGATTAGTATTATTATGTATATATTTTGTTATGGCAACTGATGTGCTGAGACCATTAGGAGTCTCCATGTCGGCTGTACCAGAAGTTTAGGCTGGAGACTCTCACAAATGTTTGTCCTTTCCAGGGTCCTTCTTTTGGAGGTATGAACAGAGCTGAAGGTCTCGACAGGGCTCTACGCAGGAAGTATGTTTAGGACGATGCCATGTCAAGTTTTGGGCCATGCCAGGTCTAAGAATATGATCTCTACGAGATAGAGCCACTGCTGACCTTGAAAGAATGACCATCAGCTGTACTGACACATCACCAGTCATCTCGATGCGCTAGGATCGAGTCCTTTTGTATTCTGGACTGAACCCCACTTAAATATCAGACCCACCCATCCTTGTCTGAGACAGTGAAGGATACCTACTCAATTCCCGCTCGGGAACTATTTCCTTTTTGTAAGAACTTTCCCTTAGCATTGTGACCAGGGATCACAGGACATTTTCCCACGAACATTAATCTGGTTCCACGGAGAACCGTTGTTGGCCAAACGAACCGGGAGGGAAAGCAAGGAGGACTTATCATTTGGTGAGCGATATGTGGACAGAACGGACCTTGACTACAGCTTGGTCTATGATGTAAAGCCTTGATGCTCTGTGTCTGAACTGAATTCTGTGTCCCGGTTTTGTCTGTGTAGAACTATCTGTTTTAACTGCCTTAATGTTTTCCTTTGCTGTTCTTGATTAGGTTAATAAAATTACTTTCAAGTTGTTCTGACGATTGCCATGTTATTTATGCGTCAGCCAGAAATACACCTTAGAGATTAGGTCCCGAGGTCGAAAGAGAGAGTGACAGTGAGTCCAGGGAACGGAGGAGGGTTGGCAAGTAAAGACCTATCCCAGCCAGGGCTATAGAATAATATTGAAATATTGTTACATAGTTACTTGGGACCCTCCACGTAGCTTGTTACACTTACCAATCCGGATGTTGATTTCCTTATCTAGGGATAATTTGCTATTTACCACTGATCCTAGATATGTAAAATGGTCTACCATCTCTAGTTCGGCGTCGTCAATAAAGATTGATGGGACCCCATGTGCACCTTGTGACATAATCTGTGTCTTCTTTTTGCTAATTGTTTAGTATTGCATATTGCTGATATATCAATGGTTGTATGTCAGAGATAAGATGTCTGAAGTGGAAGATTGTTGTGTGTACCCACTGGATAGTTACTAAGGGAATTTGAAATAAGGAACTATGGAAGTTCTGAAAGTAATCGAACAGTTCAACGTACACCCGCCACTCACTACAGACACATCTTAATGTTGAGTTGATGATCCATCCAACTTGACTTTTTTAAAGGCTGAACATCGACTATCAATGGAACTGTCAGATGCGATATTTTCTCCAGTGAATATAAATGTTATAGACGAGTTCTAAGAATAGCTTGGATAAAGAAAAAAAACAAAAACAAATGCATCCATACTTCAAGAGCTGAAGATTGGCTATTAAAGACGATAAAACAAAACTAAAAACAAAAAATTAAACATTTAAACATCACAAAAGTTTGGAGAGAATAATAATGGAGGGGTATATGCCTGAGAAGAGAGGAAGAGGAAGGCCAAAGAGAAGATGTGTGCAGGATGTGGCGGATGATCTCCAGATGGGTGTATCGGACGCGGGACAGCTTGCTTGTGGTCGAGAGGTTTTCTGGAAAGTTGTCATGGGAGCGAGATTCTGCAAAGGATATGCTACTGAATGAATGACATTAATTGTGTTGACTAGTTTTCTGTCAAGTTCATATTCTTACCTTTTGTCTGATCTAAAGTTCGTGATTACGTTATATATTTGTTTTTGTTTTTTTATTGAAAGTGTTGTTTTTTAAAATCATGTGCATGTGTGTCATGATTATTCTGGAAATGAACAATTGTCAATCAATAAATCAATCAATCATGTGCCATGACGGAAAGCGTGGGTGGTCATGACTCGCCACTTCACTCGATCACCAGAGTCGTGGATAAGCTCACTGTTTCTGTCTCGTCCATGCCATGTGGCAAAGCCATCCAGGTATTTTCCTCTATGTCTTCCTCTTGGTCTGTTCCCCTCGATCTTGCCAGTTGTCAATAAGTTCTCCAATCCATTTCTACCCATAACATGTCCAAAGAATTTTGACTGTCTTCGTCTAATTTCTCTAATCAATCTACGATTTTCATTTGTCTCCTGTAGTACTTAATAATTTGTTTTTCTATCTGTCCATGGTATTCTTTGCATTTTCCTCACAAACCACATTTCTGCAGCCATCAGATGTTTTTCAGCTTGACTGCACATTGTCCAAGTTTCACATCCATACAAAAGAACAGGCTCTATGTATCCCCCTCAACACTCTTTTTCTCGTTTCAATTGACATGCTTTTATTGGATAGAATGTTTTTCATCTTGCTAAAGGCTACTTTCGCCATGGCGATTCTTGTTCTAACCTCTTCAAGGCATCTCCCATCAGATGTTATTACTGTTCCAAGATAATAGTACCTATTCACTTGTTGAAGAATATTTCCATTTACTTGTATATTACATTGTGGCACTTCTTCCTCTCTCACTGTCTAACATTTCTGTGTTTATGTCTTCTTTAAAATAGTGTAATGCTTTCATGTTCCCCTACTTACTCTTAACTTTATAATTTGTGTTGTAGATTCATGTATTAGTCTGAGTATTAGAGCTTCGTACACTCTATTGGTATATTTCTATAAGGTGAATGATTCATAAAGGTTCATTTATTTGATCCCTACCTGAAAAGTGCATTTATAATTAGTGACAATAATGAATGCACTGAACCGATAGATTTCGGGCAGTGGTAACCAGTATACACCAAACGTAACAGTTGAGTCATGCTGCTTGTCATGTTGCCAATGACATTTGCAAACACATATATCTTCAACTGTAAGAGCAGCGCTACTGAAGTGTCGCGTAAGCCCGATGAAGGTGTCTCGGGTCTAGCAGTCTTTCGACAAGCGTAAGTGGCTGCGTGCTGAGAAGGTAAGCAAATCGCAATCGTGATAGAATTTACACTTGCTCAAACGAAATGCACATACCGAATATGCATATCTATATACACCAGTGCATGTAAACAGTTATGTGACTATTCATTTAGTGAAATGAGAATTTCTTTGTGAAATGGAAGGTAAGAACATTCAATTTTGAAATCTACCAGTTATCGACTAACGTTAACGTGTGATTTAACCATGCGTGGTAGGTCGCCAAGCACGCTTTTCCGAAAGGCGGCGAACTTGTGTGTACTCCCTGCCTGTTGGAGCCGCATACACTACTAATATGGCGTCCAACTCTACTTTATCTAAGCGCCATGAAAACACAAATAAAGACAAGACGGGGAAAAAGTTAACGAGCACGCCACATAACCGTCGGATTTCTTCAACGCCAACTTCAAACGTGTGGTTTAGTGAATCTGCAGACACTGATCCCAATCTTAAGCTGGACGAACATCACAGTTCACCAGCCCAATCTGATCAGACCATCACATCACCTTTAGTCACTCTTTCCTCAGACGAACCGCACAGCCACAATGCCTGTCCGGAACTCATCCAGGCTTTGGATGAGCGGCTAAAAGACTTTATTTCCAACAGCACAACTAATATCATTGCCGTGTTTAAAGAAGAAACCGCTCGCCTTCAAAAAGAAATCCGCCTCCTTAGAGAAGAGATGGACACCTTTAAAACAACAATCCATGCCTTAAAACTAAAGAGTGCATAGTTATTTGACAAAAGTGCACAAACAGGAAGTATCCATAGTGCTGCAGTGTATCTATGACCAGTGGATGTTCGTCGCCAAATGACATACAGACAGTTTCCACAGGCTGCAACACTACTAAACCTGTAGAACGCGCACCACCCATCTACCCAATTGATATGCGTATCAGCAACAGGTTTTAGGCCTCAAGTGTAGACTCTTCAGCAGCAGACGAGGGATTAAAGAGTTCAGCAGCTACCACTACTGAGCATCAACAACCAGCCCAAATAAGCAACGACCATAATAAACAAGAATGCATGAAAGACAACAGCGACCGGATGCAACAAATCAAACTGACACGTCAACAGCGTGAAATAACAATAGATGACAGTGCAACTCATGTCGTCATTGAAGACTCTGCTCAAGGGAATCTATAGTGATCGAACGTCATCTTCTGACAGCCCTGCACCAAGCTTTTATGGTGTCACTCCAGCATAGACATTTTCCTACCACCTCCAATAGCCTTAACTACTACTAAATAAAGTTACAAAAACTCTGAAATTGTTCTACCACAAGCGACATCATCTTTTCATTGCGTAATGTTCGCCAATCACGATCAGTGGCTCAACAAAGATGGTCTACATATAGGCCATCTCAACATCTATCATTTGCTCAATAAATTATCCGAGCTTTCAGTAATACTGTGCAAACAGTTCCATGTATTTGGAATCACATAAAGTCGTCTCAACGACAAAATAATCAACTCTGAAATCTCTCTTAAGGGGTTTAAAGTAATTCGAAGAGACGCAAATCAAAAATTGGAGACAGGTGTCAGGATCTTCTATTAGGCTCGTTGGCTAACACATGTGAGACAGTACAGTATAACGTGATTCGACGTAAGACACAGCAACACAAGTTCTATGGATTTATTGCCACATTAAATACATAAAGATAATTACAGCAATGTACAACATATAACTCACAACCACATTACAGCTCATAGATCTGGCGCTCAAGATATCAGTCGTTCAGCTTACAACCACGGAGATTCACACAAACGCCTTGCTCTCGACACACACGTCCGTTCAGAGTCCTGTCCCAGCCTGGTCTCCCCGCTATCACACACACTGCCCACTGCCTCTGGTGGAGTCACGTGGCTTTGCGTGCGTCTGTCGTCAGCGCTGGTCGCGTGTCAGGTAACAATCTCGCCAGCCGACAACTCTTGTCCGCCGGGTGCCGTAACGATGTTGCTGCGTAGCTAGGCTCTGACATTCTCCCCGGGCACCTCAATGAAAGATGCCATCTTTCATTCATGATGTATGTACATACTGGGGTAGTGTTAATTTCATGTCAGAGACTACTTTTTCCCAGTGTTATGCATGAAAATACATATAAGGCATAGAAATATATACAAAAAAAATGTAAGTTGCATTGAAATGACAAATGAAGTACAACTTTTAACACAATTCAGGTTTCATCCCCCTGATGCCTGGTTACCTTCATTGCAATAATACCCAGTCAGATCAGTAGCACCAGCTTCACGCATCTACCTCGCAGCTATTTGAAAAAAAACGTAATAATATGATTGTTTTGCAACAACCATCTAGCCAGACTGAAATACGGCTTTGTATTAGTCGTATTAAACACTTAAACTCTGCCCTCATTTGGTCAGGAGTTCTTATGTTGGTTTGCAATGTTGGCAGCTCTATGACATGCTTGGTGGACGCCTACCTGCTGTGCTAACCATTTGAGCAACAAAATGTCTATCTATACAATACACATTAATGAATATGTTTCAAATTATGGCCCTTGATGTAATTCACAAATGCAAGGGAAGTAATTTTGACATTTAAGAAATTCCATACATTACAATAATTATTTAATTTCTTAGCGTCATTGCTTGACGTTTCTTCATATTAACGAGAAAAAGTCGGTAATATGAATACATTAATCAAGATATGATTCTAAGATTACACTAATCAAAATAAATAAGTACCCAATTGGTATATTATATTTTATAGATTCAAAAGGATTTCACAAGTGTCATAAATTTTTGAAATTTTGTATGTCGTCTGCTAATTTTGCTAGACTTTTTAAATTACACCGGAAATATACACGAAACGCAAAATTTGGTTGATGTTACACTGTCTGAACACAAATGATCCGGTTTTATTTCGGAACGGATAGTAAAATGTTCTCACAGTTCGTGTCTGATGTTATAGTATCACAACGGATTATGATGGAATGTTCTTATTTCCGATGTGTTCACAACTTCTGGATAAAGATCGACTGTTCTTATTTCTGATGTTCAAACGTCGAACAATTTGGATTAAATTCGCTGCAGAGGTGGTTTAGGAGTCAATGTTTGGTCCACATTTGCACATGTTAAAATATCACGGTGAAGAAAATCACTCACAAATGTCACAATGGTAAAGTTCGCTTCTGGTAAGTGGTTAAGCGTCTGTGACATTGTTGTTGGTGTATATATACAATTAATATTGTTCTCATTCGAACACACACTACACAATTATACTACACTCATTACATGACTTGATTAAATAAGTATATTATATATGTCGGTTTCTAAACCGTATCACAATTTTAATTATAGACCTTACACAGTAGGTGAATGGAAAAAAAATTCACTACATTGGTGGCTGTGTTGGGCTGAGTGTAATATTACACAGTGCACTCAGACATTGCTTACTGGGTCTGTCGGACAACGGGACAAAAGGTCGGCGATTGTATTCATTCTGCCGGGAATATGGCGAACTTCAAAACTGAAATTCTGAAGCTTCAAGGACCAGCGAGCAATCATATTATTTGATGGTACTGCGGAATTGATATACCGTAATGGACTGTTGTCAGTTTCGATGATAAAGTGACGTCCTAGAAGATATTTGGACAGCTTCGTCACACTTTCTACTAAGGCCAATGCTTCTAATTGCGGAATGGACCATGCCCGCTCTCGGGGCCTTAGTTTTCTTGATAGAAAACAAACGGGATGCAGGATGTCGTTGTATTCCTGCAATAGGACTGCACCGATCGCAATGGAGCTAGCATCTGTTCTCAATCTGAAAGGTAAACGAATGTTGGGCAATTTAAGGATGAGATTAGGTGAATTCTTATCAGAAAAGTGTGCCAAAACTTTATCAAATGCATTTCGTAGGCATTCATCGTTTACAACTTTTTCGGGTTTATTCTTGGTTAGTAAGTTAGAAAAAAACCTCAGTCAGTTCTGAAAAATCAGGAATAAAGTTTCTGTAATAATTAATAAGTCCCAACAAACTGCGGACTTGTTTCTTATTTGTTGGAAGTGACAGTTTTAGAATTTTGGAGACAATTTTGTTGTCTGTCATGACAAAGCCATTGGATATTCTGTACCCCAAAAATGATATCTCTTGGTAAGCCATGCTCACCTTTGAAGGCTTCACTGTTAGTCAGTTTTGTCTGATACTAGGTAGTAGTAGTAGAACGTCCTGTCCAGGTGTCAATGTTATAGTTCGTCGTTGTCTCTGTATGGACACAGATGTCGTCAGTATAGTGAATGATATTAAGAATGTCAGATAGGAGGAGTCGTATAGCAGACAAGGACAGTCTGGAGTTACTGGATTTAAAGATATAGAATGGGTTACGGTTAAAATCTTCCAAAAGGATTTTCAAATTTCATGTTGAGATCATTTTGAGTGCTATCTCCAAACCTGCACTCGTACATGTGTGTATACATTCAATAGTTCAAACAATAATAATACACCATGTATAGTTGTGAAATGTAATCGTGCATGTTTGTATGATCTTTTGCAATTTGTGTATATTTTCCAAAATATGTAGGGTACTTTGTTGCTGATTTTTGTCAGTAATTCCACCGACTGATGTTTTACATTGTTCAGCATAGGTATTCGTATGAGTTGATTTAACATAGAGATTATGAGTGGCAGTAACAAAATTTGGTTCAACAGTAATGACATAAGTAACAAAGTCTGCTGGTTTGTCATGAGTAATATCATCTGTGTTGTGTCATGATGATGTGGAAATATAACTGTTTGTGAAGACATTTGTTTTGTATTACAATCAAGTAGTGCAAGTATAACTATCCACTGTGTGCACTTGGTTATTTGTGTAGTTAACAGAGAGTACAGGAGGTATAGTATATACCATGATGATTTGTGATCTTTCCTCGCTGTTGTGACCTGTTTGTTTTCTGCACCTTTTTCTTTGTGCTGATACACACCTAGTTTCTGTTTCTTCTTGTTCTGAGATGGTAATCACGTTGGTATGGTGTGGTATCTTGGTCTGTTCATCATGTTGTTGTATGATGAGTGGGGTAGTTAAGGCAGTATTTGTTGTGGTGTTAACTTTTTGCCTTGTGTGAGGTTTGGACTCTGTGTAATCTGTCACATTTAATACATTTCCAATTAATAAATCACAACATGGATTGTCTAATAAAGCACAAAGTTACTCTGCCTGATAGGAAAGGTGATTTTATATTGGCCCATGCCATGGGATATTTCTCTACTGTCCCTGAAACAGTTTTGCAATAGATGTACTCATCTAGGTAGTCTTTAGGATCAGCTAAGGTCTTTCGAAGACCGATAAGACAGGACCCTGTGTCGCGTACACATGTGCATACTGTGTCATTGATGTAACCTTTATGGAATGTTAATTTTCCTAACGACAGTTTTGAGGTTTTGTTCAATTCCTCACTTTCTTGTTGAGCATTGACCTCTTTATATAAAGAATGAGGTTGAGTGATGTTAACAACATTATTACAATATGGTACAAAGTCTGGTGTTGTCTTCATGTCTGTGATGTTCACTTTTCTTACGTTCTTTGCTGAACTGCATTTTGAGTCTATTGCCAAGTTAGCTTCCTCATTGGCAATAGGGACGGCGTGCCCGCATGTTAAGGTACCATTTTCATTGAAGGTATTACAGACAGTGCATTTGTTGGCACTAAATACATCACAAGCCTGTGCTGCATGTACAGGATGTTTTTCTGGATTTTCGTCTTCTGACGCTGAGCTATCGAACAAGGCGGCATTGGCTTTGTTGGTCATATGCCTGCCTCTACAATCCATACGATAGTGACCGTAAGCCTTGCAGAGAAAACATTTACGTGCACTTTTGAACGATCTACGTTCTACTGTCTTGTCTGTTTACCATATTTTGCAAGTATGTTAGGTACCCTGGGTTTTTATCGCACATCTCGTTCAAATGGTGAGACAATTTACAGTGAGTGCATTGTCTAACTCTATCAGAGGTAGGCCTGTGTGGTTTTTGCCTACTATAGTTGTTCTCATAGTTGGCTGCTGCTACCCAGTTACTGTCAGTAGCTTCAGTGGCAAAACACTGTTTATTTGCCGTATAATAGGCCGACCCACGTTTTTCCATTTCTTCCACACTTGTACATTCATTCTCCTGTAAGAACTTAGAAAAAGATGATGGGACAGAAGAAATAACTTTATCTCGAATAATGAGATCTTCTAATTTATCATAATTTTTGTTAATTTTGGCTGATGAAGTCCATTTGCTGAAAATGTCTCGGACTAAACAGAGGTAGTCAGAGAACGTTTGAGTTGGTTTTGGACTCAGTTTACTGAATTGTTCTCTGTACCCTGCTTCGTCTAACATGAAATGTGCCATTATTTTAGATTTAATATAATGGTACTCTTTTCTGAGGTCTTTGGGGATTGTTTCAATGACTTTAAGAGGTTCCCCAGATAGACTCCTCATATATAGAATATTCCATTCCGAAAGTGGAACTTGGTAATGTTCCATTAATGTCTCAAAATTTTGGGTAAAGGCTGCTATGCAGTCACCCGAGGTATAGTTACGAACGATACCTTGATACTTCTTATACTGGTTTTCTTTTTCCAGTCTTTCAGATTTCTTTGACTCTTTATTCATTGCAGTCTCGGTGTCCAGTTGTTTCATTTTCAACTGTAATTCTAGTTCTTCCCTTTTACTCTGAGCTGCTATTTCTGCTTTCTTAAGTTCACTGTCTATCTCAGCTTGCTTTGTCTTTGCAGCCATTTCTACTTCGGCTTGCTTTAATGCTGTTTCAATCTCTGCTTGTTTCAAGGCTGTTTCTGCCTCAGCTTGTTTTGCAGCCATTTCTGCTTGTTTTAGAGCTCTTTCTGCTGCTCTATCTTCGCGTTCAGCAGCTTTTTCCTGAACAAGTAGGTATTCTGCGTATTTGTTCTCACTCCATTTTGTTAATTCATCACCATGTAACTGTAATTTTATCCCCATATCAATGAAATCGAACAATGACGACATGATGGAGAAAATACGTCAATGACAATCAACCACACAAAATATATTATAAATGGTTAGTAGAAAAACAACTTACAATTGATTTGACTATACGATGCGTGCCCACTAATGCATACGTAAAGTTAAAGTAAAGAAAAATATACTCAAGTGCCCTTGGATATGGTGACGAAAGGTTGGGCAACCGGGCTAGGAAAACTGTAGGGTCGTACTTCGGAACCACTAATGACCTCTACGGCAAGGTTATGGATGGTACGCAAAAACCTGCTTGTTTTTGGAGAGAAATAAGTTAGCGTGTGTTTGTTTGTGTGTGCCTGCAAGTCACTAAGTGTTGATTTGGTTTGGATGGCGTCGAGTGTAATTGTATGTCGTAAATTTGTCGTCAACAGTGTTTCTTTCAACAGAAGTTACACTCTTTCCAAAACTCTTTGCGTTCCACAAACTCAATATACAAAGACAATCTATCTGTATTTGAACACTCAATAACATTGATGACACATCACTTACATCAAGATGACATTCAGTAAGGACATAGACATCAAGTTTACAAGATGGCGACAAGGTCAAAATGGCGGCAAAATCACAATGTTGACAAGGTCAAACGTTGACAATTTTCACAAATCACAAATGTTTAACACGCTTACAGGCTCAAACAATATGTACTGCACCTTTACTAATGATCTTAAACATATTTAGACAATGTAGAAATGGATCACACTGAGACTTTTCCGATCACATGTACATCACTATAACCTTGACAAATTTTACAAGTACAAGCATTATAGTTTTAAATAACAAAAACGAGTAACACACGTCTAAATATATTAGGTTCTTAAATAAAGACGAGCAACCCACGTCCACACATGTCAGGATCTTCTATTAGGCTCGTTGGCTAACACATGTGAGACAGTACAGTATAACGTGATTCGACGTAAGACACAGCAACACAAGTTCTATGGATTTATTGCCACATTAAATACATAAAGATAATTACAGCAATGTACAACATATAACTCACAACCACATTACAGCTCATAGGTCTGGCGCTCAAGATATCAGTCGTTCAGCTTACAACCACGGAGATTCACACAAACGCCTTGCTCTCGACACACACGTCCGTTCAGAGTCCTGTCCCAGCCTGGTCTCCCCGCTATCACACACACTGCCCACTGCCTCTGGTGGAGTCACGTGGCTTTGCGTGCGTCTGTCGTCAGCGCTGGTCGCGTGTCAGGTAACAATTTCGCCAGCCGACAACTCTTGTCCGCCGGGTGCCGTAACGATGTTGCTGCGTAGCTAGGCTCTGACAACAGGTATTGCTGTATACATTTCTAATTCTCTCAACTGTTCCCGTAGAAGTGATCTCGAGACAGAAGAGGTAGAATGTGTTTGGTTAGAGGTGAAGCCAGTTGGCCAGCAACCGTTTCTCATTGGATACCTATATCGGAATCCTTGTGCTGGGTATAGTTGGTATGATTGTTTCACTACAATGATGCATAGAGTGTTTACAGCAGGTAGAGAAGTCATGATATTAGGTGACTTTAACATAGATATTACTAAATTCAACCAGGCATGGGGCGATATCATTCTATATTACAATTTCAAACAACTAATAAATCGTCCCACAAGAGTTACAGACACCTCCTCAACTATAATTGATCATATATATGTTACTTGTCCAGTTAATATTATCGAATGTTCTGTTCCTGTTAGTTCAGTTAGTGACCATTACCCTATATGTTGTACACGGTCGAAAATTGGGTTCAAAACTCCTAAAAAATGAACATTTAAGCATTAAATTTAGAAATTTTAAAGCTCTCAACCAAAATTTATTTTTAGACGACTTAAAAAATGCAGTCCTTGAACATGTTTACCAACGTCCTGATCGGGATGATGCACTAGCTTACTGGACAAAGACAGTCTATAATTTATTTAATAAACACGTGCCAGTCAAAGAAGTTCGAGTCAAGAATCAACATAAATCCCCATAGGTCACTAGCGAAGTTCTCGAAATCATGAGAGAACGAGATGCAGCACACAAAAATAAAGATTTTATCAATTACCGCAGACTAAGAAATAAAGTTAAATATGAAATTCGAAGGATAAAGAAAGATCATTTAAAACATTTGATTGTAGATAAATCAAATAACACAAATATATTGAAGGCTATTAACTCGCTAACCAACAAGAAACACTCTTCAGAGTCAACAATACCAAACACTATAACATGCGAGGATTTGAGTTACTTCTTTCAGTCAGAAATAGAGAATCTAAAGTCCTCAATTACAGACTCAGTATGTAATTTACGTTCACTGTCATCATTCTGTGAAGGGAAATGCTCTAGAAATATTCCCCTTGATGTTCCCTTGATGTATGTAGCAGAAGTATATAAATATCTCTCAAATCTCCAAGCAACAAATTCAGAAGGCGTAGATGGTATCAGTAATATAATTCTTCGGGTAGTTGCACCAATTATTAGTGAGTCCTTAACGTTCATAAATAACCAGTGCCTGTCCAAAATCTACTTTCCATCTGCCTTTAAAGTTGCCAAAGTTTATCCTCTACTTAAAAATGCCTCAACTGATAATTGCGTCTTGGGTAATTATAGACCTATTTCCTTACTATCGTCGCTATCAAAGCCATTAGAAAAACACATACATAAAATAACACTACATCATTTTATTAACAACGATGTAATAATTGACAGTCAATCTGGGTTTCGACCTAAATATTCTTGCCATAGTGCCCTTACAAAAATGACCGATAACTGGCATCTTTTGTATCAACAATGGCAAAATTTTTGGAGCAGTATTTGAAGACTTTAAAAAAGCCTTTGATATGGTAGATCATGATATGTTAATTAGAAGATTAAAACAAATGAAGACTAGAACCAATATGATGAACCTAATTACGTCATTTTTATCTGACAGACAAATAAGTAGTGTCCTTCAATAACTGTCTATCAAGACCCACACAACTTAATATTGGTGTGCCTCAGGGCACAATACTAGGACCGCTGCTTTTTTGCAGTGCATAAACGATCTTCCTTTATACCTCAATACTTCGTGTGACCTATTTGCGGACGACTGCACTATTTACACTAGCCAAGAGAGCCTTAGTGACTTAGAGAGCTCTTTACAAAACTAACTTGACAACCTTAGTAGATGGAGCAATGAAAACCGCATGTTAATTAACATCGACAAAACCAAATCCATGCTAATAGCGATCAGACAAAAACTACAGACCCTAGTCATAACTGGGACACCGCTCGACCGTGGACAAGTTACCTATAATTAATGTAAATGAACATAAAACATTACTTTTATTAACTGACAGACATTTAAACTGGAGCTCTCATATTCACGTCCTTACCAAAGGAATAGCACAAAAGTTTACCAACTTGCTAAAATTCAGCACTTTTTGGATGAAAGCACACGAAAAATATTCGATGCATCCTATATCCAATCACCTCTTGATTATTTTCCACAGTCTGGGATGGTTGCCCTAAATCAAATTTGAAACGACTGTGTTCACTTCAAAACCGTGTTATACGTCTAGTTTCTAGCATAAAACGCGTTGAAAGTAATAAATTATACAGCCATCTAAGACTTCTACCACTTCGAAAGCGCTTCCTTATTAACAAAGCCAAATTAGTGAATAAAATTATATCTGAAAATACCCCAGAGTATCTTCTGCCGTTAATTCAATCTAATGCAATGAACAGTAAGCGCTTAAATTTATTGCAGGTTCCTAAGCCTAGATTGGACTTATACAAAACTTGTTTCGCGTATTCTGGTGCTCACTTGTGGTATAGCCTTCCACCAGATCTGAAAACTCCAATGCGTCCCTACACATTCAGCCGAAAACTCTTTCAATACCTACTTCATACCGACTATATGCCTCCATAAGTCACCTACTGGTATCATTTTTTCACTATCATTCTTCACTGTATGTGTGTGAGTGAGAGAGTGGGTAAGAGAGTGAGTGAGAAAGAGTGTGAGTGGGAGAATTAGTATGAGACAGAGGGAGTGAGAGAGTATGCATGCGCGTGTGCCTGAGTAAGTGTAAACTTGAGTGAGTGAGTATGGACGTATGTGCGAGAGATTGAGTGAGAGAATGAGTGAATCTGATAGAGAGGGTGTGTTGTGTGTGTGCCTGTCTGTGTGATAGAGTGAGAAAGTGAGTGAGTGTGAGTTAGTCAGCGAGTGAGTGAGTGAGTAAGGGAGCGTGAGTAAGTGAGAGAGAATTTGTGGGTATGCGTGTATGTGCGTGAGTGAGTGAGTGTGAGAGCGAGTGAAAGTGTAAGAGAGAGAGAGTGGTGAGTGAGAGAGTGCATGAGAAAATGAACGAGTGAGAGTGAATGAGTGTGTGTGTCTGTTTGCTTGTCTGTGCGAATAAGAGTGATTTAGTGTGGCTTAGAGAGTGAACGAGTGCGTGTGAATGAGAGAGAGAGAGAGAGAGAGAGAGAGAGAGAGAGAGAGAGAGAGAAAGAAAGAAAGAGAGAGAGAGAGAGTAAGAGAGTGAGTGTAAGTGGGAGAGTGAGTGAGAGATTGAGTGAGATTGAATATGTCAGTATGTGTGTGTGTGTGTGTGTGTGTGTGTGTAAGTGAGGGCGAGTGTGAGAGTGAGTGAAATAAAATAAATAGAGAGAGAGAGAGAACGAACGAACGAATGAACAAACTTTATTTTAAAAGTGTAACAAATTGGGCACGCAGGCCCGTCTTACATTCGGCCCTTTCGATCACTCATCTTTCATTCATCAAATGTGCATGTTACTTTTACATAGGGAAAAAAACATTGTCAAATGGATATTGTAAGCATAAACAATGCATATTACGCATGGTACATTCACATAGGGGGAGGGGGGGGGGAGGGGGGAGGTAGACATTGTCAATTGAAAGTTGTAAACATAAACAGTGCATATTGCAATGTTGTGAGACACATCCCCCATCCACCCTCACGCCCCGCAGCCACCCACACATCCCTCAGCCACCCACACATCCCCACCCACCACACCCCCACCCACCCACACATACCTCCACGCAGTCACACAGACTCAGGCAAATATACATGTCGCCACAAACCCACTGACATTTCCCTACCCACACATACATCCCCCAACCATCTCATAACCGACATGAACACACCCACCCACATATTCTCCATCACCCACCTACACACCCGCAACCACCCAGCAAAACACACATCACAAAACCTCACACACATACTCCCGTCAACCCACACATCCTGCACCTATCCACACATACATCCCGCACCCTCATAATTTTCCTCACCCACCCACACACACATCAGCCTGCCTACACCCACTCACCCACCCAATATCCGCCACCTCTCAACTAAACATCCCCCACCTATACACACATCTCCCCATACATATCCCCCACCCATAAACACCCAAAAAATACACACCTCCCACCCACACACACCCCACCACCCACATATACCATACCCACACACATCCGCCGCTCCCGCACATCTTCCTACAAACACACAAATCCCCCAACCATACACTCATCTTTCACACACATCCACCCACTCACGTACACATCCATCAACCACTCACACCCAGACATCACCCACCCGCCCATCAACTCATGCATCTCTCATCTACCCTCCCACCCACGCACACCCCAACCACCCACACCTCCCCCCATCTCTCACAAATCCCCCGTCCCAAACAAAGGTTCACCCATAAACACATTCCCCTCACACACATCCCCCACATGCATTCCTCATACACATCCCCGCCCACACATCCCTCACCCAAACACACATCTCCCACGCACCCACACACCCCCCACCTACAAACATCCTCACCACCCACACATACATCCTCCACCCACTCACATTTACCCCATCCAAACTCACACAATCCCACCCACACAGACATATCCCATTCACAGACAAACCCCACACACTCATCCCCCACACCCATCCCCCAACTCACACAATCTCCTACACACCCATTCACCCACACAAATACACATTCCCTGCCCATACCCCCTAACCCACCAACATCCACATACTTCCAATAATCCTCCCAAATATCCCTCCCCACACACACACACATCCCTCACACACACATACATCCCCCACCGACTACACATCGTTTCACCCATCCACACATCACCCATCAACTCATACACATCCCCCACATACCACCCCTCCACACATACATTCCCCACACCCCCACACACATCTCTCACATACACATTCACACACATATCCTCACATCTACACACATACATGATCACTGAAACTAATAAGAACAAACTCCCACACATTACACACAGTTGAGACACTGATGATTGTCGTGAGCATTCTCGCAAACATTATAAGAAGTGGAGAAAAAATTGTACATATACATTGTGTAGCGTAAAAAATTATTGATGCAATTCAAATCTCTCTCTCTCTCTCTCTCTCTCTCTCTCTCTCTCTCTCTCTCTCTCTCATCTCTCTCTCTCTCTCTCTCGTCTCTCTCTCTCTCTCTCTCTCGTCTCTCTCTCTCTCTCTCTCTCTCTCCACTCACTCACTCACTCACATCACAGTAATGTTATATTATACATGATAAATTCAAGTGGCATACAAAATGATAATACGAAAGATGAGAATACAGAGAAAAACAATATGGAATGGCATGTTACAGGACAATCAAGTGGCATACAAAATGATATCTCGTAATATGAAAGATGAGAATGCATATAAAATATGGAATAATATGTTACATGACATGCGTGCGCCCAACTCTCTCTCTCTCTCTCTCTCTCTCTCTCTCTCTCTCTCTCTCTCTCTCTCTCTCTCTCTCCTCTCTCCTCTCTCTCTCTCTCTCTCTACATACACACACTATCACACTAATTCTCTCTCTCTCTCTCTCTCTCTCTCTCTCTCTCTCTCTCTCTCTCTCTCACACACACACACACACACACTCACTAACTCCCCCACTCACTCTACAGTAATTTACATGTGTTAATTTTGTGCATGTTAAAATCAAGTGGCATTCAAAGTGATAATATGAAAATGAGAATACACAAAAAAATGGAACAGCATGGTAGATGACATGCGTGCGCTCAACTCTCTCTCTCTCTCTCCTCTCTCTCTCTCTCTCTCTCTCTCTCTCTCTCTCTCTCTCTCTCTCTCTCTCTCTCTCTCTCTCCTCTCTCACACACACGTACATACACACACACGCCCACACACAACATACACACGCAAATACAAACATATACCCACGCACATAAACACACCTACACACATCCACATACTTGCGCCCACATACTCGCATAAAACACAAATACTCCCTCGCATATACTGCATGCATGGTTTGGTGAAAAATTGAGACCAAAGTTGAACCAATCTTATAAATATCTCATCCAAAGTTGTGAAAAGTAGGAAATTTTGTTGTCCAGATGTGAAAAGTTTGACAAAGTCTCTCTCTCTCTCTCTCTCTCTCTCCTCTCTCTCTCTCTCTCTCTCTCTCTCTCTCTCTCTCTCTCTCTCTCTCTCTCTCTTCTCTCTCACACACACGTACATACACACACACGCCCACACACAACATGACACACCCAAATACACACATATACCCACGCACATAAACACACCTACACACATCCACATACTTGCGCCCACATACTCGCATAAAACACAAATACTCCCTCGCATACACTGCATGCATGGTTTGGTGAAAAATTGAGACCAAAGTTGAACCAATCTTATAAATATCTCATCCAAAGTTGTGAAAAGTAGGAAATTTTGTTGTCCAGATGTGAAAATTTTGACAAAATTTCAAACTCATAAAATAGTAGGAAACTTTGTTAACCAAATGTGAAATGTTTGACCAAATTTCATCCAAACTTATAAAAAGTCGGAAACTCTGTTGACCAAAAGTAAACAATTTTTTGAGTTGAAAACAATAAAATTTCAACAATAAAAATGTACAGAATTTCTACATGAAACATTCTCTCTCTCTCTCTCTCTCTCTCTCTCTCTCTCTCTCCTCTCTCTCTCTCTCTCTCTCTCTCTCTCTCTCTCTCTCTCTCTCTCTCTCTCTCTCTCTCAATCTCTCTCTTTTAATTTTCTTTCACGCACACTGGCACACTAACTCTCTCATTGTCTCATTCTCTCCCTCTCTCCCACTCACTATTTCTATCTCTCATGCTTATACGCACTCGCTCTCACATTCGCCATTACTTACACACACACATATTCACTCTCACTCAATCTCTCACTCACCCTCCCACTTACACTCACGCTCTTTCTCTCTCTCACTCACCCACACTCGTTCACTCTCTAAATCACACTAAAGCACTCTCTTATTCGCACACACAGACAAGCAAACAAACACACACACACACTAACTCACTCTCACTCATTCACTTTCTCATGCACTCTCTCACTCACCCTCTCTCTCTTACATACTCACTCGCACTCACACTCACTCACTCGCACACATACACGCATACTCACAAGTTCTCTCTCACTCACTCACGCTCCCTTAATCACTCACTCACTCACTGACTCTCTAACTCAAACTCACTCACTCACTTTCTCACTCTATCTCAGAGACATGCAGACACAACACTCACCCACTCTCTCAGATTCACTCATTCTCTCACGCAATCTCTCACACATAAGTCCACACACACTCACTAACATTTACGCTCACTCATGCACACGCGCATGCATACTCTCTCACTCTCTCTCTCTCTGTCTCATACTACTTCATCCACTCACATTCTTTCGCACTCACTCTCTTACCCACTCTCTCGCTCACACACATACAGTGAAGAATGATAGTGAAAAAAATGATACCAGTAGGTGACTTATGGAGGCATATAGTCGGTATGAAGTAAGTATTGAAAGAGTTTTCGGTTGAATGTGTAGGTACTCATTGGATTTTTCAGATCTGGTGGAAGGCTATTCCACAAGTGAGCACCTGAATATGTGAAACAAGTTTTGTATAAGTCCTATCTAGGCGTAGGAACATGTAATAAATTTAAGCGCTTACTGTTCATTGCATTAGATTGAATTAACGGTAGAAGATACTCTGGGGTATTTTCAGATATAATTTTATTCATTAATTTTGGCTTTGTTAAAAAGGAAGCGCTTTTGAAGTGATAGAAGTCTTAGATGGCTGTATAATTTATTACATTCAACGTGCTTTATGCTAGAAACTAGACGTATAGCGCGGTTTTGAAGCGAACATAATCGTTTCATATTAGATTTAGGGCAACCATCCCAGACTGTGGAACAATAATCGAGAGGTGATTGGATATAGGATGCATAGAATATTTTTCGTGCGCTTTCATCCAAAAAGTGCTGAATTTTAGCAAGTTGGTAAACTTTAGTGCTATTCTCTTGGTAAGGTCGTGAGCATGAGAACTTCAGTTTAAATGTCTGTCAATTAAAAGACCTAATGTTTTATGTTCATTTACTTTAATTATAGGTAACGTGTCCACGTGGAGCTCGTGCGGTGTCCCAGTTATGGCTAGGGTCTGTAGTTGTTGTCTGGTCGTTATTAGCATGGATTTGGTTTTGTCGATGTTAATTAACGTGCGGTTGTCATTGCTCCATATACTAAGGTTGTCAAGTTCGTTTTGTAAAGAGCTCTCTAAGTCACTAAGGATCCCAAGACTAACGTAAATAGTGCAGTCGTCCGCAAATAGGTCACACAAAGTATTGAGATATAAAGGAAAATCGTTAATATACACTGCAAAAAGCAGCGGACCTAGTATTGAGCCCTGAGGCACACCAATATTAAGTTACGTGGGTCTTGATAGACAGTTATTGAAGGACACTACTTGTTGTCTGTCAGATAAAAATGACGTAATTAGGTTCACCATATTGGTGCTAGTCTTCATTTGTTTTAATTTTCTAATTAAAATATCATGATCTACCATATCAAAGGCTTTTTTAAAGTCTACAAATACTGCTCCACAAATGTTGCCATTGTTGATACAACGTTGCCAGTTATCAGTCATTTTGTAAGGGCACTATGGCAAGAATATTTAGGTCGAAACCCAGATTGACTGTCAATTATTAGATCGTTGTTAATTAAATGATGTAGTGTTATTTTATGCTTGTGTTTTTCTAATGGCATTGATAGCGACGACAGTAAGGAAATAGGTCTATAATTACCCAAAACACTATTATCAGTTGAGCCATTTTTAAGTAGAGGATAAACTTTAGCAGCTTTAAAGGCAGATGGAAAGCAGTTTTTGGACAGGCACTGGTTATATATGAACGTCAAGGACTCACTAATAATTGGTGCAGCACACCGAAGAATTCTATTACTGATACCATCTAGGCCTTCTGAATTTGTTGCTTTGAGATTCGAGAGATGTTTGTATACTTCTGCAACAGACATCAAGGGAATCTCAGGGGGAATATTTCTAGAGCACTTCCCTTCACACACACACACACACACACACACAGAGAGAGAGAGAGAGAGAGAGAGAGAGAGAGAGAGAGAGAGAGAGAGAGAGAGAGAGAGAGAGAGAAAGAGAGAGAGAGATGAGCGCAAGCATATCATTATGCCATATTCTTTTTTTCTGTATCCTCATCTTTCATATTAGCATTTTTACAGTCAATTGAATTTAACATGCACTGCTTATTTTATCATGTTTATGTGCATTCCAGGACTTTTCTTACTGGATCGGACGACTATTTTATTTTTACGTTACACAATGTATACCATATTTTCAACACCATTTTCCATATTTTCCATGTTTTCCCACGTTTTTCCAATATTGAATGTTCTTGTGGGGATGCTCATGATAGTCGACAGTGTGTACGTGTGAAAAATGTGGGAGTTTATTGATATTAGATGTGATGATTATGTGAGGCAGCGTGTATGTGTGTGGATTGATGGGTGTGTCTATGTGTGTGTGTTTATATGTGTGGATGTTTGTGTGTGTGCATGCCGTATGTGTGTATGGATGTATATGTGTGTACATGTGTGTATGTGTGTGTGCTTGTGTGTTTGTGTATGTCTGTATGTGTGTTAAGGTGTGCGTTCATGTGTGTTTATTCGTGTTTATATGTATGTGTTGTTTATATGTGTGTATGTATGAATGTGTGTGCTCGTGTATGTATGTGTATATGTTTGTGTGTGTAAGTGTGCATGCATGCAGTGTATGCGAGATAGTGTGTATTCATGTGTTATGTGAGTACATATGCGTAAGTATGTGTATGTGGGTGTGGATGTGTGTAGGTGTGTGTGTATGCGTGGGTATATGTGTATAATTGCGTGTGTATGTTGTTTGTGAGTGTGTGTAGTGTGTGTGTGTTTAAGAGAGAGAGAGAGAGAGAGAGAGAGAGAGAGAGAGAGAGAGAGAGAGAGAGAGAGAGAGTTGAGCGCACGCATGTCATATAACATGCTATTCCATATTTTTTTTATGTATTCTCATCTTTCATATTACGAGGTATCATTTTGTATACCACTAGATTTTATCATGTATAATATAATCGCATGCACACTCTGTAGAGTAAGTGAGAGAGTTAGTGAGTGTGAGTGAGTAAGGGAGTGTTAGTGTGTGTGTCTGTGTGTGTCTATATATATATATATATATATATATATATATATATATATATATATATATATATATATATATATATATATATATATATATATCATGTGCCATGCCGAAAAGCGTGGGCGGTCATCACTCGCCATTCCACTCGATCACCAGTGTCGTAGATCAGCTCAGTGTTCCTGTCTTGTCCATGCCATGTGGCCAAGCCATTCAGGTATTTTCCTCTCGGTCTTCCTCTTGGTCTGTTCCCTTCGATCTTGCCAGTTGTCATCAAGTTCTCCAATCCATTTCTTCTCATAAGAAAAAAAAATATTTTTTGACTGTCTACGTCTAATTTCTCTAATCAGTTTACGATATTCATTTGTCTCCTGTAGTACTTGGTCATTGTACATAGAGAGGTAATGAAAGTGTTCGTATGCAGAATTATACTTCTGCTATCGCGCACTAGCCTTTCGTTGATGTATGAGCCACTAGTTGTTAGGGAAAAGAATGTCTTCCTCGACTGGTGTCGCTGGTGAAGCATGACAATGAGCAGACAAGTATTAAAACATGTATTTGTCTTGAAAATGAGTTTCTGGAGAAAGATGTAAAGTCTGTATAGACACAGAGAGGTAATTAAAGTGTCGTTGCACGATTTAAGACGTGTAACGTTGTTGTTTATGACAACGGTCACGTGACATGTCATGTTACATGAGTCGTGTAAGGTCGAGTTGGGACAGTGTTGTTGTGTTCGTGTGTAGACTTATACATCTGCTATCATGTGGTATACACTCGTTGGTGTATAAGCCGCTAGTTGTTAGGTAAAAGACATGTCTTCCTCGACTGGTGTCGTGATTACACCTCTCCTCTATGATTATGAGCAAGGCTTAGTCGGCCAATGTGATGACTTGGTTATAGTTGTGTATGCTACAGTCGAAACTGCCTTATATTGTATTGAGGTCGGGATGTTCTGTGGTGTTACTTGGTGGACCACCCTAACGGCTATAGACAAGAGAGAGAAAAAGAGAGAGAGAGAGAGAGACAGACAGACAGACAGGCAGACATACAGAGAGAGAGAGAGAGAGAGAGAGAGAGAGAGAGAGAGAGAGAGAGAGAGAGAGAGAGGGAGAGATAGAGAGCTCATTATACTTTCAGCTGCAATGTTGACGCTGTAGTGGAATAACTCCCATACATGGTGACCCTCTTGAGTTAGCGCCCCTACTCTTATATTGGTCGTGGAAACGGGTTTCATGGGAACGATGCATAGATCCGTATGGACACATAGAGAGTAACGAAAGTGTCGATACGCGATTCGAGACATGAAAACGTCGCTGGTAAGGACAGTTGACACGTGACATGTCATGTTAGATGGGTCGCCTAAGGTCGAATTGTGACAGTTTGTTGTGTTCGTACTAAGACTTATACATCTGTTAGGTTGTGCTATACACTCGTTGGTGTATGAGCCACTAGTTGTTAGGTAATGGGCATGTCTTCCTCGAGTGGTAATGGTGATCATAGCTCTCCTCTATGACTATGAGCAAGGCTTGGTCGGACACTGTGTTGAATTCTTTACACGTGGGTATGCCGCTTTTGACACCTGACCTGCCCACCTTTTTACTATCGACAACCTGTCTTACACCCACCCCTCAGCCTCTCCCCCATTGGGCGGACCCGTATTGTGACACCACCACACCCCTTCACATGCCTATGCACGCCCCGACATTATGAATTACTACCAGCACACAAAAAGAGTCAAATACGGTATCCAGTCTTCACGCATAGGCCAGTATGCAATAGAAAAATGGTGATCCCACACACACACACACACACACACACACACACACACACACACACACACACACACACACACACACACACACACACACACACACACACACTTAAGAGCCACCACTGCAGTTATAAACATATTTCAGGTGAAAGACAATATTTACATTTTTTTCTACGCGCATACGCCTGCCTCGCTGATGTAGTTTTCACCGCTCTTGTGCGATTATTGCAAGCTAAAACATATTTGTCACCATTCACGCACACCGACAGGTTTTGCCCTTCGAGATGTACAATTTCTGACAATATTTTGTTGATTTTTTTTCTTCATATTTACACAACTTTTCATGTGAATACTTTATTGGCACTCAAGCAAAGTACCTTACACTCTTTGTTTACAACTTCGGCGATGTGCTCAATCGATATAGCGTCATTTATAACCACTATATTCCAACATTCATTATCGGGCTTTATTTCTAGAGCAAGCTATTTTCATTTGCCCTTATCAGATATGTATATAAAGGCTGTTTACTGAAGACATCAAGGGACACAACTATTTCCAAATTACGAAATGGAAGTAACTCAATTATTTAAAAAAATATTGTTTTAATGATTAATTTGCAAATTTCGCTGATTATCTTAGTTTCCTTGAATGCATATTATTAAGACAGGTCTCTAGTGGTACGTTCTCTAGAATTAATCACTATCTATATGTTATTACGTGTTTACTAATTGTGGAAATATAGCCATATATAGAATTATTAGCCGTAATCTGGATTCAGTCTTTTTTCCTAAAGGTGAATATGCCCAAGCAATCTTCTAGCTAGATCAAAGTGTAGTTTATACTACATTTAATAGGGCCAGGATCTTGTGGCTTGCCGTTCTCCATTTCCTCTTAGTAGGCGTGGGTTTTGCGGCCCCTTTTTGGGGCAAAGGTTAATATCCGGGGTAGGGGCCTATTCCCTCGCGCCTCTCACATCGGCCTACTCCGTGTACACACACACACACACACACACACACACACACACACACACACACTGGGACTCAACCCCAGGTGCCCGGCGCCTATTTGGTCAACTTAACTATAGAAGTATTCCACATGACCGGGGCTTGCCTCACTGTCTTTGATTGGTCCCGAGAGTGGTCGGGGTAAGCCGATGCAGCCGGCGGACGGACCTCTGGGCGGGCGGTCGGTAGGGGGTACCCAGGAACCGGATATAGTCAACCGGAAGTGACATCGGGAGTAGCCATATGTACATTCCCGCCAATTTTTCAAAAATGTGGTCCGCTTTGGATCCGCTTTCTATGCGGAGCTATACCCTTCATATAGTAAATACTACGTCATCTATGATGTATTGCTCCGTATTTCCTCATCCATTACCACATTGTATACTACTCCAGAGTTGTCTTCAATGTGCTTTTCCACACCCGACAGCCTTTCGGCCAAGTGAAGTATTAGTTCTTTCAACAAGGTAATACATCTGTGATTACTTTATTTGTCTGGTAGAATTGTCTTACGCAGACACATGCATACAATGTGGATAATTCCTACAGAAAACATATCATATCATATGGCTACGCTAATTTATCTTGTTTTCCCCAGAATCAGATATTACAAGATCATTTCTAGAATCGTCAACTAAGGGAACATGTCGACACGAAACAACAATGAGAACTTGTCTGCAGGCGTAAAGAAGAAACAATGTTCAGTCACAGAAGGTCAAAGCTCCTCATTAGATAAAGTGAATGAGCACTCGTTTCCTGACATAAAGGGCACAAATGCAAGTACAGAAGCAAACAATGACAATCCCACACTTGATGCGAATGGTAAGTACTTCACACAATAATTATTGATATTTTGTTCTTCTTCTTCTTGTTGTACCTCCACCTCTTCGTTTCCGCTTCATTCTTCTTTTTCTGCCTCTACTAATTCTCCTACCCCTCTTTCTCCTCCTTCTCTTTCCTTCTCTTTCCTTCCTCTTCATCTTCTCCTCCTATTTCGTCATCACCATCATCATTTTCTTCTTCCTCCATTGCTAAGTGTCTATTCCAGCACCTGTCACAGACAGGATGGTGTATTTCATTTACAGTCGTGCCTAGATGTTCGCTTTTTTGTCCTGTGCTACTTGGGCCAACATCTTCCAACATTGACGATTGAGAATTCTTTTCTGGATTCTTCCTGCCAAGTACAGATTAGGAAAACTGGACTTGTGGGCTCTCCTTGATTAGATTTTCTCTCCTGCTTTATCGCCCTACCCTTTGTTTTTACAGGATCCTTCATAAAGTAGTTTCAATTGGCATTCATTGTGTCCCTCAAGTAGATGGATTTCCATTCAGGGTTTACGAGCTCTATCGGCCCATTTTGTTTGTTCGCTTACTTGATCCTATCAAGCACAGACGTTTGCCAGGGCGTGTGTATTTTAGAATGATCACAATGATAGAACAAGTCACAGAAAACCTCGTTCTACATACAGAACACAAATGAAATTCAATATGTTGTAGTGATATCTCAATAAATAAATTACGCTTGTATTTTACCATATAATGCTGAACGCAATATATATATATATATACCTGGTGTCAGGTCTTAGTCAGATATGACTGAGCTACCGTATAACAGTAGACGGTACTACCTGGTTTCTGTTAGCGCCGAACGTTGGGCGGCGCTTACCAAACCCGACACCCCACATTGTGCCAACGGCTTCGGGCGGAAGAGCACAATTGGGAGGGTACAAGCCTTACCCTGGTGCGAGGAAATGCAAGCTAAAGACAAAATTGTCATGGCAGGGCAGACCAGGCCCTAAGCCTTGTTGGCGACTGGTCTAGGATCGAAGCTCCGACAGGCGGACAGTTAGAGCATTGCTGATCCGGCAGCTTCTGCAGCTTGTCTTGTTCCAGATGTAGGGGTGTTACCTTTCCTCTGGAGTGAACTAGGCAGGCCGAGAGAGGGATCATGCTGCATGAGCAACACATGATCTCTATATTTTAGCCCAGGCTTTGTGCTATGGAGAGACTCCGTGATCAAGGCAGTTCCAAAATCTGACTACATTTATATGCTCGGTGATTTCAATGCTCGTGTGGGCAAGGACTCGAGTTCATGGCCAGTGTCCCTTGGAAAATACAACATCGGTCGCATGAATGAAAATGGGCAAAGGCTGCTGGAGCATTGCACCAGTAATGACCTATGTATTACAAACTCGTTTTTTAAAACAAAAGAGATGCATAAGGTCACATGGAAACATCCAAGATCCGGCCATTGGCACCAGCTGGACTTCATCATCACACGGAGACAACATCTGAACCATATATCATTGACTCGTAGTTACCACAGTGCTGACTGTGATACAGATCATTCTTTGGTTGTTGCAAGAGTTAGACTGAGACCAAAGAGAATCTACACAGCTAAACACAAATCTAGCCCCAGGATTAATATTATTAACACTCATGATCCTGAAAAGTGCTTTCAGTTTCAACAGCAACTTGAAGACGCTTTCACTGATACACCAGAAAATTGTACAGTAAATGAAAAGTGGGGTCAAATTAAGGAAACTATTTATAAAACAGCGGTTGGGGTTTACGGCACTGTGGATCATAAGAGGCAGGACTGGTTTGCGGCCAACAGCGAGACTCTGCAGCCCTTGATTGATAAGAAGAAGAAAGCTCTCTTAAGAAACAAGGAAAGACCAACGCGTAACACTCTGAGTGAGCTAAGGCAAGCTAGGAAGGATGTGCAAAAGGCTGCCAGGCAGTGTGCAAATGATTATTGGATCACGTTATGTGAGTCCATTCAAATCGCAAGTGATAAGGGAGACATAAGAAGCATGTATGAAGGAATAAAGAAAGCCTGTGGTCCAGTGATCAAAAGAAGTGCACCGCTGAAAACCTTGACTGGAGAAGTCATCACTGATAAGAAACAGCAGATGGACAGATGGGTAGAGCACTATTTGGAGCTTTACTCAAGTGAGACCAAACTAGCGGATGATGCCCTTAACGCCATAGAGGCTCTACCAACTCTTGACCACCTGGACACACTTCCCACCATAAAAGAAGTTAAGTGTGCTATAAATGAACTTGCATCTGGCAAGGCTCCAGGTAAGGATGGGATTCCAATAGAGGTTATCAGGAGTGGGCAAGACACACTCACTCTACAGATCCACCAGCTAATAGAGCTATGCTGGCGTGAAGGATGTGTCTCCACCTTCCCGTGGTGGGGGAGCTTGAGTGTCCCGTTGACCCCATGTGCTTGCCGATGGGTGAAAACTACATATCGGACAGCGTATGGGATAGGGACCAGACTAAGATAGACACAACCTGCTGCTCTGCAGGAGACTGAGGATAGCAGTCAAAAGTTTAAATCAGGCGCATGAAGGCAGTTCTTGTTTCGGACAATACTCTAAGGCTCTCTGTCGAGGGTTTAGGCTGAACGCCTCTAAGCCACAGACCTCGGATCTGAGAGTCGGGCCGATATCCACCTACCGAAAAATTAGAATCGAGATACTGAGCAAGCTACATGCCCAGTTCTGACACTTGTTTGAAGGCTCTCAGCTGAGGGATATGTTGGATTCCCGGATGAGATGGCCTGGCCGTTTCTCACTGACTGCTGCACGAAGGTAAGGTGCTGAGCCGGCAGCACATGTAGCCTACCTCGTGAGCGAGTAATAAAAGTCAGTAAAATGCCCCAGTCGAAGGAAATGGTTACGAAAACTGTCTGTATCTAACTCATAGAGAGTGTAGATAAAAGTGGAGAAACGTCTCAATAACGCGAAATGGAACGCACGGCGAGCGAACCTATTGCGTGACCCAAAGTCAAAAGCAAAAGCTTACCGAGTGGATGTCGCCCGCAGTCTGACCGCCCCTGGAGCTCACTTGAGAGACCAGTGGCAAGCGAGATGCCCAATACATGGAAGTGAGGAACTAAAGCAGCCATGAGCAGGACGTTGCAACTCCTCGGGTGAGCCCAGTCTCGGAGCAATATGTGCCGGCTCTGCAATTATGGAAGCCTCCTTGGATAGCGAGGGACTGCCCATTGTCTGCCCCTGCCTTCCCTTGAGGGCCGACCGCGATGTCGTTGGTCGTTCTATCTTGACCAGCTGAGATGTGGGCGACATCACAACAGTCTAACGTGCCTCGAAATCAGAGGAAGGTTAACCTCATTAAAAAATGCCCGCCGGAAGTCGGAAGTGTCGTCCGACGGGTGGCAAACTAAAAATTGACACTACGCAATTACGTCCGAGTGAAATGTCTCGTCCGAATGTCTCTCGTGCTAGGAACAGCTCTGACTACCTAGTTTCCGAATGCCGCTCTTGTTCGGAACAGCCCTGACTAGGTAGTTTTCCGAATGTCCGCCGTGCCTGGAACAGCTCTGATGGGTACAGGGACAAGCACATGTCCGAAAACTCGCTTAGTGGAAACCAACCGCAGAGCTGACTGGTTTGTGCAGGAACGGCCCAGGGCGAGCGAAATGCCCAATATATTGAAGTGAGGAATTAAAACAGCCATGAGCAGGACGTGACGATTCCCTCGGTAAACCCAGCACCAGAGCGTTATGTGCCGGCTCTGCAATTATGGAAGCCACCCAGGATGGCGGAAAATGCTATGGACTGTCCCTGCCTTCACTTGAGGGATGACCGTGTGGTCTTCGACTGTTCCAACTTGACCAGCTGAGATGTGGACGGTACCACAAAAGTGAGAGTCTCCCAGGATTGCTAACCTGGTCAAAAATGCACGCTAAAAGTCGGATGTGTTGGCCTGAGGGTTTCGACCCGAGGGTGCCTAACTAGACACACCGCAATCACATCTGAAAAAATCACTCCGGATGAACGCAAAGAAGAAGAAGAAGAAGTCCCACAGGATTTCAAAGATTCAAACATCATAACGCTGTACAAGAACAAGGGTGATCGGAGCGACTGTAACAACTATAGGGGTATCTCACTTCTGTGTATTGTTGGAAAAGTATTTGCCAGAATTGTTCTGCGCAGACTTCAAGTCCTAGGAGATCAAGTCTACCCCGAATCACAGTGTGGCTTTCGACAGAACCGGTCTACCACTGATATGATATTCTCATTGCGACAAATGCAAGAAAAATGCCGTGAACAGAATCAACCACTGTTTATTGCCTTCATCGACCTCACAAAGGCATTTGATTTGGTCAGTCGTGAGGGTCTATTCAAGGCACTAAAGAAGATTGGCTGCCCACCAACTCTTCTGTCCATTGTGGAATCGTTCCACACAGGCATGAAGGGTATAATCAAGTTTGATGGTGCAACTTCTGAAGAATTTGAAATCAAGAGTGGAATTAAGCAAGGTTGTGTACTAGCTCCCACCCTCTTTGGAATATACTTTTCACTTCTACTGAAATATGCATTTCGTGATCAGGATGGTGGTATATACATTCACTCACTCTCAGATGGCGGCCTCTACAATGCTCAGAGATTGAAGGCTAAGACCAGAATTAGGAGGGTACTGATCAGAGAGTTGCTTTTTGCAGATGATGCTGCAGTTACGACCCACTCTGAGGAAGAATTGCAATGTCTACTATCTGCATTCTCCAATGCTTGTTCTGAATTTGGTTTAACAATTAGCAAAAAGAAGACACAGATTATGTCACAAGGTGCACATGGGGTACCATCAATCTTTATTGACGACGCCGAACTAGAGATAGTAGACCATTTTACATATCTAGGATCAGTGGTAAATAGCAAATTATCCCTAGATCAGGAAATCAACATCCGGATTGGTAAGGCAGCAACAACAATGAACAGGTTAAGAAAAAGAGTCTGGGAGAACAGGAAGCTTACTGCAAAAACAAAAGTCCTTGTCTATCAAGCCTGTGTCCTTAGTACTCTTCTCTATGGCAGTGAAACCTGGACAACTTACTCACACCAAGAGAACAATTTAAACAGCTT
The DNA here is from genome assembly GCA_014155875.1 of Cepaea nemoralis. Lineage (NCBI taxonomy): Eukaryota > Metazoa > Mollusca > Gastropoda > Stylommatophora > Helicidae > Cepaea > Cepaea nemoralis. Next base: position 319,114 of record JACEFZ010022879.1, read on the forward strand.
TCATATGCGGTGTCTGCGAAGAATTCTTGGTATTAAGTGGCAAGACAAAATCACAAATACTGAAGTATTGGAAAGATCAGGTTGTGTGACAGTGTATTCCATGCTCAGTCTTCGTAGACTTAGATGGATAGGACATCTTAGGAGGATGGATGATGGTAGAATACCAAAGGATATCTTTTTTGGTGAATTACAGATGGGTAAGAGATCTCAGGGTCGGCCTCTACTACGATACAAAGATGTGTGTAAGCGGGACATGATTGATACAGGCATTGATAATGCACATTGGGAGCAAGTCGCCGCTGAACGTGTTGCATGGAGGGCAAATATCAGAAATGGAATAAAGTCAAAGGAGAAAATTATTGCAGAAAAGTCACACACCAAGCGTTTGAGACGTAAGATGGTGCATGATGGTGGAAATGACCACGTGTTCACATGCACCCACTGTGAACGGACATTTACAGCGCAAATTGGCCTTATCAGTCACAATCGCTACCGCCATAGTTAAAAGTTATTATGCCTTTTTAGAGCACAAACTATCGTCTGTCAAGACGGCAAGGTGCCAATGAATGATATATATATATATATATGCGGGTATACCCATATGGGAAAGGCTTCGGGAGTAAACCCTGAGGACAAATCCGGAGATGGAGTCCCTAAGGCAGTTCCATGTTGTAAACAACATAGTTCTGGCAACTCCTGCGACGGCACCGATGCCAAGTTGCATTGGCTACTGCCTTTCCCTTGGTCAACATCGGCGACGTGGAGAGGGGGAAACTGCTACTGGGCAACAGCTGGTTCTCCGATTTCCATTGCCCAGGCTTGTGCCCTGAAGAGGTCACTTCAGCACCGCGTAAAGCGGTGACACAACACGGGAAGTAGCATTTGCCGGTTATAAGTCTTAATGCTCGATTGGCGTAGAGCAAGGCGCCAGGGGCTACTTCCGACGGTGGGAGAGATCATCGTATCTCACTAGACAGCTACCGCCCGCCTAAGCTGGGCAGCCCCAGTCAATAAGGTGTTGTCTCGCCACGGTTCATCTGCTCCTGAGGGTGTGTGGAGCTTAGGGGGAAATCCTGACACATGGACCGCAATCTATACACCTAACAGCAAGAAAAAAACAAAACAACCGGCCCTTAAGGCTGGGAACATGGAACGTAAGAACCATGACCCCTGGCATCTCAGACGATCTAAATGAGATTGTGGATGCCCGCAAAACTGCAGTGATAAACAACGAACTGCTAAGACTGGGGATAGACATTGTCGCCCTGCAAGAGACCAGACTCCAAGAATCTGGAAGCATCAAGGAGAGGGACTTCACTTTCTACTGGCATGGCAAAGCCGTGCGGAGAGACCAGGGAGCATGGAGTTGGCTTCGCTATCAGAAACAAGCTGCTCAATTCCATCATACCACCAAGTGATGGCACTGAAAGAATATTGAAGCTCCAACTCCAGACAGAGGCAGGCCCAGTTAGTATTATAAGCGTTTACGCCCCAACACTAACTGCAGCATCAGAATCTAAAGACAAGTTCTATGACGACCTTAGCAAAGAAGTCAGTGAAACACCAGAGAAACAACATCTTTTTATCCTGGGGGATTTCAATGCCAGGGTTGGCTCCGACCACGAATCTTGGCCTTCATGTCTAGGGACAGTTTGGCGTTGGGAAGATCAATGACAATGGACAACGTCTCTTGGAATTCTGCAGCCACCATAATCTGTGCGTGACCAACACCTTCTTTGACACGAAACCTCAACACAAGGTGTCATGGAGGCACCCCAGATCAAAGAACTGGCACCAACTCGACCTGGTGCTCACTAAACGCAGCAACCTCCGCAATGTACGGATGACTCGCAGCTATCATGGTGCTGACTGCGACACCGACCATTCACTCGTCTCCAGCAAGGTGAAGATAAAGCCCAAGAGAATCTACAGAAGCCGAACAGAAGGAAGACCACGCATTGACACCAGTGGCACCCAAAATAAAGAGAAGGTCAACAAATTCATGCAGGCTCTAGCGGATACTCTGCCCGGCCCCACAGACGGAGATTCCACCGAGAGATGGAGTCATTTTCGCGACACCATCTACAATACAGCACTATCAACATTTGGCAAGAAGCAAACTAAGTCAACCGACTGGTTTGAAGCACACTCTGAAGAGATGCTCCCAGTCCTGGAGATAAAGAGACATGCATTCTCAATGTATAAAACATCACCTTCAGAGAAAACACTGCAGGCATTGCGAACGGCCAGAAATAGAGTACAACAGATGGCAAGAAGATGTGCGAACAGGTACTGGCTACAGCTCTCTGCTCAAATTCAAACTTGTGCAGACACTGGAAATATAAGAGGAATGTATGAGGGCATCAAGCAAGCTGTCGGTCCATCAAAAAATAAGATGGCCCCTTTACGATCAACTGAGGGGGTAATCATAAAAGATCGAGCGAAACAAATGGATCGCTGGGTAGAACACACTACTCAGAGCTATACTCAGTGGATAACACTGTCAGCGAAGAAGCTCTGGAAGCCATCGATCAACAGTCCGCCATGCATGCCTGGGATAACGAACCTTGCCTCACAGAAATCAGCGAAGCACTAGACTCTCTCAAATCCGGCAAGGCACCTGGAAAAGATAGTATTCCACCTGAAATTTTAAAATGTAGCAAAGAAACAATCATCCCATAACTGTTTGCAATATTACAGCTCTGCTGGAGAGAAAAAATCAATACAACAAGATATGAAAGACGCAAACATCGTTACCCTTTATAAAAAACAAAGGCGACAGAAGCGACTGCAACAACTATCGCGGCATTTCCCTTCTCAGCATTACAGGCAAGATTTTTGCCAGAGTAATCCTTAAAAGATTACACATTCTTGCTGAAAGAATCTACCCCGAATCGCAGTGCGGATTTAGACCCAACAGGTCCACCATCGATATGATTTTCTCACTCCGGCAGCTCCAAGAGAAGTGCAGAAAACAGAGGAAGCCATTATATATAGCCTTCATCGACCTCACAAAGGCATTTGACCTCGTGAGCAGAAGCGGCCTTTTTAAGGTCCTTGAAAAGGTTGGATGTCCACCCACCCTTCTTATTCTCGTGAAATCATTCCACGAAAACATGCAGGGGACCATTTTATTTGACGGCTCAACATCCCAGTCATTCAGCATCAGCAGCGGAGTAAAGCAGGGATGCGTGCTTGCTCCTACACTCTTTGGTATCTTCTTTGCTGTTCTCTTAAGGCAAGCAATTGGGACTGCCACTGAAGGCATATACCTCCACACAAGATCTGATGGCAAACTTTTTAACCCATCAAGACTCAAGGCAAAGACCAAAATAAGACCAAGATGCGTAAGAGAACTACTTTTTGCAGATGATGCAGCACTGACTACTCATACAGCAGAAGATCTCCAAAGGCTCATAGATCGTTTTGGCAGCTGCCTGCAAAGACTTTGGGCTCACCATTAGCCTAAATAAAACACAGGTGATGGAACAAGATGCTGATTGCGCCTCCGTCAATCAAAATCTCTAATTATGAATTGAAAGTCGTCCACGATTTTGTGTATCTGGGATCGACAATATCAGATAATCTTTCATTAGAGACAGAAATCGACAGACGCATTGGAAAGGCAGCCACAACATTTTTCCAGGCTAGCTAAAAGAGTTTGGGAGAATAATAGACTAACAGAGCGTACAAAAGCTCAAGTATATAAAGCTTGTGTTGTTAGCACACTACTCTACGGGTCTGAATCCTGGACCCTGTACTCAAGACAGGAAAGGAAGTTGAATTCCTTCCACATAAGATGTCTGAGACGTATCCTGGGCATAACATGGAAAGACCACATAACAAACAAACAGGTGCTTGAAAGAGCAGATATTACCACAGTGCACACCCTCCTCAAGCAGAGACGCCCTCCGGTGGTTGGGCCACGTATCTCGAATGGAGGACGAACGTATTTCAAAAGATCTCCTTTACGGAGGAACTAGCCACAGGAAAGAGGCCCAACCGGAAGACCCCAAATGCGTATATAGGGATTGTGTGTAAACAAGATATGAAAACCATTGGAATAGATCCAGACACGTGGGAGAGAGTTGCAACAGACAGATGCTCCTGGAGAAGAGATGTACGAAACGGACTGGTGCTCTTTGAGCGCAATCAGATCCAAAAAACTGAGGCAGAGACGGCACAGGCTCAAAGAGCAGTCACTTACTGCGGGACTTGCCTCGTCTTCACAGATGCGGAAACTGTGACAGAGATTGTCATTCTCGAATTGGACTATACAGTCACCAGCGGTGCTGCCAGGCACCTCCCAAGCGGCACAACTCTATAGTCCTCATGGGACTGAAGAGGCCTATACTATACTACTATCTACCGATATATATATATACATAACACAAAGAACAGATGATTGTTCTCACAATACACATGTTGTTATGTGCTATATTAGAGGGTTCTGAGGTGTTATTTGCCATCGAGGAGTGGAAACTGAGGTTAATGACAGCCGCGTCTTGACCATTGAATCTATATATATAAAACACGATGTATGTATGTCCTTCCGTTCTTTATGCGTTCGCGAACGGTCCATCCGATTGAGATGAAATTTTCGACACCTTTTCTTTTCGTTCCTGTGCAACTTTCTGTCATAGTTTATTAGTGTAAAATCGGCTACTTACTTACTAAAATTTAATATTTCATTTTTCATTATAATTTCTATATAGCAAGGGGACTTAACTCTAGAAAAGATATTTCAAGGGGCATAACTTTTAATAACATTTCTATATACTTTATAGTCATATTGTTGCATCGTTTTGAAAGATTTATAAACTCTTTGTCCATATTTATTTACAGGCATATGAGTTATAATAAATAATGATATAATCTTTAAGGCGTTTTCAAAGTTTTCATAAAAATAATGCATAATGCATAACATTGTAACTCATCTTTTTATGCTTAAAGAAGTTATCTACAGTCATGTAGGTGATTAAAATCAGTTTTCATTAAAAATAATGGATGGTGTGGGGAAGGACATTCTTTTAAGTTACTGTGTGAATTTAATGAGACGCTCCCCGCCAGGAGCTGGGCGAAGCCACGCCGGGTCAGATAGGTAGACAGACAGACAGACAGATAGTCGGGAACGGGAGCTTATATGACTACTTATATGAATTAAATGAGATGCTCCCCACCAGGGACTGGGTGAAGCCGAGCCGGGTCAGCCAGACAGACAGACAGACAGACAAACAAGCAGACAGACAGACTGATAGATAGATAGATCCCCTGCAGGGACTGGGCGAAGCCGGGCCGAGTCAGCTAGTATAGCAATAAATGAGGGTCATTCGTCACTTTTACCATCACTCTTACCTTTACCTTTCGTCACTTTTACCATCACTCCCTCTCTTTCTCGCTCTTTCTCTCTCCCTCTTTTTCTCTCTCCTTCCCCCTTTCTCTCTCCCTTTCTCTCTATCTCTCTCCCTCTCTCTCCCTTCTATGTCTTTCTCGCTTGCTTTTCTCTCTCTCTCTCTCTCTCTCTCTCTCTCTCTCTCTCTCTCATTCTCTCTCCATCTAGCTCCCTCTCTCTCCCTCTCTCTTTTGTCTCGCGCTCTCTCCCTCTCAATCTGTCTGTCTCACTCCCTCTCTTTCTCGCTCTTTCTCTCTCCTTCTCTTTCCCTCTCTCTTTCCCCTCTCTCTCCCCTCTCTGTCTTTCACTCTCTCTTTTTTCTGTCTCACTCTTCATCCTTGAACTTTGAATATACACGTAATTATATGACATTAATATATTTAGCTTCGTGTCGCGTTACTAATGAATTATCTCTTTCCTGTCACATTTTCGATGATTGTTTCTTGGTTTTTGACAAATTTGGACCAGAACTTCTGTTTCATCTTCTGCGATCAAGGCATGGGTCACAGACAGGACGGCCCGCTTCAGATCTTTACCGGTTCTCCCAGACGTTGTATCGAAGATATCCTCCGTCAGTTTGGCGAAGTCAGGACAATATGGTAGAACATGCTTCGAGGTTTGCTTGTATGATGCACATCCACAAGGTGTAGAGCTTGTGACATCCATTCTATGATAGAGTTCGACGAGGGCTTTTCCCTTATTCTCGTCAGTCCTCTGCCAGATGAGATCGGCACCTTGGAAGTCAGAAATTCTCTTATTCTTGACTACCCCACTCATGCATTTGTGTAGTCGCCAGAACAATTTCAGTGACTTGTCTGTGCTTACTCTGTGGCATACCTCAGTAGTATGTCAGGATGTATTTGATTATTAAATAAAGGCCATGGAGGAGGTCTACCGGTCGTATTTCCTTATATGAAAGATATACCTCCCCCAGTGGCCCTCATAGAAAATTGCCTAATTTTTTTAATTTTTGGCGTGTATTTCCTTGGGTCCGGCTGACTACTTCCGGTTGACTTCCGGTGTCTCCCGGGGCACGCGCCCACCCTCGGTACCCCTATCAGATGCCTCCGCCAGCCATCTCCGCTACCCCCGACCTCTTCCAAGACCATTCAAAGACAGCGAGGCAAGCCCGGGGCATGTGGAATACTTATGTAGTTAGGTAGACCAAATAGGAGCCGTGCACCTGGGTCCGGGTCCCAGTGTATGGAAGTGTGTTTGTGTATGTGTGTGTGTACGGGGTAGGCCAATGTGAGGGCGCGAGGGAATGGTCCCCTACCCCGGATATTAGCCTTTACTCCCGAAGGGGCCACCAACCCATATCTACGGAGAGGAAATGTAGAGTGGTGAGCCACAAGGTCCTGGCCTGATCAAAGGCAGTATAAACTACACTTTGATCTAGCCGAAAGATCGCTTGGACATATTCAGCTTTAGGAAAAACGACTGAAGCCTGATTACGGCTAGTAATCCTATATATAGCTATATTGCCACAATTAATAAACACGTAATAAAATATAGACAGTGATTAATTCTAGAAAATATAACACTCCAGACCAGTCTCAATAGTATACATTAAATTAAATTAACATAATCAGTAATATTTGCAAATCAATCATTAAAATAATATTTCTTTAAAATAACACTAGTTAAACCCATTGCGTATTTTGGAAATAGTTGTGTCCCCTTGATACCGGCAATCATGAGGCATGTCATCTGCGCTTATTGTAATATTGCAGTAACCGATTAACGCGCGATAGTCAACTTTTGAATATAGTTGTTATAAATGACAATATATATTTATATATACAGTTATATAATTAAAACAGTCAAACCAAATAAAACATATAAGCCTTCGTAAATCTATTTGTTGAGAAGCACTTTATAAACTTCTCTGGCCAAACATTCCTTTTCTCAGTCAGAGCTTTACCACGCCGTCTGATCGCTACCTGAGATAGGCGTTGAAACCGGTCGACGTTTATTGAAAAAATTCCCTAGGCGCACTGACTGACGGCTTATCTAATAATCTCGTACGGCGGTCACACATGACACGCTAGCCAGTAGAATTAAGGCCACGTTGCGAACTCTTGGAATGTTAGATGTTGTAAATGAACATACAGTCGCATTAGAAATATATATATCTATATGGTAATGCCGCAGTATCCTTAACATGAACAGAACTATAATCGTGACATTCAAACACGGCAGTACTGCAATAGTATACTTCTCTAGATGAGGAGAGTAGAATGATAGAGAAGGAGAGAAGATAGAAAGAGAAAGAAAATAGAGAGAAGAGAGAGAGAGAGAAGGCAGAGAGGTAGGGAGAACTGAAGCTAGATCGTGGAGAGATGCATAGGGAGAGAGAAGTAGAAGTGTAGAGAAGCAAGGAGAGAGAGAAAGGAGAGAGAGAGAGAGGGAGAGAGAAGAGAAGGGAAGAGAGACGTAGAGCTAGACAGATGTTAAATAAATAGCCCGTCATGTACTTTCTCTCTTGCTTTCTCTCTCCTCTTCGTTCTTCCGCATTTTAGATCCCCTCTTTCCAGATTCACCTCTCTCTTTGTCTCGCTCTTTCTCATGCTCAATCTTCTGTCCACACACCTCTATGTCTCGCTCTTTCTCTCTCCTTATATCGACCGAAGCGAGGGAACAGAGAGAGGCCGCGCGCGGGCGTGAAAGCTCGCGCGCGGGGCGCGAAGGAGCGAGCAGGGAGCGACGGGCCAGCGAGCGCCAGCGAGACGAATGGGGCGGGCGAAAAGAGAAAACGAGAGGGCGATCGCTACAGGCGCGCTAGAGTCTCGGGCAAGGGAGGGCTAGCGCGCGACAGGGCTCTACGTGGCGTTAGACAAGGCGGAGGCGAGCGCACTGGAGTGTTGCTGGGTCGGGGCGAGCGAGAATGCCTCGAGGTCTGGAACGCCCGCAAAGCGCTCGCTAACGCGCTAGGGGCGCGCAAGCCCGCTAGCTCGACGAGACGCACGCGTAGGTAGAAGCGATAGCCGCGCGAAAAGCGAAGGGCGCGAGAGAGGAAAGAGACTGCTGAGCTCATCCGATAGGCTAGCTCGGTCGAGAGAGCAGACGGGCGCGTTCTCGCGAAGCGAGATCATATAGAGTGGAAGAACCGAGAGGCCGTGCGCTCTCCCGAGAGAGGGACCGCGAGAAGTGGGTATCTATGCGCCAGGAGAGCGCGGCTAGCCTCGCGGGGGACAGAGCGGGCATCTGCGGGTCGCAAAATCGAGGAGGCGCCACGACGTGAGGGAGCAGACGAAAGAATCGGGCGCGGATAAGGAAAAAAGGAGCCGAGGGAGCGAGAGAAAAACGCGGGAGCACCGATCTAGCGCGGCGACGCCATAGGCTCGCGAGCTTTGAGAGAGCTGAGCACAGGCGCGAGACGGCGAGCGGATCGCGTGGACAGATAGGTAAAGGGAGGGCGAGAAAGAGAGGGGCGAGCACGAGTTGAAGAGAGGGGTCTGCGCGCGAAGGCGAGAGTAGAGCAGGGCGAGCGAAATATCGAGCAGGAAGCGACAGAAAGCGCGGAAGCCGGGCGTACAGAGCGGAGCGAGCCACCTAGAGGGCGCCCGATGGGGTCGAGCGATGAGCAGGAGCGACAGATAAAGGGGGGCAGGGAGGGGGGAAAGATGGAGCCAGCGAGAGGGGAGAGAGCGGGGAGCGAGAGCGAGAAATAGACACGGTAGATATCGGTGCGCGAACTAGAGATGGAGACGCGAGGGTATGATAGCGCTGACGCAAGCGCACGAGGGATGGGGAAGGAGACCGCAAAAAGAGGCATAGCGAGTGATAGCAGCAAGCTAGAGAAATAGAGGGTAGGTATAGGAGCAGGCTTAGCTCTTTCTTTCTCTCGCTCTCTCTCCTTCTCTCTCTCTCTTTCTCTCTCTTTGTTTCCTTTCCAACTAGTATCACTGTAACCGAAAACTAATAATGCACGAATGTGTGGGCACGTGTTTTAATTCGGGTGCACGTGATGTCCCTTGTATAGATCACTCACCCGTCCATAGACTTATCTTCCACTGTCGTCTCTCTAGGCCGGAAGGTCTGCCTAGATATGTTATAATATCGTCAGTCTTGGAGTATGTGCTCTGCTGGCTGCTACACCAATCCACACGTGCACATGGCTGATTCACTATTCTTGAATTTTCTTTTGTATACCTGTGACTTATTCTGAGATGCGGAATAATGACTTTTCCTGATCTGTCCATAACGTGGTAGTCACCTTGAGCAGGTACTGTGGCTTTCTGGCTGACTTGTTCATTCATTTCTTTTGGTGATATGTAACGGGTGCATCAGACTTATCTTATTGTACTCCTTCCGTAACCAATCGAGCAGTGCTGGCATGTAGGGGTTCTCCACAGTGTGGTGACCTTATGCCTACTGATAAGTTTAGAAAGTAGTGTCCTTAGTACCGGCAATGTCCCAGACAGGAGCTTCTCGAGCGCTCATTTTTGCATTTGCCAATAGCAACTAATGATACAACCGAGACACGAGTGTAATGACCCAGTAGGTCAAAGATTGAGATAATGGAAGAAGACTAACGTGCAAACTAACCCACAAAATAGCCCATTAAGGGAAATAAATTCGTTCTGGTGCATGTTTGATCAGCAAGTGTCTCGACTAGAGATTGTCTTCTTCTGTCAACTTATCGTTATATACACCGTAATTGGCGTATCGTTATTCAATCAGTCTCGAGACAGCGTCTTTGCCGCCATGTTTGAGGCGCAAAGTTTTGATCGCTATT
>JACEFZ010022880.1:0-62935 GCA_014155875.1 Cepaea nemoralis
CACTGCCTTACTTTGACACTGCCTTACTTTGACACTGCAGTACTTTGACACTGCCGTACTTTGACACTGCCGTACTTTGACACTGGCTTGCTTTGACGCTGCCTTACTTTGACACTGTCTTACTTTGGCACTGCCGTACTTTGATACTGGCTTACTTTGACACTGTCGTACGAGGGGAAGTCAATAAATAAGTCACAGATGGCTGTAAAAAAATAACTCAAGATGATAACAACCCGAAACCAGTTTATTGTTATACATACCTTGTCCCTTTATTTCTGAACATATTTTCCACTAACATTGATGTACTTATCCCATCGTTTTATCAGTTCTCCCAAACCGGCTGTATAGAACTGCGTGCTCTGTTTTCTAAACCACTTTTTCACTTCACATTCAACTTCGGCGTCATTCGCGAAAAGTCTCCCGCCAAGGTGGATTTTCATGCGTTATGCTGTGTGCTGAACCATGTGAGCACCCTATTGCAGATGCTACAGAGTCTAGTGTTACTCGCCTGTCACCTCTAATCATCTCCTCCATCCGGATCTCAACAGGGCGGCCAGATCGGATTTCATCAACAATTTTAGAGCGTCCTTGAGAAAATGTTTATGCCCAGCTATGCACTGCTTTACGGGACAAACACTTGTCAGCATAAACAGGATGCAATTCTTTATGAATGGCCTTTGAATGCAGTCCTTTTGTCCACACACTCTCACACACACACACACACACACACACACACACACACACACACACACACACACACACACACACACACACCTGCACGTGGCTCTTTAGTTGTACACGCCGTAAGAACAGTCGCCATTTTGTTTATGCGCTGCGCATGCGACACCTAGCGGCACCTGACGAACGGGAATTTAAAGTTCAATGTTGCTGTCACCTAATGAGACCTGTAGAAAACACCAACTACATTTACCTGCCATCCGACAGAACTGTGTGACTTACTTATTGACTCTCACTCGTACTTTGACACTACCTTACTTTGGCACTGGCTTACTTTGACACAGCCGTACTTTGGCACTGGCTTACTTTGACACTGCTTAACTTTGACACTGCCTTACTTTGACACTAAACCTGCAGATCTGAACATTTGCATCAAGAAACTGAAAAGTGGGTAAAGGAAGTCGAAGGTCAAGGACATTCTACAAAGGATGAACTCTGGCGGGCCAGCATGGAAACGGATGCTGTTCAAGACACAGACTAGAGGTGAGCTGTGTGTGCGTGAGCACGCTTGTGGCTGTGAGTAATATTGTACGTGAATACATAACGCATAGATTGTTAGTCGGTAGCCTGCAAATATATGCATGTGAGTGTTAGATAGTTAGTTAGTTAGTTAGTTAGTTAGTTAGTTAGTTAGTTAGTTAGTTAGTTAGTTAGTTAGTTAGTTAGTCGACAGATCATCCTCATTGCATATCAAACCATTCAGTCCATAAGTGCTCGGATCCCCTCCTCAGCAAATCCCGCAGCGTGTAGCGGCTAACGACGCCAGTTCTGTGTTGGTTTATTAATCTTCTTTGGCTTCCTGCGTAGTGTTCTTGTTTGGCCACACCTCTTTTAATTTGCTGTTCTCGCAGTCTGGCCTTGGGAATCTACAACCATGGCTTGTTAGTTAGTTAGTTAGTTAGTTAGTTAGTTAGTTAGTTAGTTAGTTAGTTAGTTAGTTAGTTAGTTAGTTAGTTAGTTAGTTAGTTAGTTAGTTAGTTAGTTAGTTAGTTAGTTAGTTAGTTAGTTAGTTAGTTAGTTAGTTAGTTAGTTAGTTAGTTAGTTAGTTAGTTAGTTAGTTAGTTAGTTAGTTAGTTAGTTAGTTAGTTAGTTAGTTAGTTAGTTAGTTAGTTAGTTAGTTAGTTAGTTAGTTAGTTATTTAGTTAGTTAGTTAGTTAGTTAGTTAGTTAGTTAGTTAGTTAGTTAGTTAGTTAGTTAGTTAGTTAGTTAGTTAGTTAGTTAGTTAGTTAGTTAGTTAGTTAGTTAGTTAGTTAGTTAGTTAGTTAGTTAGTTAGTTAGTTAGTTAGTTAGTTAGTTAGTTAGTTAGTTAGTTAGTTAGTTAGTTAGTTAGTTAGTTAGTTAGTTAGTTAGTTAGTTAGTTAGTTAGTTAGTTAGTTAGTTAGTTAGTTAGTTAGTTAGTTAGTTAGTTAGTTAGTTAGTTAGTTAGTTAGTTAGTTAGTTAGTTAGTTAGTTAGTTAGTTAGTTAGTTAGTTAGTTAGTTAGTTAGTTAGTTAGTTAGTTAGTTAGTTAGTTAGTTAGTTAGATAGTTAGTTAGTTAGTTAGCTAGTTAGTTAGTTAGTTAGTTAGTTAGTTAGCTCGTTCGTTCGTTCGTTATTAGTTAGTTCGTTCGTTCGTTAGTTCGTTAGCTAGTTAGCTCGTTTGTTCGTTCGTTCGTTATTAGTTAGTTCGTTCGTTCGTTAGTTCGTTGGTTAGGTAATTAGTTAGTTAGTTCGTTAGTTAGTACATTAGCTAGTTAGCTCGCTCGTTCGTTTGTTAGATAGTTAGTTAATTAGTTAGTTAGTTAGTTAGTTAGTTAGTTAGTTAGTTAGTTAGTTAGTTAGTTAGTTAGTTAGTTAATCTATTGGGGTGTCATCCCTGCACTCCGGACATGTCCATAAGTGCCCAGACCCTACCACCCCCCTAACATATGCATTAGTGTCTGGCAGCTAATAATGCCAGATCTATACTTGTTGTCGAGGCCCCTCATCCTCCTGATGTACCTCTCGTGTCTGGCAGTGCCTGTTCTTACTCCCGAGTCTTTCATTCTAGACAATGATTTGGATTTACTGGCGTCAAAGTCAGCTCTCGACATCTCTCGTTATCTGTCGTTATTCGGAGGTGACTTGTTCGAATCATGGTTGGGTGACTATTGCTTTCAATTTTTATGTTGTCTAGTAAGTGGCAGCCGGTTCCCTGGTCTAGGAGTTACACGAATTTTCTCCGTAATCCCGTATACCTTCATGAGTAACGTGACGTGCGCGAGAATTGGTAGCGGTTCTCTCCACGTCGGTAACTAAGGGGTATGTGAGCCGGTCGCTCAGAAAGCAATGGCAAACTACTGAGCGTAATCTTGCCAAGAAATCAACGATCAGCTGAAAGATGCTGATGTTGACAGCGATGTCCTTTAAAGGATATGCGGGGAAAAGGGGGGGGGGGGAGTGAGAGTAAGTAGCACCTTACCGTCTTTACAGACGAAAGTATGTGGACTGAAACTAGAGCTAGAATTCCATCGCACAATGCATGGGCTTAGACTCAGAGAACGTGTTGCCCATGCAGCATGATCCCTCTCTCGGCCTTGCCTTGTTTACTCCATAGGAAAGGATGACCAGTACGTCTGGAACAAGGTAGGCTGCAAATGCTGCCAGCTCAGCATCAAACTTCCAATAGCAGAAGTTCAGTATCGACCAGGCCCTCACATCCGGAGGATTTGACTTAGAGGCATTCAGCCACATCCCTCAGCTGAGTGCCTCAAACCAAGTGTCTGGCCCTGTGTGAGCATGTACTTCTGTCAATCTCCTCCTGACCAAGTGTCTGGGCCTATATAAGGGTATACTACTGTCAAACTCCCTGCCTAACACTGTCTTCAGTGCGGATCACACGACCAGCGAGATTCCGCCCGCAGGAGATATTGCTCGCCTATGTTGCGAGCAAATATCCATGACTGAATAAGTAAAGAAACGATAAAAGTAATGGTATTTGAACTGCACTTGCGCTCCCACCTATGCTACACCCTTCATATGACTTCACAAAGTTGGACTAGAGTCAAACTCAGCAGGGTCTGCTTTCCCCGCTGATTCTACTAAGCCCGTTCCCTTGGCTGTGATTTCGCTAGATATTGGATAGGGATAGTGGGAATCTCGTTAATCCATTCATGCGCGGCTCTGTCTAGTATGTTCTCTATTATCTACTTCGTTCTTCTCCTTCTATGAGTGCCAACTAATACCGGCGGATTTTTTATGAGCTATCCTTTATTATCACATTCAGCCTCGTTCATATTCTCCCAATATTACTCATTTCTGTTTCTACTTCTTTCTCTGTGTGTTTTTAGGGCTTCGTCTATTTCTTTTGCCCTGTAGATTGCAGACAAAGGTTTGTCTAGTTGTAGTGCAAACCGCTTAAGGCAATCTCGAGTGTGGCGAATTTATTTTGTTGTGAAGATCAATTTGTTTATCCCCGGCAATTTTTCTTCTTAGTCTCTTGTCTCTTCTAAGAGGAACTTCTGATAAGAAGAACTATTTCTTGGGTCCCCGTGAGTTCGCCTTATCAGGTCTGTCATTGTACTACTCGCAAGTGTTCTTAATGTTATGTCTTATCCAGCAGCAGCGTGTTTTCTTCACTTCCTGGCTCGCTGGTATGTGTCTAGTTCTCTCCACGAGCTCCACATTAGTGTCACACCGTTGTTTCATTCGTTCATTTAGTAGCACGTCCTTTGTAGAACCTCGCTCCCATAACAACCTTCTGGAAAATTTCTAGGTTATAAGAAACTAGCTGACCCGGCCCGGCTTCGCCCAGTCCCTGGTGGGGAGCATCTCATTTAATTCATATAAGTAGTAATATAAGTTCTCGTTCCCGTTACCGACTATCTATCTGTCTGTCTGTCTGTCTGTCTGTCTGTCTATCTGTCTGTCTGACCCGGCCCGTCTTCGCCCAGTCCCTGGTGGGGAGCATCTCATTTAATTCATATAAGTAGTCATATAAGTTCTCGTTCCCGTTACCGACTATCTGTCTGTCTGTCTGTCTGTCTGTCTGTCTGTCTGTCTGTCTGTCTGTCTGTCTGTCTGTCTGTCTGTCTGTCTGTCTGTCTGTCTGTCTGTCTGCCTGACCCGGCCCGGCTTCGCCCAGTCCCTGGTGGGGAGCATCTCATTTAATTCATATAAGTAGTCATATAAGTTCTCGTTCCCGTTACCGACTATCTGTCTGTCTGTCTGTCTGTCTGTCTGTCTGTCTGTCTGTCTGTCTGTCTGTCTGTGTCTGTCAGTCTGTTTGTCTATCTATCTATCTCTGTCTGTCTGTCTGTCTGTCTGTCTGTCTGTCTGTCTAATAGACCCATCCCTCTGTCTCTCCCTCCGTCTATCCCTCCCTCCCTCCCTCCTTGTCTGTTTATCTATCTATCTATCTATCTATCTATCTATCTATCTATCTATCTATCTATCTATCTATCTGTCTGTCTGTCTGTCTGTCTGTCTGTCTGTCTGTCTGTCTGCCTGCCTGCCTGCCTGCCTGTCTGTCTGTCTGTCTGTCTGTCTGTCTGTCTGTCTGTCTGCCTGACCCGGCCCGGGTTCGCCCAGTCCCTGGTGTGGAGCATCTCATTTAATTCTGAGTAGGTAAGAATCCGCTCTGCCTTCAAAATGTTGACGTGAAGATTTTCTTCCTGCAGCTGCTTCTGTATTTGTTGATCAGTAAGCTCCATTTTTAGCCGCTTGACCACCCATCTGACTGTGTTTGAATCAGTGTTTCTGATTCTGGTGTCTTGGTCCTCCTTCCTCTCACAAGTTTTTGTGTTCGTCTGTGGGTAGTCGTCGCTCTTCTTATTGGTAGTTTCATTGACTGTAGGTTCAGATACTTTATTACAGCTTGCATGCAGACTCTCCAAAGGCAGGTTCGTCTTCTTGATAGTCTGGTCGGTTTTCTCACTATGCATCTTGGAAGCTGCTTGTTTCTTTGTGCTATTACGACGTGCCATTTTCCCCCCGTATCAGGCTGCTTGAAATGTGTAAGGCGTCTTGGCTTGATAGCGCTGAGAAGTGCTGTCAAGCGAATCGTGCCGATATGATGGCGGAAAACACTAAAGATGCGATGATATTGTTCAACATCTTTTAGATAACTTCTTAAGTATAGAAAGATGAGTTACAATGTTATGCATTATGCATTATTTTTATGAAAACTTTGAAAATGCCTTACAGATTGTATCATTATTTATTATAACTCATATGCCGGTACATAACTATGGACAAAGAGTTTATAAATCTTTGAAAACGATGCCACAATATGACTATAAGTTATACAGAAAAGTTATGCCCCTTGAAATAACTTTTACAGAGTTAGGTCCCCTGAGATATATGAAATTATAATGAAAAATGAAAAATGAAATAATACTGAGTAAGCAGGCGATTTCACACTAAAAAAATATCACAGTTGGCAGCTCTGGAATGAAAGGAAGACGTGTAGAAAATTTCATCTCAATCGGATGGGCCGTTAGCGAAAAAATAAAGGACATACATATTTACATATTTACATACATACACTTTGTTTTATATATATAGATATGTCCCGCGTCCAATACACCCATCTGTAAATCATCACATCCTGCACCCATCTTCTCACTGGTCTTCCCTTTCCTCTCTTCCCCTCCATTATTGTTATCTTAAAAATTTCGTGACGTTTCAAGATACCAAAATATTTCAATTTTCTTTGTTTTATCATCTTTAGTAGCCAACCTTTTTCAATATTCAGATCTTGTCGTATGGATGCATGTGTTCTTTTCTGTATCCAAGATATTCTTAGAGCCCGTCTATAGCATGTATATTCAAAGAAATGTATGCGTTCAGCTTGTTTAGTAAGTGTCCAGGTCTCACAGGCGTACGTTGCAATGGGAAAGATACATGCTCTTAAAAATCTAATTATTTGTAGTTCTATCTGTCGCACGCCACATTTTATTCAATTGCTTTAGTTTTTGAAGAGCAATATATATTCTTCTTTTATTTTCTTTAATTGTGTCACCTTTGTTGGTAATTAATGACTCAAGATATTCGAAATTTTCCACAACCTCCAGTTTGTCCTCATCAACACACCATTGTGCTCGTTCTATTCTTGACAGGCACCAGTTAACGAAGGTAGTGATTAGACATTCGACTCATCATCAAGTGCCATGCCGGTAAGCGTGGGCGGTCATGTTTGCCATCTCACTCGATCACCAGAGTCATGCATCAGCTCAGTATTCTTATCTCGACCTTACAACGTGGCCAAGCCATCCAGGTATTTGCTTCTCTGCCCTCCCCTTGATCTCTTCCCCTTGATCTTGCCAGTTGTCACCAAGTTCCCCACTTTATTTATTCTCAAAACGTGTTTGTTTCTTGTGGGACCTGGCCTACTGACCCTGTGTTCTTGGGTTTGACCCACATCGCTTCGAGTTTAATAGTCTAAACTGGGCTCCCAGGTTGACCCAAGCTAAGCTGGCTACCAGGAAAAGTCGTGGGAAGTCAAGGAGACGTGATACAGACCACTTTACACCCTGACCATTGTGATACAGACCACTTTACGCCCTGACCATTGTGATACAGAGCACTTTACGCCCTGACCATTGTGATACAGACCACTTTACACTCTGACCATTGTGATACAGACCACTTTACGCCCTGACCATTGTGATACAGACCAATTTACGCCCTGACCATTGTGATACAGAGCACTTTACGCTCTGACTATTGTGATACAGACCACTTTACGCCCTGACTATTGTGATACAGACCACTTTACGCCCTGACTATTGTGATACAGACCACTTTACGCCCTGACTATTGTGATACAGACCACTTTACACCCTGACCATTGTGATACAGACCACTTTACGCCCTGACCATTGTGATACAGACCACTTTACGCCCTGACCATTGTGATACAGACCACTTTACGCCCTGACTATTGTATTGTGATACAGACCACTTTACGCCCTGACCATTGTGATACAGAGCACTTTACGCCCTGACCATTGTGATACAGAGCACTTTACGCCCTGACCATTGTGATACAGACCACTTTACGCCCTGACCATTGTGATACAGACCACTTTACGCCCTGACCATTGTGATACAGAGCACTTTACGCCCTGACCATTGTGATACAGAGCACTTTACACCCTGACCATTGTGATACAGACCACTTTACTCCCTGACCATTGTGATACAGACCACTTTACGCCCTGACCATCGTGATACAGACCACTTTACGCCCTGACCATTGTGATACAGACCACTTTACGCCCTGACTATTGTGATACAGACCACTTTATGCTCTGACTATTGTGATACAGAGCACTTTACGCCCTGACCATTGTGATACACACCACTTTACGCTCTGACTATTGTGATACAGACCACTACTTTCGGCATATTGTGATACTGACCACATTACGTTCTGGGCATTATGATACAGACCACATTACGCTCTGACTATTGTGATACAGACCACATTACGCTCTTACTATTGTGATACAGACCACATTACACTCTGACTATTGTGATACAGACCACATTACGCTCGGAATATTGTGATACATACCACATTACGCTCGGAGTACTGTGATACAGACCACATTACACTCGGGGTATTGTGATACCGACCACATGACGCTCGGAGTACCGATTGGTCAATACAAATTTTGATTTGGCACCGTATGCCCAGTGCGCATTATGCGAAAACTTAACTTTCTACGAATTAATTAATATTGGTGGTTTATTATTACTCGCTTCATTCGTTCTCCGTTTTTGTGTGTTATCTATACAATAGTACTGATCTACTGTTGTAATTGAATATCCTAATGAAAATCCGAGTAGAACGAGATATATTAACATGGATTTGGTTGTTAATATCACAACTGACATCCGCAGTAAGAGTTGCTAGATTGCAACTTTAGACGTCATCGAAAGGGGACATTGATTAGAAAAATTAGAAATGGAGAGTCAAAATTATTTGGTCACGTTATGAGAAGAAATAAATTGGAGAACTTGGTAACAACTGGCAAGATCGAGGAGAAGAGAAC
Organism: Cepaea nemoralis; assembly: GCA_014155875.1. Taxonomy (NCBI): domain Eukaryota; kingdom Metazoa; phylum Mollusca; class Gastropoda; order Stylommatophora; family Helicidae; genus Cepaea; species Cepaea nemoralis. The sequence continues at coordinate 8,756 of JACEFZ010022880.1, forward strand.
AACGGGAGGGCAGAGAAGTAAATACCTGGATGGCTTGGCCAAGTGGCATGGTCGAGACAAGAACGCTGAGCTGATCCACGACTCTGGTGATCGTGTGTGATGGCGAAATATGACCACCCACGCTTATTGGCACGGCACATGATGTTGCTGAAAAGGGAAATCATCTTGTAGTTTGTGCTTTCCTTCGTTTCCCGCCATTATATCCCTTTTTTGTTACTGTAAATTGCGTAAATCATAAATAATGTGAACTTATTTTAACTTTAAAAAAAAAATCATGATCTCGAGGGAGATTCGAATACAGGACCACTGCATTGGTAGGCATGGGTGCTAGCCATGTCTCTACCGCAGCTCCTTATTACATATAAGGCTGCTCATTATTGTATTGTGCAGAAACATGGAAAATGATGAATAATGTGCGGATATAAATGAAGGCAGAAATCAGACAGAGAACATGAGTAATTGAGACAAGAACACAGACCTGATTTATTATGTAGAATTATAGGAGAAATATCGTGGCAGAAAGAGGCAATAAATACATAAATATTACATACAATAGGAATGAAATAGAAGACTAGAACACAGAAATAAATATTGCAGAAAGTAGGAATGAAGTGGGAGAAAGAACACTTAAAGAAATACTACAAAAAGTAGGTACGCAGGAGGAGAAGAGCACACAGCAAGAATTAGTAGAGAAAGTAGGAATGAAGTGGGAGAACAGAACACAAAAAGAGATATTACAGATAGTAGGAACGAAATAGGAGAAGGGAACACAGAAAGAAATATTAGATAAAGTATGATTTATGGGGGAGAAGAGCACACAGAAAGATATATTACAGAAGAAGGAATGAAGTGGGTGAAGAGATTGTTTCTTTTCGGCTATGTATGCCAACTTTCAGATTGTTTCTTTTCAGTTACTTGTGCCAACTTTTAGATTGTTTCTTTTTAGCTGGTTGTTGTGCCAACTTTCAGATTTTCTTTTGGATTTGTTAATGCTTCAGCTTCTTGAAGTCAAGATAAGCCCTCTTCCTACGGAAAGTAGTCTTTAGATGTGGCAGTTGGACTTCACAACCAACAACAATATATCCTGGCCTACCACAGGGATCACCATTATCTCCGGCACTGTTCAACGCCTACACAGTGAGAATCACCAGCCAGCAAATCATTGGACCGGAGAGGACATTGTCGTATGCAGACGATGGTTTAATGTATCGTCAGGGTAAGGATAGAGATCAGGTTGCTGTGGAACTACAAACCGAACTCAATCGCATAAGCACTTGGTGTGTTGAAGCTGGGGCAATGGTCAACCCAACAAAGGCAACAGTAACATGTTTAGTTTAGTTTAGTTTAGTTTTTATGGATCAACATCACGGCACACGGGTGCAACCCATAAGTGCTCCGTTCTCCTCCTAACTCAAAACCTGAGTCTGGAGAAACTCAGCTCAGTGCACGAACTCCGTAGCACCGCCGAGGATCCTGAAATACTTTGGGTAGATTTTTAACTCGAAATTTTGCCCGGGCAATAACCATATTGTCAACACTCCAACACCAACTCTAAATCTGGGTTCAGAGAAAGAACGCAGGCGATGAATTACCTGGGAATACGATTTGATCGAAGTCTAGTTTATACTGAGCATGTAGACCAGATGCTAACAAAGGCCAAGCGGGGTTTGGCTACGATGAGGGTGATGATGGCGGCGGCAAATTGTGAGCAGCGCTGTCTATGTCTTCTTTACGAGGGTCTGGTCCTTTTTGTTTGGAGTATGCGATGGCGATCCTGACTCTCAGCCATAAGCAGATAGAAAGGATGGAAAGGATACAGAACGAAGCTATGCGCATTATTCTTGGATGTACAAGAGATACAGCATGTGACAACGCAAACATTCAACATCCACTGCACAGCGAGATCAAGAAGGTAAATGGCAGCAGGTTAAAAAGAGGAAAGTCGTGGATGGGTCAAGCCGAAGACAATCTTCAGCAGGTGTGTTCACTTGAGGACTTAGAACCTGGCGAGGAGTGGGTACAAGTGTCAACAGAGTTCTTTACATCCTTTTCAGTGTGCATCCAACTAGACAGGAAATGCAGACAAGAAAATCCAGCTGCTGTGGAGGCGGAAGTACAGGCTCTGATCTTCGAGAATTCGTTAGAGGATGATGCAGTCATTTACACGGATGGGTCGGTCGTCCGAGGAGTGAGAAGTTCATGGGCCTTTACGGCTCAGGCCGGAGGGAAAAGTGTGAAGGAAGAGTCTGGCGCTTTTGCTTTGACCACAAGCAGCCTGACTATGGAAGTCATGGCAGTAAGTAAAGCAATAACATGGCTCGAGACACAGACATTCAATCGGGCATGTGTCCTTAGTGACTCAATGAGTATGCTCAGGATGATAGAGATGGGGTGGGTCCGAAGAGAGTGGCTGCTGTCTCTGGAGCGGTCTCGGCTGGCAAAGATTAGTTTCATCTTCGTGCCAGGGCATGCGGGTGTACAAGGGAATGAGCAGGCTGACAGGCTTGCAGGTAGGTCTACTGTGGAAGGCGGACGAGCCATGGACCATGCAGACATTCTGAATGCTCTACGAGAAGTAAGTCGTTTACGAGAACCAAGCGATGACTGGGGAATCTACAACCATGGTCAGGCTGCGAGAACAGCAAGTTAAAAGAGGCGTGGCCAAACAAGAACACTACGTAGGAAACCAAAGAAGAGCAATAAGCCAACACAGAACTGGTGTCGTGAGCCGCTACACGCTGCGGGATCTACTGAGGAGGGGATCCGAGCACTTATGGACTGAATGGTTCGATGTGCAATGAGGATGATCTATCGACTAATTCTTTCCTAATTTAAGCTATATGTGCCAACTTTCAGAATCTCTCTTTTCAGCTATATGTGCCAACTTTCAAATTTTCTCTTTTCAGCTATATGTGCCAACTTTCAGATTGTTTCATTCCAGCTATAAATGTACCAACTTTCAAATATTATCTTTTCAGCTATATGTGCCAACTTTCAGATTTTCTCTTTTCAGCTATATGTGTTCCCATCAATACTTCACATGATGTGATCGAGTACTTACTTGATATCCACAGCAAAGTCTCGAAGCGCTGACGACCTGCGTGATAAGGGGAATGTACCGAGCTTCGTCTTCCCGTATGTGATGAGGAACCGCTTTTTGTGAGTACTGCAACTGTTACCCTCATTCTATACCCAATTAGTAATTGCTGTAAACTCTCTAAACTGAACATATGTTGTACATTTACCAAGCCCCTTTGTCCATCCAGCCTAAAATGGGCATCACGAAATGGGAAGCTGAGGCGTTCGGCGTGACACATATCACATACAGATCACATACAGATCACATACGGATCACATACAGATCACCGAGTGCTGACTGGTCTATACAAATATGAGTCTAGAACTCTGGCGAAGGGTTTAAGGACGCGTTCGAAACGTAGCTGCGGGCGATTTGGCAGTAATCTGCCTTGCGTTGATTTTCATACAATGGTATGAGTTCATCCAAACTACTCAACGTAAACCTGCAAAGAAATCACAAACAACAACAAAAAATGTTGAGGTTGACTGCGACGTCGAGTCAAGGATATGCAACTAACTTTTTTTTAAAACACTATGCTCAATGCGCCCTAAGACATAACAATGGTCTTTTTCTTCCCGTTGTAGCGTTTTGCGGAGCTTCTGCTAGATTCCACTTTACCATACCAAAGGACATTCGACATCTGATAGAGCCTATATTATATTGGCGTATTTTATCTCCTCATATATTTTCCAATGTATGATTTATGTTGCACTAAGTACAATTCCATCAAGGATCAGTTTATTCCAGCGGAAGTCGAATAGTGTGGATGCTGACTGTTCCTGCCGTGAGTGTGTGTGTGTGTGTGTGTGTGTGTGTGTGTGTGCGTGTGTGCGTGTGTGTGTGTGCGTGTGTGCGTGTGTGTGTGTGTGTGTGTGAGAGAGAGAGAGAGAGAGAGAGAGAGAGAGAGAGAGCGAGAGGGGAGGACATATCTGTAGCGAAGTGATTAAGCCGCCTGCTATCCGGATACCGTGGATTCGATTTTAGACCCAGTCATTCAGTTATCTAATGTAATTCTCTTGGAGACTCCTGCTGGTCGTCGCTGGAGCTACGGAGTTCGTGCTTTGTGGTCCGCTTTCGGCAGGTCGTTCTGCGGAAAGATATCCAGCTATATAGGATTGACCTGATACAATGAAGTCGATCATGTCACGTTTGAAACCATGTAAACCCCATTTTTATGATGCAATGAAGTGGATCCTCTCACCTTTACAGCCCTCTGAACCCCATTTGTATGAGACACCGGTGTCATGATATGATAGGCAGCAACCATGACCCACACAAGACTCAAACCTAAGACACCACTTTAGCATGCTTGTATACCTATCGCAACCACCTCTCAATACTCTCACCCTCTCTATCAACATGAAACAACCACATCTCTATACTCTCACCCTCTCTATCAGCATGAAACAACCACATCTCTATACTCTCACCCTCTCTATCAGCATGAAACAACCACATCTCTATACTCTCACCCTCTCTATCAGCATGAAACAACCACATCTCTATACTCTCATCCTCTCTATCAACATGAAACAACCACATCTCTCTACTCTCAGCCTCTCTATCCATATGGAACAACCACATCTGTTACTCTCACCCTCTCTATCAGCATGAAATACTGGCACTACACTAAAAGAGCTTGAAAAAGAAAGAGCATTGATTTCATTGCACCGGGTGTTATCCCATATGGTTCTGTCTCTTTCCGCAGGGCGGCCATGCCGACCGCTTTCGCACCAAGAATCGACTCCGTAGCTCCAGCGACGACCCCCAGGAGTCTCAGAGAAAAATGCACTAGCGAATTGAACGACATACGCCGGAAATCAAACCCACAACCTTTGAAGCGCGAAGCAGACGGCCTGCCCGCCTTCCCACAAACACTCCCGATCAACCACCAGTAAGAGCATATAAACAAAACAGACCCGGATACAGAGCCAGAGGTAGACTAAGCATGAAATTCATTTACCTGGATTTATGTACCTGGACATGCCAAAGTAAACGGTAATAAAGCCAAGCTGACGAATAATGCACCAGTGCACAAGGGAAGAAGCATGGACAGGTCTGATATTATAGTTAATGCAGTACTCTGCCTCTCTCCGAGAAATTTGCGCTCGCGATCTTACAGGGGTTCTGTATTCGGAATCTAACCTACAACCTTCCGAACGCAAGCCAGGCAGCGTAACTATAGGGTGTATTTTTAATGACTGTGCAGTGTTTGAATATATTGCTGGTCCAAGTTTTGTGTTTAACTTTTATGTTACATTGTTACAAATATGGGTATCCATTGGGTTAACAGAATTCTAGAAGACCTGGACTTTGCCGACGACATAGTGCTTTTGAGTTCAACACACCCAGATGCTCAAGAGAAAATAAACCAACTCCAAAATGTTTCAGGACAAATTGGTCTCCAAATTAACACCGCAAAAACAAAAACTATCGATCTTACCAACAGTTCAGACGACACCAAATTAAACAACCACATTCTTGAAAAAGTCAACAGCTTCACATACCTAGGAAGCATAACGACATCTACAGGGGACTCAGCACCAGAAATATCTAGAATCGCACTGGCATCTAGTGCCTTCAATAAACTGTCAAACATCTGGAAGTCAAAGACACTCAGCAAACACACGAAACTGAAAATCTTCAACTCTTGTGTGATTCCAGTGTTAACGTATGGATGTGAAAGTTGGAAATCAACGGTAGCTTTAGATTTAAAAAGTTAGACAATTTTGAGAACAAATGTCTTAGAAGAATTCTAAACCTCCACTGGACAGACTACAGAACCCATACGCAAATAAGACAAGAGACTAAGCAAGATTTTGTATTCAGTTTTATAAGAAAACGCCGTTGGAACTACATCGGCCAAGTACTCAGAATGGACAAGACAAGACTCCCCTACCAAGCCCTCATATGGTCACCGGTAGGGAAAAGAAACGGGGAAGACCAAGAGAGACCCTGCGTAGAACCATCATCAGAGAAGGCTCATTCAACGGCCAAGTAAACATCCAAGATCTACAACAGGTAGCAGCGAACCGCCAGGCATGGAGAGCCATGACTTCTGCCCTATGCGCCGCCTTAGGCTCAAGAGGAAAGACTAACTAACTAACTAACTAACTAACTAACTAACTAACTAACTAACTAACTAACTATTTTGTTACATGAACTTTACAGAGGGTAAATACAAAACTTGGACCGGCAATATTTTCAAACACTGCACATTCATTAGGAATACACCCAATACTTCGCCACGAAAACTTCCCAGGGACTCCACTAAAGAAAGCTGTCTTACAGAAAAGGGGGCCCGTTGGTGCAATCGTTTGGAGATTACGCCGATAATAACATGAGCGCCTGCACTCATCATCCGCTAGAAGAGAGAAAGACTTGCTAGTATTCCTCCGTGGGTTCAGACCTACAAAATGTGATGTTCCTAACACTTCATAGTCCTGTTTCAGGACCTTTTTTCCCAATAAAAATCCACTAAAGAAAGCCCCCTTTTGGTCACCCATTAGCTCGTGATTCACGCAGTGTGGCATTTACAATGCCAGTTCTGTACTTCGCGTTGTTTCCATTGCAGAGTAATCAAATTCGAGGACAGTCGATCCTGCAATAGCCTTAAAACTTTGCAACCAACGAATACAATTCTCACAATTTTCACAAGTGACAGTTTCCATGTGACTTTTTATTTGTATTTGCTAGAGCTACAGAGTTCGTGCTTTGTGCGACGCTTTCCGCGCTGCGGAAGGAGACCGAGCGATGTGGTGCAATGAAGTCGACCATGTCGACTTTTAAGCGACTTTTTAAAACTTGGATTTGATAGCAACAGAAAATACTTTGACACATAGTTGCTGATGTTACAATATATCAGCGTTACAAAACTTTATAGATCACCCGTGAATAAACCCATAATTTCACCTTCAACGTCCTATTTATCAAGTAACTTTCTGAGGCAAACATCGACATTCTGAATTCCAAATAAATCAAACGTTCCCTTCACTATATTTTTACTTTAGTTTAGTTTAGTTTAGTCGTTGGATCAACATCACGGCACACGGTTTAACCCATAAGTGCTCCGTTATCCTCCTAACTCAAACCTGATATTTTTACTTATTCCTTCTTGGTTCTAAACTGGCCAATCCAATATTAGTGCCACGACCATTCCAGATGATATCCAAGCTCTCTGTCTCACGACCGTCTCTTGGTGGAATCCAAATTCTTAACTGTTTTTGTTGTCATCTGCTTCATCCTTCCGTCGATGTAATGCTGTCATACTTAGTTACCACACACGGTCTTTTTATATAACAATCTTGCGTTTTTTGGTGCGTTCTCGTGCACTGGGGGGGGGGGGGGGGGGGGGGTTGTATTCTGTCAGTTTATAAGTCTGCTCATAATTTTGCATGATCATACTTGTCCTCGTTAATTCATTAAGTCACCATCAGGGCAATCATACTTTGTAAATGTCGACGTCTAGCTCATTCTGTTATACCCTCTTCAAAAGTCCAGATATAGTTTCCCTTTAATTCAGGAGATGGAATAATCCAACTGACCAATGATTTGTTCTGATAGATTTCTTCTTGAGTCACTCCGAGCCACCTTGGTCAATATCCTAACGCTGATTGGATTAGGCGTTGTCTAGGCTACGTCTGGACTCAACCATTGTTCTGTCTGATAGGGTGTGATATTGCGTCGGTTTCAGCGTGAAGAAACGCCGTAGTGGATTTAATTCTTGGTTAGTATTTCTTTGGTGTAAGGGAGAGAAGTGTACGTACGTTGGGTGATGAAATTTGTTATAAGAGGTTGTAGGGATTTTTTCTATTGGTTTTTATTTGGACTGTTGCTTTGTGTTGGGGCAAAGGTGATGGAAGGAGTGGAATGGAACAATTAGGTTTGGGACTTGGTGGTCTACGCACAAAACTGGAGCTGGAATTAATGAAAATTGAGAGGGGTTGAGAGAGAGAGAGAGAGAGAGAGAGAGAGAGAGAGAGAGAGAGAGAGAGAGAGAGAGAGAGAGAGAGAGAGAGAGAGCTAGAGAGCTGAATAGACAAACGGACAGACAAACGGGCGGCCAGATGGAACGAAAGAACTTTATTTTCAAAGCGTTACGAAGTGGGCAGATGCGTCCACCATTTTGTTATTCTTATTTCTATTCTTTAATCATTTTTCCGTGGGACAGACAGAACTACAAAAATTAGATTTTTAAGAGCATGCATCTTTCCCATTGCAACATACGCCTGTGAGACCTGGACACTTACTAAACAAGCTGAACAGCGCATAAACGCCTTTGAATATAAAAGTTATAGACGGGTTGTAAGAATATCTTGGGTAAAGAAAAGAACAAATGCATCCATACTTCAAGAGTTGAATATTGAAGAAGGTTGGCTATTAAAGACGATAAAACAAAGAAAATTGAAATATTTTGGTCACTTGAAACGTCACGAAAGTTTGGAAAGAACAATAATGGAGGGGTATATATCTGGGAAGTGAGGAAGAGGAAGGACCAAAGAGAAGATGGGTGCAGGATGTTGCGGATGATCCTGCACCCATCTTCTCTTTGGTCTTCCTCTTCCTCACTTCCCAGATATATACCCCTCCATTATTGTTCTTTCCAAACTTTCACGACGTTTCAAGTGACCAAAATATTTCAATTTTCTTTGTTGTATCGTCTTTAATAGCCAACCTTCATCAATATTCAGCTCTTGAAGCATTGATGCATTTGTTCTTTTCTTTATCCAAGATATTTTTAGAACTCGTCTATAACATTTATATTCAAAGGCATTTATGCGTTGTTCAGTTTGTTTAGTAAGTGTCCAGGTCTCACATGAGTGTGTTGAAATGGGAAAGATGCATGCTCTTAAAAATCTAATATTGACTGTCAACTACCAAAACAAAAAACATTCACGTAGCAGTTTCTTGCTATAGGTATGTGATATGATAGCATCATAACATTTTGTAGGCCTAGAGCAAGCAGGCTGTAGTCTTTCCTCGGCTTAGGCTCGGTCTCGGCCTTCAGTCTAAGCGGTTAATCTTTCCCTCACTGACTCACTCCTGACCGTGCTTACGACATAACCAGTGGAGTTCGCTATCAACTCCGCTAGCTCGCCTCTCTGCCAACTACCAGGTGTTTATAAAGTCTCACTACACTTTGTATGTAGAACAATTTTGAAAAATCAAGTACATAACGTCATCACAAAATGTGCTTTACGGTCCATCGTGAAGCAATATGCAGCGAATGGCTGTCGTCTTCTGGAGTACTTCTTTGCACTCCAAACAGAATGGTGTTATCTACCGAAGAAAGTACCAATCAGAATTACTATTCAAGAAATAACAACAGGCACGTTGCAGAAGGTATTTAACAATATGAAGAGACGCGTACAGTCATGTCTTGAATGAAGCCCATGGTGGACATTTCAAAAAGATATAGTTTAGCAATTTCACAGGCTGATGAAAAATAGCCTTTGGCGAGACACGGGTTTTTGTTTTCATTGTTCAACTCTGAACTCAAGTGTAGTCCATACATGTGCTACTACTGTTAGTGCACTGTGCTGATGTTTGCGTGTGGATGAGCTTTCTCTATTACCAGTGTAAACTACTGAGCGTAATCTTGCCAAGAGATCAACATACAGCTGAAAGATGCTGGTGTTGACAGCTAAGTCCTGTAAAGGATATGCTAAAAAAAAAACATTACTAGTGTCCCTCGCCATTAGGCGAATTCACTTGGACTTATAGGGCACTTGTAATTTACGCCACCAAGTCTCAGAGAGAAGTCAACACCTTAGTCCAACTGACCGATGTAAGGGCTGAATCCACTACCTCGACATCAGCACACCGGATTTTTAAGAACAAACGCTCTTATCCATTGTATATGAAGATTTCTATTTTAAAATTGCCTGTCCTTTGCAGTTGGTGATTTACTAGGCAATTTTAAGTTCAGTAGTTTGTCATTGCTTCTGAACGAGAAATCAATGTTTAAGTTCCAAAAACGTTAGTGACTCACAAATAACCGACACAGCACAATAGAAATAACATCCGATTGCTGACTTCATCTAATCCTAATGAATTATTGATTTTTAGATTATTAAAATGACTAAAATGCGAGGCTTTGGGGGGGGGGGGGTAACAAATTAAATTACAGGAATATTGTTATATTTCTGGAGCATTTATTTTTACACAATTTTTACAATAAAGATATGTTGCAAAGAGAATCTGCTATTGTAGTCTTCACCTGTGTATGTCTGACAGAAATTACTGAATTGGTTATATGTAATATGGTAAAGCCGGTTATTCAGTTCTCTAGTGTGTGTGTTTTTTTTCTTTTCCGGAATCTTCTGTAAGTTATCGTGACGGTAAAGAGTTCGTACTCTGCAACATTTCCGTAGGCGATTTGTTGCTCTCCGTAAAGAGCTTATTGGGATAGAAACCGGTGCAATGAACAGATTTTCCTGCCTGTTATCCTGTTTCTTGTGCGTTCGATCTCGATATCTTAGTAATGTAAACTACATCCTGGGTGACATAAAGACCGAATGGCATCAAGGGTGGATCATGTACACCATGAACATAGGGAATAACAGAGTCAATGGGAATCTCCATTATTTGAAGCCCATAAACGGGCATTCTCCCGCTGTTTATGATACACCTCGACATCGCAAGGTAGAAGAGGAACAAGATGAGATGATGAAATAAGAGATGAGATGAGATTATATGAGATGAGATTAGATGAGGAGGTGAGGAGATGAGATGAGATAAGACCTCGGTAATTCACTCCGATTTAGAGTAAGTTTTTACCCTCGTATTTCCGGAACAAGCACACGTTTATCAGGACGGACAGGCTGGGTGGGTTTGCACCCCATGGTGGGTACTGGTGCATGACGAGACTAGATGTGTTCTGGGCACTTTGGAATCGTGTGTATAGCTCCGAAGAACGGGTAGATCATCACGCTGCAGGGAGTGACCAGAGGATCTGGCCGACACTCAAAACTCTAAGGAAAGGCCAGGCCGACATATATTCAGGCTGCAATTAGGACTCTTCACTGACTGTTGCAGATGAGGACAGAGCACGTATGGAAATCTCCCGATGGTGTGATGTCGATTCTTGGCTGAACTCAACTCAACTAAACCAACCTCAGCTCATCTCAACTCAACTCAACTCAACTCAACTCAGCTCATCTCATATTTATCAGACACACAAGGGAAGCTCCAGCCAGTATTTCAGCGTCTGATAAGAGGGAAATCGTGGATGGCTCAGGCGGAGGATACGATCAGATAGGTGTGGCTCCTGGAGAACATTAGGCGTGGAGAGGAGTGGGTCAGAGTGCCAGCGGAGCAGTCAGACTTGTGCAGTGTTATAATCACATTAAGCCGGGAGTGCAGGGAGTGGCCAGCAGGGGCCACGGAAGTGGAAATCCAGCAACTAATTCAGGACAATGCTCACTCGGGTGATGTGATTATCTACACAGATGGTTCGGTGTCAAGAGGTGAGAGAAGTAGCCGGGGGTTCATAGCCAAAGCTAATGGTCGATGTTTGGTGCAGGAGAGCCTGGCATATGATCCCACAACATCCAGGTTAAGAATGGAGGTGGGGGAAGTCACTGCGGCTCTCCGCTGGATGGAGAATACGACACACACACACACACACACACACACACACACACACACACACACATCGTCATTGTAACTGACTCAGAAAGCATGCTGACGAGGGTGAGGACGGGCAGGCTTCGTGCGGAGTGCTTGCTTCGCTTCGGAGGTCACGGTGTGACAAGCATCACCTGGATCTTTCTCCGGGGCATGCCGGTGTGCTAGGAAATGAACAGGCGGACAGATTGGCTGGCTCTGCAGAACTTGGTGGAGTATTGATACATGACAATGCAGACATGATTGCAGCCTTGCACACATCGGAGGAGCACACATCGGAGGAGCAAATGGATTACCATGGTCTGGCAAGAATGAGACAGCAAGGAGTGACGAGAGGATCTGGCCGACGCTCAACGCTCAGAGGAAAGGCGAGACGGACATATAATCATATTGCTACTGGTACTATTGGTGTTGGAACAATTCGCTGGCTGCTGAAGATGGGGACGGAGCGCTTATGGGAATGCCCCGAATGCTGTAATGTCGATTCCTAAATCAGTCAATGAATCATTGTTTTGACTGCTTGTGATTTACAACTAACGCAAAACCGTCAAACGGACATCACTGTGTAAACATAACAATGAAATCATCGATACGTTTTCGTTTGTTGTAAAGCAGAATAAGGCAAGCAAAAGCTGCATTCGGAAAATGAAGAATATTTTATGCAATAAGTCACTATTATTGAATGTAAGAAAGAGAGGCTAAGGCTATATAGAAAAAGGGATGCTGTATGCAGGAATCTGGGAAGTAAATGAACAAATAGGCGAAGCTTGGAATCAACAGAGATGTGGTTCTGAGATGAATGTTGCGAAATTCGGGACTACCAGAGTAACTGTAGCATGATTGGAACAGGGAATCCCCATGCCAGCCCGACATCATCATAAAAATTACTTTAAGTCTGAACGGGGACCATCCCATAATAGAAGGGCTATTATTAGAGCGAATGTCTCCAGGAAACGAGTTAGGGGAGGGCACCGTGTCTGCGCTGTGCTTTTTATTGGCTAAAAGTAATGAGCCCACATATTCACTGGGCTACATGAATATCCAAAGTTGAGAACGTATTCCAAACCGGAGCACGGTAGCTATTTGGATGTGGGGTACGCAAAAATGACCTTAAAGATTCAATTGAATATTGTTCTCGGGAATAACAGGTACCACTTTAAAACATACTGCATGTTGTAGTGTCGCCTACGTGAAACGAAAGGAGAAGAATATAGAGTATTTTATGACTAAAATGTGAAAAGTGAAAACCAGAACTTCTGTGCGCCAGAATTCTGAATATTGCTTCTTCAACCTTGACCAATGTCCTTCACGCTAATATACCCAAGTGCATTAATCAACTGTGTGACGTTGCGTATGCTTGAGGAATGTAGAGACACGCATCAAATTCGCAAACCCAAACACCTTGTGCATTCTTAATGCCTAGGAGGACTATTCTTAATAAACTGTAACCTCTTGCTCTTCGCGAGTTAACATAGGCAGTCTGAATTGGAATTGATGATTTTAAACATGTACACGTTCCTTGTAAAACGCTGAGAATGTTGGAGTGACTGGGCTGGTGCTTTGATAAGTAGCCTCTCACATTAGAGAAGGAAAGATGCTTCAATCTCAATATGAGTGCGGGGACTTGTGGCCTGGTTGGCTAGATTACGCTCAAGAGAAACCATTTCTCTCTGCAGCATTACACTGGTACTCACTGTTGGGTGGTCATATAAACTAGTTCTTAAGAGACCCATAGGTGTGTGAACCGGTCCTAGTGGCTGAATCAAGTAATGCTAGCAAACTTACAGGACTGAACATGTTTCCACATATGTGTACTTTGATGCATATGTGAACAATTGATATGCAATTGAGCTTCTGTTACTACTGGAGTGACATGGAAATTACTAGTGGGGAAAGAGCACATGAGGATGATGATGATGAGCTACCTGTGAGACAAGTTGTTGAAAAAAGGTTGAGGTCTAGCCTGCATTTTCTTTTGTTGTGGGTTTTTAAAAAAAAAAAAAAAAAAGGGTGGGTAATTTTTTTTTTTCTGGAATGGGACATCACTGCACCAACATCACAGACATTGGAATGGCAGTCTGGTCGCTAATTGGGTAAATGCCATTAGTAATACATAATGCATATTGCAGTTGATAAATGCTATTTCCATTTCCCTTCAAATGCCTGTCCCATGTTGCTATTGTCACAATGATTGCTGCTACTGTGTCTGGTCTCCTCCTTGTGCAGGTCTATGTTGGCTCAAACATGGTGGAACTTAGACCACATAAATGCTTGTAATTGTGTTAAGATACCCTGTCTGCGCATATAGTCTTCGTGAACACAGTACATCACAGTGAAATTCCACTACATCATCAACTGTGAGAGGTGACTGACAAACACCCACCCTAAACCTCCCATCTCCAATGTGTATGCTAATGTATGATAACATTCATTTTTAACAAATGTTAAAGAGATGTTGTGCCATTTCGTAAGGGACAGAGAACAGGGGATGGAGGAGAGGCTTCCATATATCATCTGGGACAACTAAACATTAAGTCCTAGATCCAGGAAGTGACTCCATCAAAATGCAGGCAAATCAAATAAGAATTTTCTCTCAGCTCTCAAAGCTGACGAAAAATGGGAGCAAAAACACAATCTGAACACTACAATGTGGTGAAGGACAGTGATCTTTGATGCAATCAAATGTCATCTGAGAACTAAACACCAAGTTCTTGGTGGTGAACCTAATTCAAGACGTCTGGTGAAATGACTGGGACAATGGATGTTTAGCTAGGACTATTTAGTTAATCTCCAGCCGGGTGCTCAAACAGTGTTCAGAATCGAAGACGCGTAAAGTACATGAGATAGACTGATGGAGGAATGGGAAGAATGAATGGACTATGGTTGTATCTTAGACTCTTCCTCTACAGGAAAAGCGAGACCAACAATCCTAAGTCTCAACTCATAAACCAGTCAACTCACAGTGAAAACAAGGCTGTAGGTTTTCTTCTAAACTGTGACCAGTAGGGGATAATTAGCAGACTTGGAAAAATTCATAGGCGAGTAACTGCAACCTGAGCTTAGTCCAACACCAAATCAGAGGTGCTAAAAGGATAACAGACCAGTGGAGCAGAAGGTCACTATGCTTGCACCAAGTTATGGTCTATCTTGTGTTCTACTCATTAACGTAGAGGAAAGGATATAAAAGTCAATGGGTGATAGTGGTGATTAGAGAGGAGAAGAGGATGGAGAGTTAGTATTAGTGGTGGAGTAAAGGGGAGGTGTTGTCTCTTGTTTATCAACTTACATGTGTGACATATTTTTGCATGTCTAGGCAATAATTTGAAAGGTGACATGACAGGAGATGAGACAATGGCATCACTCTGACTCACCATCAACTCAATAAATTGGGATTTAAGCATCAAGGTTTAAGTACATCGTCTCAAGAGAATGTTCTTACAGTTGCTGTCAGTTTTGTCTCTGGTGACTGTAAGTGCTGTTGGTTGATTCTACATATGGAAAAGTCTTGTATCGATGTTGTCAAGTACTTAGAGTAAGGTCTTACACTGGCTGGTGTACACAATTCCTGTGAATGTATGTCCCACTTTGTCAAGAAAATGTCATGGAGATTTCTGGCCAAACAGAGTAATGTACAGGTATTTTGAGTTTGCCACATAATGATACACAATCCCAAAGAGAATTGGGGCATCAACTGATATAAGTCATACTGACCAAAATAAATAAGAAAAGATCTATGTGACGGAGAACAGCACCACTGAAACATTATGTGAGTGCGAGGGATCCTCAGTGTACAGGCGCTATAGTAGATCTTACTCCGGCTTGGGTGAACTAGTTACTTCTTTATAATTTCTGTAGATCAAATAAGAGTCTCACAGTGGGGGTTTGAGCCAAAGATACAAATGTTCTCCAAAACAAGGCTATTGCGGGAAATGATTAGATCATTTGAGGAACTAGACAAAAGTGCTAAATCATATCTTATCTTGTATTATTATTTCCAAAAAAAAAAGATATGATCTCCAGAGAACCATACTAACCTAAGGTCATCCGTCACTCAAATCAAAAATGGCACAGGAATAACCAAACGATTGCATGAAAGAGGGTAATGAAAATTAGAACATATATACACAACAAGCGAGCGACAAATAGGTTCTTGAGCAGGTGATGAAAGGAGACATGGAGAAACATCGTGACAACTGCGAAAGATCGAGAGGAAGAGAGATAGAGGCAGGACAATGCGAAATGATGCTGGATGCACTGAGACTGTGGAATGGAAGAATATCATCAGCAAGATATTATCATCGTCATAGTTGATCCAGAAAACTAAAGACAGAGATGGGCGGAAAGTCATGAGCACTTCGCCAGCCGACATGGCACTTGATGATGATGTAAAGTATGTACACTGTGTCTGATTTGACAATCTCTTCTTACCTTCTGGCAGGAGTCACACATGCCTATTTGTTTCCATTGTATAACATTAGGCTGAACTATTCTATGTTTCGCACAATGTTTAATTTCCTTTCACTTCCAGACATTTCCTAATGCTATAACAGTCCCTCTTGCCTTTTTTCATTCTTATGTTAATTTCTGAATTGTTAATTAGATACATGACGTAGTAGTCAACCCCAGCATTTCCTGGCTGTTCGTGATTCCGGGGCAAGAAGTTACGTTCCAGTAGTTTTACACATGCTTTCTCGAACGACGACACCCATAACCATTCATAAAAAAAACCGACACTGCTGTGTTTCGAACGCGGGTATGCGGGATTAATGAACAGCGTCCGTAACTTTTTCGCCACGGAGCAGACATCTGTATTGTGGCTGACATAAATTTGACATGACACGGTTTGTTGATTACATGTCTATGTGTGGATTTATATGTGATAGTAGTTTCATGAACACAACACAAACGAGTTTACACTTGCCAAACAATGTGTTTTCTGGCAATCCCAACCGCACAAAATGTCACAAGCACGTGGGAAGTTATTATATGTTGTTATTTCACGGACATTTTCGGAATATAATTGATGTCATTTTCTTGTTGTGGCGGTACTTGTGGATATATTGGGCGTTACTACGAGCAACGAAAACAGAAACAGACACAGGAAACGGAAATATAACGTGTGTAGCTAAGTCATCATCGTAATCAAATGCTTTGCCGAATGGCATGGGTGATAAGTCTCCCCCCCCCCCAATCTTGTGATCTCTAGTGTTGTTATAGGCGAGAGAAGAATGACAAGAATGAAGACGACAAACACGGATTGGACAAATGTCTCCATATAAAGTGTGTGTACGTGTGTACGCGTGTTTTATGTGTATCTGGTATGTATGTACGTGGTTTTATGTGTATCTGCGTATGTGTGTATGCGTGTTTACGTGTTTTATGAGTAACTGGCATGTGCGTACGTGTTTTATGTGTATCTTCGTATGCGTGTATGTGTACGTGTGTATGTGTGTATGTATGTAAGTGTGTACGTATTTTATGTGTATCCTGGCATAATGTAATAATTTATGTGTGAACGTGTATATGTGTGAACATGTTTTATGTGTATATGAGTATGTAGTTGTGTGTATACGTGTCTTTAATGTGCATCAGGGTATGTGTGTGCGTGTTTTTATGTATACCTGGGTATGAGCGTATGTGTATATGTTTGTGCCACTATGTGTGTACGTGTGTTCATTCATGTGTGTATGTGTATGTGCGTGTATTTTGTATATATCTGTGTATGCGTGTATGTGTGTATGTATCTTTGTGAGTTTATTATTGTTCATGCGTGCATGTGTATGTATGTACGTGTATGTGTATGTATGTAGGTAAGTATGTTTGAGTGTTTAGAGTTTATATGTGCATGTTTTTATATAAGCATATGTGTCGGTATGTGTGTGGTGAAAGTTTGTCCAATACACACTGTTCTCATAACTGATATAAACATTATGCTAAATTTTGTCACATATTAGACTATATAAATTTGATTCAAAATTTAGTCACACATTGCCCTATATAAACGTGATTCTAAATTAAGTCACACAAGATATAAACATAATTCTCAAATGTATTCACATATTAGTCTATATAAACATTATTTGAAAGTTAGTCACAAGTTACCAGATATAAACATTATTCTAGATTTAGCCACACTTTAACCTATGGAAAAATATTCTAAACTTAATCGCATATTAGCTTTAATAACGATGATTCCAAATTTGATCACACACTAACCTACATAAACATTATATGGGAACTTATACGAGGGTTTTCAAATGAGAACCTAATTTTTGTTTCCTTTTGTGCGAAACTATTCTGAAAAAGTAAAGAGCAAATATATCATTTTTATATGTAGTCACCACTGCGTTCAATGCAAGTCATCCAGCGCCGTTAATGCTCGTGCTTCCTGGAGAAAAATAAAATGTATCTTAGTCGTAACCACTCATGCACTACCTGCTGTACCGAAAAAACATCCTTCCAATTACTCTTTGGGTTGTCCAAACAGGTGGGGAAACTCACTGGGGCTAGGTCTCTGACGAGTCACGGGGATGTGAGTATTACACCGAAAGTGGGAGGTCACAGATTAAAAACCTAAAAAAGGGGCGTGCAAAAGAACGTTGCTCCTCTGATGGGGCATGTAAAAAGTAGAGGCCATATTTAAACGTGTCCTTATGACGTCACAGGTTGTTCTATACTCGGATGTCACGTGCTGAACTGAACACTACTGGGAAACCATAACAACAATATTGAAGGTTACAAGGACAATGCGCATGAGACTTGTAATTTCTATCACAGTGAAGGTTTTTCATTTAAGCTCCCTCCTCTCAAGAGATAATAATACGCTACTGGTAGAGTTGGGTAAAATTCGTTACTACATTAGCCTAAGTAACAGATATGCGGGACTATGTATAGAGAAAAATGTCTCCCACGCCCCCCCCCCAAAGAAATTGCGGAAATTATTCACATAATGGACCTATATAAATAGATCTTTAGGGGTCTGCATAAGAGACAGAACCCACCCACCACCACACCACCACCACCCCACCCCTAAGAGACTGCGGTGACTAAGTCTTATATTATATTGACCTCTATAAACATGACTTTTGGGGCCTGTTATAAAGATACAATCTCTCCCTCCAAATTAACAAATGTGTGTATCTTCTAGGAGATTGCGGTAGTCACCCAATTACCTATATAACATGACTTTTCAGGCCTGTATAAGGAGACAATTGTTGGGATAGATTAGTCCGATATCGACCTTTATAAGCATGACTTGTGGGGGGGGGGGGGTGTTTGCATAAAGATAGAATCCCCCCCCCCCCACTCCCACCCCCTGGATTCTGCGAAAAATTTAGTCGGACATTAACCAATATAAACATGAATCTCTGGACGTGTGTGGTGATTTTATTTCCCTCTTGGAAATTGCCTGAAAGATCGGAGACGTCCTTGACAGCGTCTCATGCAATAAAGCATAGTTTCTATACAAGACCCAGAAAGAATAGATAACAAATAGTTGGACCAGGAAGGAGAGCAGACGAGCTGGGCTCGCCCCGTCCCAAAGCCAGGATCAGCGCACGGGAAGTGTTAGCGGTCCCACTAGCGACTCATCTGCTGCAAGATCGAAGTTGCTGTTACGACACTGCATGGCGATTCGATAGTTGTTAATTCGCTAAAATGGTTCCAGCTGTGCCGATGTGATTCAGTAGTTATCTTCGGTGATTACTCTTTGTGCATCAGCCAACATTTTCTCGATATAATTTTGTGTCGTATTAAATTATGTACAGTCATCGTTTTTAATTGTCAAGATAATTTAAAATTTCGTTCGCATTTAGGAATAGTTTCGATTCGATATTTAGGAAACACAATAAAAAATAAAAATTCTACATCATTCAACCTGCTTCTACAGCGTCGGTTATAACAGGTCCGTTGTTTTTGCATTTTGATTATCTTTCCTTTCTTTGCTCTCTTTCGAGTTAGTCCTAAACAGACAGTATATGTTTTCATATATGCTCGTCGAGTTATTTAGGACATTCCTCGTCTTCTTTTGTCTTACTTCTTTTGCCGTGAGGGGTCTCATAGAGGAGGTAGATATATGATCCCACAAAACAATTATTCGCGTTGTGTCTTTCAGAGAGTGATATGTTATTAAAAACTGGACTTTGTAATTATGAATTTAAATATATTCGAACTATTCGACGGGGTATGTGATTTTGTTTTATATTTAAACTTACTGCATAACTAGTCATACATTTGTTTACATTCGTGAACTCCATCATCTCTCCCTCTACTGCTCATAACATCCATCCATCATGTGCCATGCCGATAAGCGTGGGCGGTCATGTTTCTCCATCTCACTCGATCACCAGAGTCGTGGATCAGCTCTGTGTTTCTGTCTCGACCATGCCACGTGACCAAACCATTCAGGTATTTACTTCTCGGTCTTCCCCTTGGTCTCTTCCCTTCGATCGTGCCAGTTGTCACCAAGTTCTCCATTTCATTCCTTCTCATAACATGTCCAAACAATTTTAACTATCTACGTCTAATGTCTCCAATCAGTTTACGATCTTCATTCGCTTCTTGAAGAACTTGTTCATTGGTTTCTGTCTGTCCATGGTAGTCTCTGCATTTTCATCAGAAACCACATTTCTACAGCCATCATACGGTTTTCAGCATGTCTGCTCATTGTCCACGCTCCACATCCACACAAAAGTACAGGTTCTATGTAGCACTTCTACATTCTTTTTCTCGTTTCATGTGACATCTTTTTATTGGTCAGTATGTTTTCCCTCCTGTA
Source organism: Cepaea nemoralis (assembly GCA_014155875.1). Classification (NCBI taxonomy): domain Eukaryota; kingdom Metazoa; phylum Mollusca; class Gastropoda; order Stylommatophora; family Helicidae; genus Cepaea; species Cepaea nemoralis. The sequence continues at coordinate 29,239 of JACEFZ010022880.1, forward strand.
AAAGGCTACCTTCGCAAAGACAATTCTTCTTCTAAGCTCTTCAAGGCATCTCCTAACAGATGTTATGACTGTTCCGAGATAACTGTACCGATTCACTTATTTAAGAATGTGCCCATTTACTTGTATATGTGGGTGGGGAGATTGTGTAGGTGGGGGATGTGTGTGGGTGGAGAATTTGTGGGTGGGGGAATGTATGTGTGCCTGGGGGGTGTGTGTGGGTGGAGGGTATAAGTGGGTTGGTGGGGGATGTCTGTGTTGGGGGATATGTGGTGATTGGGAATGTGTGGGTGGGTGGGGGATGTGCCTCGTAACATGGTAATATGCATTGTTTATGTTTACAACACCCATTTTATAATGTGTTTTTTTTTCCTATGTGAATGTACCATGCACTATTGATGAACGAAAAATTGAGTGATTGGAAGGGCCGAATGTAAGTCTGGCCTGCGTGCCCAACTTGTTAACCTTTGAAAATAAAGTTCTTTCGTTCGTTCGTTCGTGTATTACATTGTGGTATTTCATTCTTCCCAGTGACGACCATAATCTGTGTCTTCTTACAATTCAATTCTAACCCTAGTTGTTCACTGTGTGCAACAACCGCATTTACTAAATGTTGCAGGTCCTGTTCTTTGTCTACAATCAAGACTGTATTCCTTCCATATCTTCTTTATTTCTGAACATATTTTTACTGTAAGGGAAAACAGATATGGAGACATTACACATTCCTGTCTCACACCTCTCTTAATAGGCTGATATTGACCTACTTCATTATCAATTCTAATGGCAGCTTGTTGTTTCCAATCTATGTTATTTACAAGTCTAAGGCCTTTTCCATCGATTTGAAGATCTTCAAGCATCCTTATCATGTCGACATGTCTCACTTTATCGAAAGTCGTTGTGTGGTCAATAAAGCAATGGTGTAGATCTTTGGTTACTTCTATAGAACGTTCAATTACTGTTCTCAGTATATACACAGCATTTACTGTACCCTTGCTTTCTACAAACCCACATTGCTCTTCTCCTATTTCAAATTGTATTTTCTTGCAACCTCTTTGTATGATAATTATTAGCAAAATCTTCGTGATGTGACTCATTATAGTAATTGTTCGATGTTGATCACATTCCAAGATTCCTGATTTTTTTCTTGGGGAGGTGGGTGGGGGGGGGGGGGGGGGGGGCGGGGGGCGGTTTGCAATAAATACAAAATTACATAATTCATGAACTATATCTTCAGTATCATATATTGTATTCAGCAATCTGATAACTTTATCTATTCCATATTCATCTAAAGCATTAATTATTTCTGTTGTGATGCTGTCTGAACCGGGGATCTTGCGAATTTTCATATGTTTAAGAGAATTCTGAACCTCCATCTTTAAAATTGATGGTCCTTCATAAGTATTTTGAATATCATACTATTCTTCTCTGTTATTGTCATAAAGGTTCTTCTTCTTCTTCAGCATTCCGAGCCATTGAGGTTCTTTGCTGCAAATACAATCTGTCTCCATTCGTCTCTCTGGTGGACCTTCTCTTGCCAGTCGTTGATTCCAAGTGCTTGTAGGTCTGTATGTATATTATCTCTCCACCGCCTTCTTGGTCTACCTCGGGGTCTACGGTCATTTATTTCCTGAGTGTAAGCGAGTTTTGTTTCCCTATTATCTTCCATTCTTTCTATATGCCCCAGCCATTGTAGTCTATTAGCCTTCATGATACCAGTGATTAGCGGGGACTTAAACAAATCATAAATGTCTTTGTTACTTCTTCTTTTCCACTCTCCACTTTGTGTATCCCTAATGGGTCCAAAGATGCGTCTTAAAATTTTGTTCTCAAAGGTTTGTAACAAGGCTTCGTCTCCTTTCGTTGTACTCCAGGTTTCAGAGCCATACAGCACAACTGGTCTGATCAGTGTTTTGTATATTGTGATTTTGGTGTTACGAGATAGCGCCTTTGATTTTAGTAGATGTTGTAGTGCATAGTATATCTTATTTCCAGAGTTGATTCTAGTTTGTATTTCTTCCCTTATGATGTTGGAGCAGTTGAAGATTGTACCCAGGTATTTGTATGTTTCCGTTCTTTTAATGGTCATATTATCTATTTGTATGTGGCCAGAGTTTTTAGCCATTCCGTCTCTTGAAATTACCATATATTCTGTCTTATCTTGGTTGATAACCAGCCCCATCTGTTGGGCTTTTTCCTTTAAGTGAGTCAATATTTCTAATGTCTTTTGTTCACTTTGCCCTATAATATCTATATCATCTGCATAACCAAGCAGCTTGGATGTTCCTCCAATATCACATTCCTCCTTTACCTTCCTTACAACTTTCTCTAGAGCCAGATTGAAGAGTAGCGGCGATAGTGCATCACCCTGTTTCAAGCCAGATGTTATTTGGAAGGGGTCTGATTTCCTGCCTTTATATGTTACTATATTATAAGTATCTTCCATGCATAGTTTGGTCATGTTAATTAACTTCCTTGGTATTCCAAATTCCTGCATAACATTCCATAGACTATTCCTATGGACACTATCATAAGCCTTTTTAAAATCCACAAAAATGTTATGGAGATCTCTTTTATATTCCCAATGTTTCTCGGCTATTTGTCGTAAGATAAATATCTGATCTATTGTTGATCTGTTTTGTCTAAAACCCGCCTGGTAGTCACCTAATATGTCTTCTGAATATGGTTTTAGTCTATTTAGTAATACTGCGGATAGTATCTTATAGCTTGTGGACAGTAGTGATATTCCTCTATAATTTCCACATTGGAACTTGTCTCCTTTCTTAAAGATAGGTATCAATAATGACTCTTTCCAGTCATGGGGTAATTCTTCTGTCCTCCAGATTTTTATTATTAGTTCGTATAGCTTTAGATGTAATGCATGGCCACCTGCCTTTATAAATTCAGCAGCAATTCCATCAGTCCCAGTTGCCTTATTGTTTTTAAGTCGTGTGATTACATATAGGATTTCTTCAAATGTAGGTTCTTCAATTTGTGGTTCGCATGTTAGAACCTCTTCCTGTGGGAAAATGTTACTTGGAGCTTCACAATTTAGTAATTCAATAAAATATTCTTTCCATGTGTTGCACATTTCTTCATTGGTATTTATCATATTCCCATTTTTGTCTTTTAAACCATATGTGTTTTGTTGGTGCCCTCGTTTCATTGACTTCAGTACTTTAAAAAACTTTCTGGATTCATTTTTCTGGTGATTAGTTTCCATATCTTTGATTATATTACTCATATATTCTCGCTTCTGCTGTCTGACTATTTTTGTAGCCTCTTTACATTCATTTCTATAATGCTCTTCCTTTTGGATGTTATTGATGTCATTTAACCATACATGTCTGGCATTCTTCTTCTTAGTGACTGCTTCTTCACATTTTTGATTGAACCATCTGTTCTTTCTATGCGTGGTTGACACACCGAGACATTCTTCTGCGGTAGATTGAAGTGTATTCTTGATGTTCAACCAAGTTTGGTCAACGCTTTCCTCCAAAGGGTTTTGAAAAGTTTCAAGTTTACATTTTATTTCATCTGTAAATTTCTCTTTGACTGTAATGTCTTGTAGTTTTTCTCTGTTATATGTTGGGTGTAATCTTTGTAATTTAGTATAGAAAGCTCTCTTAAGTTTTATTTTAAATTTTGCTCCAACGAGGAAATGGTCACTGTGGCACTCAGCTCCTCTATAACTTCTGACTTGCTGTATGTTTGATGCATTTCTGTTGTTAATTAAAATGTGATCTATTTGATTATAGGTTCTCTTGTCACATGATTTCCAAGTTTGTTTGTGTATATCCTTTCTTTGTAGTCTGGTACTGCTAATCTGCAGTCCTTTGGCTTCTGCCAGGTTGATGACTCTCCATCCATTATCATTTGAAGTTGTATGTAGGCTTTCCATACCGGCCACTTTTTTATTAGTTTGCTCTCTACCTATTTTTGCATTGAAGTCTCCCAGCACAATCAGGATGTCCTGTTTGGGGGTTTCTTCTATGACATCTTCCAGATCATTATAAAAGTCTTCTTTAATATCATCTTCTTTCTCTTCAGTAGGTGCATGTACATTAATCATCGTTATATTTTTCCATTTACCTTTTATTCGTAATTTACTAATCCTGTCATTAAAAGCTTTAAAGTTTAAAATGTTCCCCCATAACTCTTTTTTGATGACAAATCCTGTTCCTAATTCATGTTTATTTTGGGTGTTTCCTCCATATATTATAATCATTCCATTTTGCTCTAAAGTACCCTCTCCTGGCCACCTTATTTCTTGAATTGCTGTGATATCCATTTGATATTCAACCAGCTCCCGGGTTAGTTCTTCGGCCGCTCCAGCTCGATATAGTGTCCGTACATTCCATGTTCCAAATCTCAAAAGTCCTTTAACGTTCCAAGGTCGTTGTCCAGATAAGTCAGTCCGATATCGAGGCTCATGTATTTGTTTGTTTTGTCATAAAGGTTGTTTTTACATAATCTGACCATACACGTAACACCTGATCTTTTCTATTAGGATATTTCCATCTTTTGTCTTTAGGCAGCCTGCTGATGTTCGTGTTCTTTGATTAGTAAGTTCCTGAATTGTGTGCATTAGTTTGGTATTTGTACTGATGTGTTGTTTTTCAATTTATATGCACTTTTTCTCGAGTCATGCTTGTTGTGCCTCCTTATATAATGTTCTGACTTTTCTGTGAATTTCTTCACATTAGGCAGCATTATTGTTGTTCTTTCTTCTTGTTTCCATTAGTTGTAAAATTTATTTAGTCATCCATGTCTTACGATCCACTTTTTAAAATTTTGATATAGTTTTTTTTTTTTTTTCTGCAGCCAAACTGATTGAATTTTTCAACATTTCCCATTGATCATCCACATCTTGTAATGGAATCTCTAGATCAGACAATATATCAAATTTATTCTTTACTTCTATATCAAAGTTGTCTTGTATTTCTTTGTTATTTTCAATTTGCACAAATCATATTTAGTGTTTCTTGTTGTATACTTGGCTTTCTTTAACTTTTACCCTCAATATGCCTGTAATTAATCTGCGATCACTGTAACAGTCTGCATTGAGAACTGTTTTAACGACTGTTAACGCATTTCGAAACCTTCAGCTAATAAGGATGCAATCTATCTGGTTTTTAACACTGCTGTCTGGACTCCTCCTTGTCTATAATCTTCTAGGATGCTGTTTTAAATCAGGTGTTGCCTACAACCATTCTGTTGTCTATTCTACAACTATTTCTTGTTCTGTTGTCCATTCTACAAGTCTGTATCCTCTTTCGTTTCGTTTCGCTCTCCCAAACCATATTTGCCTACACTGCACCCATCGCCTTGATTTCCTACTTTTGCGTTGAAATCTCCCATTATGATATTTATTTCTGATTTTTTACAGTTCTTCAAAGCAGACTCCATGTCATTATAAAATTCCTCTATACTTTCTTCACTGCATTTACTTGTTGGGGCATATATGTTAATGACATTTCTTTTAAAATGTCTTTCGTTTAATATTACTATTAGAACTGATACAGCCCAATATCCTTTAACAAAATTTGGTGTTTGCCCATCCTATATAATAGCTACACCTCTTTGCCGTTATTCTCCCAAGAATAAATAATCTTACAATGCTCTCCTGTCTTGATCCCTGCCCCTATTCAGCTCGCTTCGCACATTCCTAATATATTAAACTTCTCTCTTTCCACTTTTTGATTAATGTTTTCTAATTTTCCATCTGCACTCATTGTTCTGACATTTCAAGTTCCTACTTTTCATGATAGTAATCTTTTGCACTCAGTAGCCTGACAGTCTGGGGTCACCTGGTGAACATAACTGTCCCTACAGGGCGAGGCTGCTCCTATAGAGCACCCATTTACGCCGTTTCTCTGATTTTCGATGAGACCGTAAGACATAATTTTCTTGGCATATGTTAAGAAAGAAGTTTGCCATTGCTTTCCTACTTAGCAGTGACCATACTAGTCAATGACCGTATCCATTTTCTCCCCCCCACCCCCCCCCCACCCTCCATAACAAAGAGATCTTCTGCTCATAACGACTTCTATAATAATGCCACAAAAGTGAGATAACGATGATGTTGACGATCATAATAATAATAAGTAGTAGTAGTGGTGGTTGTGGTTGTGGTGGTGATGGTAGTAGTTGTAGTACTGGTGGTTGTGGTCGTGATGGTGGTAGTAGTAGTAGTAGTAGTAGTAGTAGTAGTAGTAGTAGTAGTAGTAGTAGTAGTAGTAATAGTAGTAGTAGTAGTAGTAGTAGTGGTGGTGGTGGTGGTTGTGGTGGTGATGGTAGTAGTAGTAGTAGCAGCAGCAGAAGCAGCAGCAGCAGCAGTAGTAGTAGTAGAGGTAATAGTAGTAGTAGTAGTAGTAGTAGTAGTAGTAGTAGTAGTAGTAGTAGTAGTAGTAGTAGTAGTAGTAGTAGTAGTAGTAGTAGTAGTAGTAGTAGTAGTATTAGTAGCAGCAGTAGCAGTAGCAGCAGTAGCAGCAATAATGGTGATTGTAGTATTAGTTTCGGCTACAATGATCAAGTATTCCTTCCAGGTACCGCGATGAGTTATTCCTTCCGGATACAACAGTTAAGTATTCGTTACTGTGATGAAATATGCGTTCATGGTACAATGGTCACGTATTCGTTCCTGTAACAATAGGTAAATATTCGTGTGTTTTTTTCGCATATCCTTTACAGGACATCGCTGTCAACATTAGCATCTTTCAGCTGATTGTTGATTTCTTGGCAAGATTACGCCCAGTAGTTTGCCATTGCTTTCTGAGCGACCGGCTCACATACCCCGTAAGTTACCGACGCGGCTAGAACCGCCACCAATTCTCGCGCACGTCACGTTACTCGTGAGAGTATACGTGATTGCGGAGAAAGTCCTTAACTCCTAGTACAGGGAGACCGCTAAGTATTCGTTACTGTGATGAAATATGCGTTCATGGTAAAGTGGTCACGTATTTGTTCCGAGCACAATGTGATCTATTCATTCCTGGTCCAATGCCCAGGTTTTTGTTCAGGGTGCAATGGTCACATTTGTTGTTCCAGATGCAATACTCAAGTATTCATCCCTGGTACTCTCATCTCATCTCATCATGTTCCTCTTGTACCTTGCGGTGTCGAGGTGAAGTATAAACTTCGTGAGAGTGCCCGGTTATGGGCTTCGTATATCGACATTCCTATGGATTCTGTTATTCCCTCTGTCCAGCGTTTACGTGGTCGGCCTCTTCCTCTGTTTCCATCTGGTCTGTACGTCATTGCTTGTTGTGGCATGCTGTTGACTGGTAGCCTACTTGCATGGCCAAACCATTTGACTTGCTGCTTTCTAATAAAATCTAGAGCAGCTTTAACCCCCACTTTAGTCCTGATTTCTTCATTTCTGATCTTATCTCTTCTTGATACGTTGAGTATTCTTCTCAGGAACCTCATTTCTGTTGTTGTGATTTTTCTTTTCTCTTTTTCTGTCATTGTCCAGGTTTGGCATTGGTAGCACAGAGTTGGTAGGAAGATTGTATTGTAAAGTGCTTTCTTAGTAGTTATTGATACATGTTTGTTCTTTAGTATTGGTGCCATTTGTCCAATGAGTTGATTTGCCTTATTGCACCTATTTTCGATCTCGTCTTCTGATCTGCCATTTGATGATATTATACTTCCTAGGTACAAGAAGCTCTTTACTTGTTTCAAGGGATGTTCGTTTAGGTGAATTGTTGCTGTTTGTTCTTCTTTAGTTATAGTCATTACCTCTGTTTTGCTTGTGCTAATTTTCATGTTATGTTCCCTACACATTTCGTTTAGACTATTCATGTGGTCTTGTAATTCAGCTTCTGATTTTGCTATTAGTGCTTGGTCGTCCGCAAACAGGAGTTCTCTAATGGTTAGATTTGCAGATGGTTCTTCTTCTGTGTTCTCGTCATGCGGTATTCTTGCTGTCTCTGCTTGGCTGGTTCCCTGGTACAATGGTTTTAATTTATGTTCCGCATGCGACTGTCAAGTATTCCTTCTGTATGCTATGGTCATGTGTTCACTCCGGGCAGAGGCAAAACGCCTAGGCTGAACTGTAGAGACATGTGTTGCACATCCAGTATGATCCCTCTCTCGGCCTGCCTAGTTTACTCTAGAAAAAATACACCTGGAACAAGACAAATTGCAGAAGCTGTCGGATCAGCAAAGCAATACTCTAATTGTCCGCCTGTCCGAGCTTCCATCCTATTCCAGTTGTCAAGCTTAGGGCCTGGTCTGCCCTGTCACATTTCCACGCACCAGAATAAGGCTTGTATCCTCCCAATTGCGCTCCTCAGCCCAAAGCCGTCGGCACAATGTCAAGTGTTGGGTTTGGTGAGCACCCCCTCAACATTCGGTACTAACAGAAAGCAAGTAGTATGGTCAAACAATGATCAAATATTATCGGTAACATGGTCTATTATTCTTTCCGAATACAATGGTCAAGTATTCGTTCCGGGTGCAGTGACCAGGATTTAGTTCCTGACGCAAATGTCAGAAAAACCTGACATCCTACCCAATAGGCCAGCCTGGCAGACACAGAGGTCGGCTGTATGTGGGGGAACTATGGTTAGCATACATTTGATACGATCGGGCTAGTCGTTGTGAGGGGACGTAACCTAGCATAAACACTCGAATTATGTCAGCTGCCTACTCTCGGTATTCATCTGTCTGAGTTCTCTCCCTGTCGGTCTTGTATTTTATTGTGTGAGGATGGTGAAAAAAAGGGGGGGGGGGGAGCGAGATAGAGAGGAATAAAGGCAGAGGAGTTGAGTGAGAAGGGGAGAGAGGGAGTCGAGAGAGCGAGGGATGGAGGAGGGGTGGGGTAGAGTTGAGAGAGAAGAGATCAAGACAAGAGTGTGAGGGATGAGAGAGAAATTAGAGAGATATGAGAGATGAAAGAGATATGAGAAAGATATGAGAAAGAAAAGCGAGATAGGAGAGCGGGATGAGAGAGAGAAATTAGAGAGAGAGAGAGAGAGAGAGAAAGATGGGAGATAGATATGAAAGCGAGAAAATATAGATAAGAGAGATATGAGAAAGAGATGAGATAGATGAGAGGAAGAAGAGAGAGATGAGAGATAGATGAGAGAGACGAGCGAGTTAAAAGAGCGAGAGACGAGCGAGTTAAAAGAGCGAGAGACGAGAGAGATGAGAGAGAGACGAGAGAGATTAGAGAGAGAGAGAGAACAAGAGAGATGAAAGAGAGATACGATAGATGTGAGAGAGATGGGAGGTAGGTAAGAACTATGGGAGAGAGATGAGAACAATAGGGGAGAGATGAGAACGATGGGAGAGAGATGAGAACGATGGGAAAGAGATAACGATGGGAGAGAGATGAGAACGATGGGAAAGAGATAACGATGGGAAAGAGATGAGAACGATGGGAAAGAGATGAGAACGATGGGAAAGAGATAACGATGGGAGAGGGATGAGAACGATGAGAGAGAGAGAGAGAGAGATAGAGATAGAGAGATAGAGAGAGACAGAGAGAGAGAGACACAGAGAGAGATGAAGATGAATGATAGAGAATCAGTTAAAGAGTTGATATCAGACAGACAGACAGACAGACAGACAGACAGACAGACAGACAGACAGACAGACAGACAGACAGACAGACAGACAGACGAGCTGATAGGGAGAAAGGCAGTTTGACAGACAGACAGCCATTCAGAAAGCAATGGAAATACTACTAAACGCAAACATTCACTAGTGAATCACAAACAGCCAACAGTTGCGCGTCTGATGGTACCGTTCTGTACAAGAACATGCAGCTACATTTATATTACATATACATGGGAAGAACTTGCAAGCAACAGAGATGTGGTTCCTGAGACGAATGTTGCGAATTCCTTGGACAGCCTAAGTAACTAACAACGATTGCCAGAAAGAGATTAATGAAACTAGAATATTATATTCAACAATAAAAAAAGCGATAAATAGCTTTCTTTGGTCATGTCATGAGAAGAGAGGCAATGGAGAACATCGTGATAACTGGTAAGATCGAGGGGACGAGAGGCAGAGGCGTACAAAGAGAAATTATGCTGGATGGGCTGAGACGGTGGCATGGAGAAATATCATTCAGCAGAGTTCACCCAGAACACCAAAGATCGAGATCAATGGAGGGATATGCACGCCTATGCCAGCTGATTAGGACACATAATGGTGATGATGATGATGATATTGATGATGATGATGATGTGTGTGTGAGAGAGAGAGAGAGAGAGAGAGAGTGTGAGAGTGTGTGTGTGTTTGTGTGTGTGTGTGCGTGCGTGCGTGCGTGCGTGCGTGCGTAAAAGGCAGTCTCAAAAAGTCCCCGGAATAGTTGACTCCAGTTCGAGTGCCTAGTTTTATCTTGGAGATTACAGTGTTATAATGGTGACCTTGAAGAAGCAACATTGATGACGTAACCGTCTTATTTACTCTCAAACTGAAGGGACAGAAGTGTGCGTTTTTGGTCGTAGCATCGTTAGAATTGTAAATATCCTTGTTTGAATAACTTATAAATGCATATCATATTAGTTTTGCTTTATAAATTACACAACTAGACACTTATTTTGCTTATCGGATCAGATGCCATTGGTTTATATATCACCGAAATGTTGTAATTACATTATAATACAACACACGTCTGCTACCATACAACAATGTGTAAGCTATACTTGCTATACTTTCCAATTTACCGTCTTTCATTTATGTTTGATCCAACCCTACTCTTTGTTTTACACAGAATCTGTTAAGGAAAGCTAGAGGAATAAAGAGATGTGTAGGGGATACGAGAAAACTGACAGTAAATTAACCACGTACAAAAGAAATGACGTACAATGTGAACAGATAAACAGGAAGGATATCTAGAACATTAAAGGCTCTGTGAAGAGAACACCAACTGAAGAGATCAATAACAAAGATAAGAGTTGAGATTAAACATTGACTGAAAATAACGGTACACCAGTCAAACGACACATAAGGTGGACATAGAAAACGACATAACACTGGAATTACAAATGAGATATTACACGGCACTACGGCCATAGTCAGCGATTTGATGGCGTATCTCTAGTAGTCCCTTAAGTACACCGACCTGAGTCGAACCAACAAAGTTTATCCCTGATCTGTTGACCAACGACACATTTCCATTTTCGATCCTCCGCACAGTGGTGCCGCGGGAAGCGTCTCTCATTTATCCACGACACCCGATACTAGCCTCGCCTTATCGTAAATTCAATGATGTTTTTAATGTTTGCTAGTTTATTTTGTCCTTCTTGGCTTAACTCTTTGAGTTCCACGGAACTGTAAATTAACAACCCTCGGAATATAAATGGGTAAAGAGCAACAACTGTAGCCAGTGAATGAGTTAAGAAGAGGAAGCGGAGGTCAGCATGATAGAATGGATAACAACACTCGTTCTTAAATATCCGGTCTGCTGATGCTGAGGTACCGGGTTCAACCGCTACACCGATCAGCTTTACTAAAATATTGCTCTCGTCCTTGACTTGGGGACGTAAATTAAAGTACTTCAGAAGTCGGAGTGGGTTCGTCTGACGGCGAGGGAGCCTGGTAATAGGGAAAGCTAATCCAGACGCAAATATCAGTCCAGTGCACTAGAAGTAGGAGCACATTTATGGACTACGCTTGAGTTCAAAGCGAGGAACGCAACCAAAAAAAAAACAACCGAAACAATCATAAAAGAAGCGCCATAGAGCAGTAGTTAGGATGCTAGATTACAGGCTCGGGGCCGTAGAATACAGGCTCGTGGCCGTAGAATACAGGCTCGGGGCCGTAGTTTACAGGCTCGGGGCTGTAGATTACAGGCTCGGGGCCGTAGATTACAGGCTCGGGGCCGTAGATTATGGGCTCGGGGCCGTAGATGACAAGCTCGGGGCTGTAGATGACAAGCTCGGGGCTGTAGATTACAGGCTCGGGGCCGTAGATTATGGGCTCGGGGCCGTAGATTACGGGCTCGGGGCCGTAGATGACAAGCTCGGGGCCGTAGATGACAGGCTCGGGGCCGTAGATGACAGGCTCGGGGCCTGTAGATGACAGGCTCGGGGCCGTAGTTTACAGACTCGGGGCCGTAGATGACAGGCTCGGGGCCGTACGTTCCAATCCCTATCGATCTCGATTCTTTAACATTGACCTGAGCTGCAGATCGACCTGGTCTAACATGGGTTCCTGAACATGTCATGGGAAGTAAAATCGGCAGATGTGATTGTGACAACATCATCCTTCGGTTCTGTCATTTCTTGTAATCATGTTCAGACAAACAAACGCCATGGCAGGATTTTGGTGGCTGAAAATGGAGAGCTGTTACAAGAAATGATAGATATAATTGCAACGGAAAGTCAAAACAACAGACTTAGCCTGAATGACAGAAAAACAAAAGTTGTGGCTGTTACAAAGAACAATTAGTATACCTAAATGTAACATTAAAGTGAAAGGAACCATTCTGAAACACGTCAATGTATTCAAGTATTTGGGAGTAGGTCAGCATGGTCGAATGGATAAGAACATGTGTTCTTAAACATCCGGTGTGCTGATGCTGAGGTAAGGGATTCAACCCCTACATCGGACAGCTGGACTAAAATGTTGACCTCTCATCCTTCACTAGGAGACGTAAATTACAAGTACTCCTGAAGTCGGAGTGGGTTCGCCTGATGGCGAGGGACACTGTTAATAAGAGAAGCTAAGCCACACGCAAAATTCAGTCCAGCACTACTAGAAGTAGTGTGTGTGTGGATTAGGCTTGGGTTCAAAGCGAGCGAGCGCCAACAAAAAAAAAGTATTTGGGAGCTTTAATAACAACACATGGGAGGGGTATTTAGGATTTCTAATGTAGAAGCTGGATGAAGAATGACTTGCACGATGAATTGGATTAAATTCATCGACCACACTCTCCCGCCTGAGTCCATCTGAATCCAGTGGCAAGACAAGTCAAGACGACTGGAGACGAATACAGGTGCAGTGGATGACCAGGGCGCTCTACGTGCCTTGAAGTGCTCATCACGTTCCACAACGTTTTGCAGGTAAACACCGTCATGCCCGTTGAATCATCAATTATTTCTTCCTCGCAGTCTGCCGAATCCTGTCTTCACACACTGTGTAGGCATACCCAGCGGCCATCCTCTTCTGTCTATATCTCTGTAACACGGTGTGTTATGTTTTCCTTTCGTAAGCATAGCATAGAATCACATGTTTCCGTTTTACCTCGTTACATTGATTTAAAAATCTTTGGCCGAGAGAAAGGCAGAATGTCAGACGGGCCTGCGTGCCCAATTCTTAATCCTTTGAAACTAAAGATTGTTCCTTCGTTCGTTCGTACCCTAGTTCACCGATTGGTTTGACGCGGAATCTGTTACTCACGCCTGGTTTAGCCAGCCTGTCACAACTGTTGCCCGGAGGGTGGCCGCTGTCATTTAGCGACAGAATAGAATAGAGCAAGCAAAGGCAGCATTTTACAAGATATAGAATATGTTATGCAATTATCTTACTTAATCTAGGTCAGGTCAAAAGTTCTTAACTGGAAAGTCTGGATGGGCAGAGAGGCAGGGGGAGACCAAGAGAGAAGTTGCTGGACAATTTGACATCATGACATGAAGGAGCGTCTGTATCAGAAATGATTGGCAGCACAAGAGATAGAATTTGGATAGGATAGGCATGATCACCAACGCCAAATAATATGGATTACCAGAAGAATATGTAGCAGCAATGCTGAGTTTGCAGACAGAGATGGTAGCCTGATGTGAAATAAATATTTCCCTTGCCAAAGCAGTCGTCATTTAGTGTGTGTTGGTTGGGATTTTTTAACCCTAATCTTTATTGAGGAACAACCACTCTTCGCAAGACGTGTGAAGCAGACACGTTGACTTTAGGCCAGCCTCGCCTGTCTATATCTCTATATCACTGTGTGTTATGTTTTCCTTTCGTAAGCATAGCATAGAATCAATGTTTCCGGTTTACCTCGTTACATTGATTTTCAAATCTTTTGGCCGAGAGTAAGGTCGAGAGAGAAAGAGTAACATATGTGCGCAGTTTTAAAGAGTTGCTGTAAGCCGAAATCACACGCAAGCTATGACATTTATCTGAGAATCCCAGACCTCCAGATCTATCCTCGGCTTTTGTAATTTCTGGACAAGACTTAGCCAAGAGTAATGCGAAGTGAATCAGAATGTCATCAATTTTATCCTGGCCATTCTTGTTTACCAGTTTCACAGTCGTGGTTTTAGCAACTACCGGAAATAGCACAACTCACAGCAATGGCGGTAAACTCAAGGGAGACCATCTGAGTTCATGAAAAATGTGTTAAAACGTTTAGAATAATAGTCTTTTCTTCATGCCTTGGTTCTCTGGGATTTGTCTAGTTCTCAGATAAAATACAGAAAAGACACCATCATCATGTTGAACGTGACTCCCATCACGTCTCACTAAAAAGCTCTTACTCCTTTGCCATTCCTCATGCCTCGTGCATTTTCCTACCTAAACTGCCCAATCTCGTGAGTCCGTCCTTGTGTCGTTCGATCCCTCTTCTTTTTTCCAGAAACGATATCTTCATTCGTATAACGAAGACACAAACAATAGATTGCACGATTTCATGTCTGGCCTATTTCGCTGCATCTCGTCATGAACATACTGCAGAATTCACACAACATAAAGTAAAATAACTAGATAAATCCTTCAAAGCTGAAATATACACATGTTCGCACAGTAATGTCACTTAGTCTACCACGGTAATTTTAAACTGACTAACATGTCTTTCTGTTTGCATAATACTGGCCAGGCAAATTTAATGGGGACAGAGCAAGGGGGAGACAAAGAGTGAAATGTCCGGATGGCTTGGCCATATACCATAATCGGGATAAGAGCACAGCTCTTATCCAAGACTGGTGACCGTGTGAGATGACGAACTGTGACCGCCAGGCTGTCTGACATAGCACACGATGATTCTGAAGATAGCTCATCATCATCATGTGCCTTGCCGATAAGCGTGGGCGGTCATGTTTCGCCATCTCACACTATCACCAGAGTCGTGGATCAGGGTTGTGTTCTTGTCTCGATCATACCACGGGGCCAAGCCATCTAGATATTTACTTTTCTGCCTTCTCCTTGTTCTTTTCTCCTCTATCCTGCCAGTTGTTACCAAGTTCTCTAATTTATTTCTTCTCATAGCGTGCCCAAAATATCTTGTCTGTCTACCATTAATTTATCCAATCAATTTACGGTTTCATTTGCTTCTTATAGGACTTGTATTGTGTACAAAAATAGCATGTAGTAAATGCTGCAGATCCTGTTGATCGTGTGCAGTCAATGCTGCAGATCCTGTTCATCGTGTGCAGTCAATGCTGCAGATCCTGTTCATCGTGTGCAGTCAATACTGCAGCATCTGTATTGTTTACATTCACAACAGCATCTATATCACCATGTTTGTTGTAACGTGTGTCTTAGAACATCAAACCCGACACCCCCGCGTTGTGCCAACGGCTTCGGGCGGATGAACGCAATTGCGAGGTAATGTATCCTAAAGACTAAATATCATTGCAGGGCAGACCAGGCCGTAAGCCTTGGTCGACAACTAGTCTAGCATCGTAGCTCCGAGACTCGGATAATTAGAGCATCGCTTTATTGATCTGGCAGCTTCTGCAACATGTCTTGTTCCATGTGTATTGGTGTTACCTTTCCTCTGGAGTAAAATATGCAGGCCGAGAGAGGGATCATGCTGAACACATGGTCTCTGCAATTCGGCCCAGGCTTTGTGTTATGGAGAGATATAACTCCGTATCTGTTCTCTGCCATATTGTAATTATTGTGCCTTTTTTTAAAGCATGGTGAAACAAACTATCGCCTGACAAGACTGCCAGGTGCCGGTAGAATGTAACTTGTATAACGCACAAAGTATAACTAAAGTGCGAAGGATGTGTGGTCGGAAGACTGTAAGACGGTTGAAGGAATGTAAGACAGACCTGCGTAGTCAATCTGTGACCCTTTGAAAATAAAGTTCGTTCGTTCATTCGATCTTTCTTCATTCGTTCGTTCGTTCGTACGTTCCTTCGTTAGATTTCATGCCCTCCCACGATTCCTCTTATATCTGTTAAATTTAATGATGAATTATTCCTGTTTGTTTTCTTTTCGCAAAAAGAGGAAAATTGCCCGGAAAATCCTTGGCATAAGTGCCCGGACAATACTAGACAAAATTGCCAGTACAACTTTGATCACGAATTTGTATTTTAGAGTTAAAAAAGGACAAAATGAGCGCAGTAAATAGAAACGGGAGCAGTGAGATCCGTCTACACACGCCATGTTTCAGAAATAAAGACAGATTCTTCAGCCCTATAAATAAATAGTTATTCATGGGGTTTAGACAGGGGCCATTACTGTGGGCAGAATCACGCAGACTAGTGAACGGTCATTTGAATACCGAAAAAGCCTTCTGTTTCATTGCCAGTCAAGGCTGATGCTGCAGCCTGGTGGTGTGATGGTCTCGTGGTCGAAACCTGTCTGGTTCTAGCTGGGTCGTTAGAAGAATGTTGAGTATTTTCGGATGAATGAGAAGAAACCGTTTGATTGATCGGAAGAATGTCAGATATCGCCTGATTAGTGAGACCAAACTTTGATAGCATCTAGTAAATCATGAGAAGAATGTTGGATATTTTCTGATTAATTAGAATAAATTTGGATATCGTCTGGCGACTCATTTGAAGAACATTGGATATCTTGTGATGAATTAGAAGAAACCTGTATATCGTCTGCCAAATCATTAGGAGAATGTTGGTTTTTCTATTAATTTCGAGAATAATCTTGGATTTAGTCTGGCGAATCATTAGAAGAATGTTGAAAATCTTCTGATATATGGGAAGAGTCGTGGGTATTACCTGGCGATTCACTAGTAGAATGTTGGATATCGTCTGTTAAATTAGTAGACACTTGGAAATCATCTGGCGAATCTTTAGAAGATTGTTGGATATTTTCAAACGAATAAGATGAAACTTGGGTATCGTCTGGCGAATCTGTAAAAAGAATGTTAGATATCTTCTGATGAATGAAAAGAAACATGGAAATCGCCTAACGAATCCTTAGAAGAATGTTGGATATTTTCAAATATAATAGATGAAACTTGGATATCGTCTGGTGAATCACTTGAATCAGGACCTCAACATTCCTCTTATAATATAATTCCCATTGGCTTTCCCGTGATTTTTCCTCTCAATCTTGCCAATTGTCACCAAGTTTTATCAATTTACTCTTTCTTATAACGTGTCCAAAAATGCTGACTGTCTACGTCTAATTTCTCTAATCAATTGAAAGTTTTCATTCGAGGTTTTTTTTTTTTTTTTTTAGGTTGTTGTTGTTGTAGGAATTGGTGTTTCTTTCTGTCCGTGGTATTATTTACATTTTTCTCAGAAACCACATTTCCACTGTCATTAGATGTTTTTCAGAGTGTCTGCTCATTGTCCACGTTTCTCATCTATTCAAAAGTGCAGTATTAGTTGCAGTTGATATCTTTTATTGGTCAGAATGCTTTCCATCTTAGAAAATACTATTTTCGCCATGGCGATTCTTGTTCTAATCTCTTCAAGGCACACCCTTTCAGATGGTTTGACTGTTCCGAGATAATTGTGCCGATTCACTTGTTTAAGAATATTCCCATTTATCCTTATTTTACTTCAGGGTATTTTCTTCTTCCTAGTGACGACCATAATCTGTGTCTTTTTACAATTTAATTCTAACCCCCGTTGTTTACTATGTGCAACAACCGCATCTACTAAATGTTGCAGATCCTGGTCATTGTCTGCAATCAGTGTTGTATCATCTGCATATCTAATGTTATTGATGTTTCGTCCTCCAATGCTGATTCCATTTATATCTTCTACATTTCTGAAAATACTTTCACTGTATTGGGAAAAAAGATCTGGAGACATTACACATTCCTGTCTAACACCTCTCTTAATAGGCTGATATTGTCCCACTTCATTATCAATCCTTATGGCAGCTTGTTGTTTCCAATATATGTTTTTTATAAGTCTAATGTCTTTCCCATCAATTTGTAGATCTGCAAGCATATCTACCATGTTGACATGTCTTATTCTATCGAAAGCCTTTGTGTAGTCAATAAAGCAAAGATGTATATCTTTGTTTACTTCTATAGAACGTTCAATAACTGATCGCAGCATATACACAGCATTTACTGTACCCTTTCCTTCTACAAACCCACATTGTTCTTCCCCTATTTCAGGTTGTATTTTCTTCCTCACTCTTTGCATGATAATTCGTAGCAAAATATTCGTGATGTGACTCATTGTACTAATTGTTCTATGTTGATCACATTCCAAGGCTCCTGATTTCTTTGGGATTGCAATAAATACAGAATTACATAATTCAGAAGGTATATCTCCGGTATCATATAATGTGTTCAGCAGTCTGGTGACTTGATCTATTCCATATTCTTCTAAAGCTTTAATCATTTCTGTTGTGATGTTATCTGAACCGGGGGCCTTGCCAGCTTTCATATATTTAAGAACATTTCGAACCTCCATCTTCAAAATTGGCGGTCCTTCATTATTAAATTGAATATCATGCTGTTCATCTCTGTTATCATCATAAAGGTTTTACACATACTCTGACTGTACATGTAGAATCTGATTTTTTTCTATTATGATTTTGCCATCTTTAGTTTTTAGAAACCCTGCCGATGTACTTGTTCTTTTATTAGTAAGTTCCTGAATACTTTTTTGCATTAATTTATTATTTAGATTGTGTTGTTGTTCTGTTTTGTTTTTTTTCAATTTCTAAGCAATTTTTCTCAAGCCATGCTTCTTTTGATTCCTTAAATAATATTCTGACTTGACTGTGAATTTCTTCATATTTGGCAGGATTATTTTGTTGAGTCCTGTTTCCATTAGTTGTAAAATTTCTTCAGTCATCCATTTCTTACGACCCACCTTCTTTATCTTTGGAATACTGGTTTCTGTAGCGAAACTGATTGAATTCTTCAACATTTCCCATTTATCATCCACATCCTGGAATAGGATCTCTAGATCTGATAATATATCAAATCTGTTCTGTACTTCTATGTTGAATTTGTTGTGTATTTCCTTGTCATTAATCAATGTACACAAATCATATTTAGTGTTTCCTGTTATATATTTGATTTTCTTTAACTTTATCCTCAATGTACCTGTAAGTAA
Source organism: Cepaea nemoralis (assembly GCA_014155875.1). Taxonomy (NCBI): domain Eukaryota; kingdom Metazoa; phylum Mollusca; class Gastropoda; order Stylommatophora; family Helicidae; genus Cepaea; species Cepaea nemoralis. The sequence continues at coordinate 48,411 of JACEFZ010022880.1, forward strand.
TCTGTGGTCACTATAACAATCAGCAATGGGAACTGTTTTTGCTATTGTTAACGCATTTCAAAATCTTCTGCTAATCAGAATGTAATCAATCTGGTTTCTAATCCTGCTAACAGGACTCCTCCATGTCCATAATCTCCTAGGGTGTTGTTTAAAACATGTGTTTCCTACAATTAGTTCCTGCTCTTTTGCCCACTCTACGAGTCTGTATCCTCTTTCATTTCTCTCTCCTAAACCATAGCTTCCTACTGTGTATCTATCACATTGATTTCCACATTTGCATTGAAGTCCCCTATTATGACGTTTATTTCTGAATTTTTACATTTCTTTAAAGCAGACTCTATGTCATTATAAAATGCCTCTACACTATCTTCACTGGGTTCCCCTGTTGGGGCATATACTTGAATAACGTTTATGCTGAAAGGTCTGCCGCTTAATTTAACTAGTAGAACTCTGTCTGACACGGCCCAATATCCTTGAACAGATTTTGATGTTTGCCGGTCCAAGATAATTGCTACCCCCCTTTGTTGATCTTCTCCTCCAGAATAAATAATCTTAAAATCTTCATCTATCTTAATGCCTGCCCCTGTCCATCTCGTTTCGCACATCCCTAAAATATTAATTTTTTCTCTTTCCATTTCTTGTTTGATATCTAATTTTTCGTCGTCGTTTAACGTCCTAACATTCCATGTTGCTAATTTTAATGTCTCTGTCCTTGTCTTGCGATGATCTGTCTTTAGGCGAATCATAATGAACTAGGCACTTTTAAAGAAGGTAGTTTGCCGTTGCTTTCCTTCCATGGCAGTGACCATTCTGGTCGGTGACGCCAGCCATTGTCTCGTGAAAGAGATCTTCTGCCTACCGTCGCGAAACTTGAGACCATAACCAACAACTATCTTTCGGCTGCCCTCAAAATTTCATCCACCACTTGCCTTCCATGGCTTCTTTTGAACACTTCCAATAAACGGAAACGAAATAACACGACATAGTCCACAGGAAAACGTTAAAAACAGCGTCTCCCGAAGAATAAACGCATCAGTTCGTCGCCATTTTCTCCCTCTATAGGGAAGTAATAATGAGAGAGTCAAATATAAGCCAGGAATAATATGTGGATGTTATAATATGAATAATTTACGCTATGCAGATGACACAGTATTAAAAGCGGATAATGCAACAGATCTACAACAAATGTTGGACATTGTAGTAACAGAGAGTGCAAAGAAAGGACTCTCCTTGAATATCAAGAAAACAGTAACAATGATGATATCAAAGAAATAGATGTCACCCAAATGTGAAATAGAGATAGAAGGGAAAATTCTTCACCAAGTGGATAGTTTTAAATATCTAGGGACATTTATAACATCAGATGGAAGATGCACAACAGATATCATTAGCAGAATAGGGCAAGCAAAGGCTGCATTTCAGAACATGAAGAATATCTTATGCAATAAGTCGCTATCATTGAATGTAAGAAAGAGAGTACTGAAGAGCAATATAGAATACGTTTTGCTGTATGGTTGTGAATCTTGGAATATAAATGAACAAATTAGGAAGAGATTGGAAGCAACAGAGATGTGGTTCCTGAAACGAATGTTGTGAATTCCTTGGACTGCCAAAGTAACTAACAACGAATGCCTTAAAGAGGCTAACGAAACTAGAACATTATATTCATTGGCACCTTGCAGTCTTGACAGACGACAGTTTGTGCTTTAAAAAGGCATAATAACTTTTACCCATGGCGGTAGCGAATGTGACTGATAAGGCAAATTCGCGCTGTAAATGTCCGTTCACAGTGGGTGCATGTGAACACGTGGTCATTTCCACCATCATGCACCATCTTACGTCTCAAACGCTCGGTGTGTGACTTATCTGCAATAATTTTCTCCTTTGTCTTTATTCCATTTCTGATGTTTGCCCTCCATGCAACACGTTCAGCGGCGACTTGCTCCCAATGTGCATTATCAATGCCTGTATCAAGTCATGTCCCGCTTACACACATCTTTGTATCGTAGTAGAGGCCGACCCTGAGATCTCTTACCCATCTGTAATTCACCAAAAAAGATGTCCTTTGGTATTCTACCATCATCCATCCTCCTAAGAAGTCCTATCCACCTAAGTCTACGAAGACTGAGCATAGAATAAACTGTCACACAACCTGATCTTTCCATTACTTCAGTATTTGTGATTTTGTCTTGCCACTTAATACCAAGAATTCTTCGCAGACACCGCATATGAAAGCTGTGTAAATGTTTCTCTTGGTGTGAGTAAGTTGTCCAGGTTTCACTGCCATAAAGAAGAGTACTAAGGACACAGGCTTGATAGACAAGGACTTTTGTTTTGGCAGTAAGCTTCCTGTTCTCCCAGACTCTTTTTCTTAACCTGTTTATTGTTGTTGCTGCCTTACCAATCCGGATGTTGATTTCCTAATCTAGGGATAATTTGCTATTTACCGCTGAGCCTAGATATGTAAAATGGTCTACCATCTCTAGTTCGGCGTCGTCAATAAAGATTGATGGTAGCCCATGTGCCATAATCTGTGTCTTCTTTTTGCTAATTGTTAAACCAAATTCAGAACAAGCATTTGAGAAGGCATATAGTAGACATTGCAATTCTTCCTCAGAGTGGGTAGTAACTGCAACATCATCTGCAAAAAGCAACTCTCTGATCAGTACCCTCCTAATTTTGGTCTTGGCCTACAATCTCTGAGCATTGTAAAGGCCGCCATCTGAGCGTGAGTGAATGTATATACCACCATCCTGATCACGAAAGGCATATTTCAGTAGAAGTGAAAAGTATATTCCAAAGAGGGTGGGAGCTAGTACACAACCTTGCTTAACTCCACTCTTGATTTCAAACTCTTCAGAAGTTGCACCATCAAACTTGATTATACCCTTCATGCCTGTGTGGAACGATTCCACAATGGACAGAAGAGTTGGTGGGCAGCCAATCTTCTTTAGTGCCTTGAACAGACCCTCACGACTGACCAAATCAAATGCCTTTGTGAGGTCGATGAAGGCAATAAACAGTGGTTGATTCTGTTCACGGAATTTTTCTTGCATTTGTCGCAATGAAAATATCGTATCAATGGTAGACCGGTTCTGTCGAAAGCAACACTGTGATTCGGTGTAGACTTGATCTCCTAGGACTTGAAGTCTGCGCAGAACAATTCTGGCAAATACTTTTCCAACAATACACAGAAGTGAGATACCCCTATAGTTGTTGCAGTCGCTCCGATCGCCCTTGTTCTTGTACAGTGTTATGATGCTTGAATCTTTGAAATCCTGTGGGACTTGTCCTTCTCGCCAGCATAGCTCTATTAGCTGGTGGATCTGTAGAGTGAGTGTGTCTTGCCCACTCCTGATAACCTCTATTGGAATCCCATCCTTACCTGGAGCCTTGCCAGATGCAAGTTCATTTATAGCATACTTAACTTCTGTTATGGTGGGAAGTGTGTCCAGGTCGTCAAGAGTTGGTAGAGCCTCTATGGCGTTGAGGGCATCATCCGCTAGTTTGGACTCACTTGAGTAAAGCTCCGAATAGTGCTCTACCCATCTGTCCATCTGCTGTTTCTTATCAGTGATGATTTCTCCAGTCAAGGTTTTCAATGGTGCACTTCTTCTGATCACTGGACCACAGGCTTTCTTTGTTGCTTCATACATGCTTCTTAAGTTTCCCTTATCACTTGCGATTTGAATGGACTCACATAACTTGATCCAATAATCATTCGCACACTGCCTGGCAGCCTTTTGCACATCTTTCCTAGCTTGCCTTAGCTCACTCAGAGTGTTACGCGTTGGTCTTTCCTTGTTTCTTAAGAGAGCTTTCTTCTTCTTATCAATCAAGGGCTGCAGAGTCTCGCAGTTTGCCGCAAACCAGTCCTGCCTCTTATGATCCACAGTGCCGTAAACCCCTACGGCAGTTTTATAAAGGGTTTCCTTAATTTGACCCCACTTTTCATTTACTGTACAATTTTCTGGTGTATCAGTGAAAGTGTCTTCAAGTTGCTGTTGAAACTGAAAGCACTTTTCAGGATCGTGAGTGTTAATAACATTAATCCTGGGGCTAGATTTGTGTTTAGCTGTGTAGATTCTCTTTGGTCTCAGTCTAACCCTTGCAACAACCAAAGAATGATCCGTATCACAGTCAGCACTGTGGTAACTTCGAGTCAATGATATATGGTTCAGATGTTGTCTCCGTGTGATGATGAAGTCCAGCTGGTGCAATGGCCGGATCTTCGGATGTTTCCATGTGACCTTATGCATCTCTTTTGTTTTAAAAAAGGAGTTTGTAATACATAGGTCATTACTGGTGCAATGCTCCAGCAGCCTTTGCCCATTTTCAATCATGCGACCGATGTTGTATTTTCCAAGGCACACTGGCCATGAACTCGAGTCCTTGCCCAGACGAGCATTGAAATCACCGAGCATATAAATGTAGTCAGATTTTGGAACTGCATTGATCACGGAGTCTAACTCCTCATAGAACGAATCCTTCACATCATCAGAGGAATCGAGTGTCGGTGCATATGCAGTGATAACGGTGGCAAACCCACAAGAGGTTGCCAAGCGCAATTATAATAGTCTTTCATTTCCTCCTGCTGGAATTTCAATCATTCCCAGTAGCGAATTCTTCACTGCAAAGCCCACACCGTGTTGCCTTTTTTCTGCCTGCTCTCTAAACCTCCAAGGTATTGTTTTCCCTGAGTGACCCTTCCTCAGCGAGGCGAGTCTCTGCAGGCCAGCAATATCAATGTTAAGAAGATTGAGTTCGGCATCAATCACAGCCGTTTTTCTCACATCGTCAATATTGGTCAAGTCAGTGGAAAATCCTGGACACATGGTTCTCACGTTCCAGGTTGCAAGTCGTAACTTGAGGTTTCTATTTTTATTTTTGTTTGTACCTGGTGCATTGGTTTTACAGCCTGCGATTCAGATTTTGTCCTAGCCCCAAGCACCCATTGAAGCAGGCAGGCTGTGGCGGATCAGCACCAAATTGGCCGGGGGCTGCCCAGCTTGAGGCGGGCGGTAGCTGATCAGTGACACCTGTAGGTGTCTCCCACCGTCAGAGGCAACGCGTGGCGCCCCATGTCTACGCCAATTGACAGGGACTTATAACCCGTAACAGTTGCCTCTCGCTTTGTTTCCAAGACCAGTTAAGACCAGGGATGGAGCTATTGCCTCTCCATAGCACAAAGCCTGGGCTAAAATATAGAGATCATGTGTTGCCCATGCAGCATGATCCCTCTCTCGGCCTGCCTAGTTCACTCCATAACATTATATACAACAATAAGAAAGAGACAAACAGGTATTTTTGGTCATGTGATGAGAAGAGAGACGCTGGAGAACATCGTGACAACTGGAAAGATTGAGGGGAAGAGAGGCAGAGGCCAAGAGAAATGATGCTGGATGGACTGCGACGGTGGCATGGATGAATATCAACGGCAGAATTGATCCTGAAAACCAAAGACCGAAATCTGTGAAGAGTCATGAACACCTACGCCAGTCGGCTCGGCACTTGATGATATATATATATATCATCAAGTGCCTTATCATCAAGTGCATTATCGACGAAAATCGAGGTTTATATATATATATATATATATATATATATATATATATATATATATATATATATATATATATATATATATATATATATATATATATATATATATATATATAAACCTCGATTTCCGACGACTAATCCGTCTGAAAACAATCAGCTAATTCCGAAATCGACAAAAACCGAAGCAATTATTTCAATATGAATCAATGTAAATCCAATTAATTCATTTAGACACTCAAAAATGCATACCAAAAACACATTTTATAGAGAATAAATATAGTGTTTAATACAATTTTTTGGCTCCAGACTTGTCCGAAATCGCACCTTCGCCGTGCTTAGTAACACTGTATGCCAGTGCGCCTCTTTAATGTTTTAAACCATCGTCTGCTGGCCTTTAAATCACTAAGTACACTAGCTTCGTCCCAAGCATTTTGTTAATGAGATCGGCATAAACAATCTGGCCTTTTCACATATGATTGCCTCCTTAACAGAATCGCCATCTAACTGTTTTTGATTTATCCAAATTAATAATAACTGTTCGACATCTTCAATTATTTGTTATCTCTGTTTCGTTAGCACATTCACGCCTTTCGCTATATTAGCCTCCTTTATTTTTACCTTTTTCGCCAAAATGGAACTTATCGTGGATGGAGATCTTCGAATAACTTGCGATTATATTTATAGGGTTTGGTGATGTGTTTGATTTCTTATGGAAGATTGTTCCACAGCTGAGCTGCGGAGTACGCTAAGCTTGTTTTGTATAGGTCTATCCTAGGCTTCAGAATGTTTAATATATTTAGTCGTTAACTGTGTTCTTGCATTATATTTAAACAATGGCCAAAGATAATTTGGGCCACTCCGATGTACATTGTGTGAATTAGTTTGGCCTTGTTGAAAAGTAGGCGTTTTCGGGGTGGTAGTAACTGAATGCGTTTATATGGATTGTATTATCAGTTACGTGTTTACTATAAATTAAACTCATAGCCCGTTTCTGGGGTGAGTAAAGTCGCTTGGTAATTATTTATTAAGGGACTTATCCGGGAGATCTTACGGCGGAGGGGAACCATACCTCTGCTGCCATTCCCACCAAAAGAGGATTGTTGAACAAATGTATGATCATAGTGTTAGTTTCCTCTCTGATATCAAAATTATATTTATTTACTCAAAATAACACGACAATAATTGTCTTCCTTTGTATAACGAGGAGACCTATTAGTTATCCCCCCTTTAAATAACTACACAGAGGCAAAGATTGCAGAGGAACTTCTGCATATCTTCTCCTGAATAACCAAAAGAGCATTGTTCAAGGTGAATTTATGATCCCAACACTGGATTCCTCACATCCTAACCACGATTTTGAAGATTTCAAGGCGGCGTTCCGCCAGGAATCAAGACGGGTGGATACCCCGCTACCCGTCAGACGGCACAGAGTGTCGTGTGGAAGTCTGACAAGCGGCGTGGAGACGTCAGGCACGAAAATCATCAGAAGCTACAGCTCCAGTTTTTCAAACTCCGAGTACCAGAAACCTCTAGGGCGCTATCATCATCTTCATTACCAGCAGCAGCGACAGCAGCAGGACAACAGTCACTTTGATACTTCAGTGCTGGCTAGCGCTGCCCGGGTGGCGGCGACCATTGGGCTGTCTGTACGCGCGGAACCACCTCGACGCGAGGTCAGCACAACCATGAGCTCAGCTCACTCCACGGGTCTTCCTTACATTCTCAGATCTGTCAGGTCAGTTTTGTGTCTGTTGTTAGGGATTGTCGTATTCTTGTGTCCCCGACTCTCTTCATCTTCTGTTACTACTACTACTACTACTACTACTACTACTACTACTACTACTACTACTACTACTACTACTGCTGCTGCTGCTGCTGCTGCTTGCTGCTGCTTGCTGCTGCTGCTGCTACTACTACTACTACTACTACTACTACTACTACTACTACTACTACTACTACTACTACTACAATTTATATTATTAATACTAACATTTTGACTTCTCGTCCTTGACATGAGGACGTAAATGACAAGTACCTCTAAAGTCGGAATGGGTTCGCCTTATGGCTAGGGACAATGGTAATAGGGCAAGCTAGCCCACACGCAGATACCAGCCCAGTGTACTAGAAGTAGTATTATATGTATGGGCTACCCTTGACCTCCAAGCCAGCCAAACGGGAAAACAACGGGACTTTTTTATGTTTACGTTTTAATTTTTAATTAAATTTTCTAATTTCATGTTTTCTTTAGGTCTGTTTGTGTTCGCGATGAAGATCATTAAGATCGAAACATTGATTGTCGTGTTGTTGTATAACTTATTTGTACATTATTATTACCATTATTATTTTACACACTATGATTTCTTTTTGCTGGATTTGCTTTCCTTGTCTGTGTTTATTCTCTCTCTCTCTCTCTCTCTCTCTCTCTCTCTCTCTCTCTCTCTCTCTCTCTCTCTCTCTCTCTCTCTCTCTCTCTCTCTTTAGTGAGTGATGTAACACCTGATCAATCACTCATCAGGTGCCGTCTCCACAATGAAGGTTGGCTGCAACGGGTCTCTGTCTGTCTCTCGCCCTGACTATACATTCTGTCAGATTGCTGTTCGTCCATCTCTTGATGTTATCTTCCCACTTGCATCGTTGTCTATCTCTTGCTTGCTTGTCTTCAACCGTATCCCCCAGTATGGTTTATATAAGAGTATTATGTCTTTTAACGTGGCCGAAATATTTTACCTGACTCTTTTTCATTTCTGTCATCAACTCTCTTTGCATTCCTTGGTTGTTGTTTTTTTTTGAGAACCTCTGTAGGTGGCTGTTTTTATTTCTTTGAAATACGACACACCTGGAGCCTTCCAATATCCTCTCCCGCGTGTCCTTCTGTGTCCACAGTATTCTCAATATTCATCTTGTATATATCCTCATGTCCACCACCTACAATGTCTTCACAATTTCTTCACAATTTCTCCACACAGTGCCTCCACAATTTCTCCATTATTTCATCGACATCAGCACTAGACTGCCTGCTTCAAAAGTGCATCACCTGATCCCCAACCACGGTACACGAGATTGTAAAACGAGTTCACTACCTCTTAGCTACAACCCCGGTAATGGTAATCTGGGAGTACTAATCTTATCTCATCTAATCTCATGTCTCTTGTTCCTCTTGTACCTTGCGGTGTCGAGATGAAGTATAAACAGCGGGAGAATGCCCGCTTATGGGGTCCATGTGTTGAGATTCCCATGGACTCTGCTATTCAATTTGTCCATCGTTTGTGTGATCGACCTCTTCTTTTGCTTCCCTCTGGTCTGTACATCGAACGAACGAACGAACGAACGAACGAACTTTATTTTAAAAGGGTAACAAATCGGGCACGCAGGCCCGTCTTACATTCGGCCCTTTCAATCACTCATCTTTCATTCATAAAATGTGCATGTTACATTTACATAGGGGAAAAAACATTGTCAAATGGATCTTGTAAGCATAAACAATGCATATTAAAAATGATACATTCACATGAGGGGGGGGGGGGGAAACATTGTCAAATGAAAGTTGTAAACATAAACAGTGCATATTGCTATGTTGTGAGACACATCGTCCATCCACCCTCACATCCCGCAGCCACCCACACATCCCGCAGCCATCCGCACATCCCCTACCCACCTACACATACCTCCACGCACTCACACAGACCCAGGCAAACATACATGCCGCCACCCACCCACTGATCCCCCACCCACACACATTTCCTCACCCACACACACATCCCCCACCCATCCCATAACCGACACGCACACACAAACCCACATATTCTCCACCACCCACCCACACACCCGCAACCACCCAGCAATACACACATCACAAAACCACACACACATACCCCCGCCAACCCACACATCCCGCACCTATCCACACACACATCCCGCACCCTCACAATTTTCCCCACCCACCCACACACACATCAGCCAACCTACACCCACTCACCCACCCAATATCCGCCACCTCTCAACTACACATCCCCCACCTATACACACATCCCCACCCATAAACACATCTCCCCACCTGCCCACACATATCCCCCACCCATAAACACCCAAAAACACACACCTCCCACCCACACACACCCCACCACCCACATATACCCCACCCACACACATCCGCCGCTCACACACATCTTCCCACAAACACACACATCCCCCACCCATACACTCATCTCTCACACACATCCACCCACTCACGTACTCATCCATCAACCACTCACACCCACACATCACCCACCCGCCCATCAACACATGCATCTCTCATCTACCCTCCCACCCACACACACCCCAACCACCCAGCCAAACACACATCCCCCATCCTCACATACATCCTTCATCCACCTGCACATCCCACACCTCTCCCACCTCTCACACATCTCCCCTCCCACACAAAACTCCACTCATAAACACATTCCCCCACCCCACACACACACATCCCCCACATGCATTCCCCATACACATCCCCGCCCACACATCTCTCACCCACACACACATCTCCCCACCCACCCACACATCCTCCACCTACAAACATCCTCACCACCCACACATACATCCTCCACCCACTCACATTTACTCCATCCACACTCACACACTCCCACCCACACAGACATATCCCATTCACAGACCCCCCCCCCCCCCGCTCATCCCCCATACCCATTATACACCCATCCCCCAACCCACACAATCTCCTACACACCCATTCACCCACCCAAATACACATTCCTTACCCACACCACCCCCCAACCCACCAACACCCACATCTTCCAACCATCCTCCCAAATATCACCCCCCCCCCACACACACACACACACACATACACACATCCCTCACACACACACATACATCCACCACCGACTACACATGCCTTCACCCATCCTCACATAACCCATCAACCCACACACAACCCCTCCACACATAAATTCCACACACACACACACATACACACACACACACACACACACACACACACACACACACACACACATCCTCTACTGTTAGTTGGTAACCTAGTTACATGGTCAAACAACTTGATTTTCTGCTCTCTAATGAAATCTAGCTCTGCTATAAACTCCACTGTAGTTCCGATTTCTTCATTTCTGATTTTCTTTCTTCTTGATGGCAATCTGCGATTGTTATAATGTGACGTCCGTTCATTGTGCATTGAAATTGAGGAAGAAACTGCGAAACAAAACAAATAACCAACACAAAACCTGGAATGGATATGTGACGTGTTAGGACCAACACAAAGGGGGGGGGGGGGGGGTGGTGTGGGTGTCAGTATGGCTGAATGAATGAGAACGCGCGTTCTTAAACATCCGATGTGCTGATGCCGAGGTAAGCGGTTCAACCCTTAGACCAGACAGTTCGACTAAAATGTTGACTTCTCGTCCTTGACTTGGGGACGTTAATTACAAGTACCTCAGATGTCGGAGTGGGTTCGCCTGATGGCAAGGGGCACTGGTAAAAGGGAAAAGCTAATCCACGCGCAAACATTCAGTCCAGTGCTATTAGAAATAGTAACATATGTATAGACTGCGCTTGAGTTCAAAATATCCAGCCATTCCCTCTATTAGCAGACGAGGAGTGCCCTCTATTAGCAGATGACGAGTGTCCTCTATTATCAGACGACGAGTGCAGGCCTCGAAACCTCGTCCTGCCGCACTCATAACATTCATCATCATCACCCAGTGCCTTGCCGGCTGGCGTGGGCGATCATGCTTCTTCACAAATTGTCATCTCCAACTGTCTGGATAAATTCTGATGTTGACTCTCTTCCGTGCGATGACACAAAACTGTCAAGAATTTTCTCTCGCTGTCTTCCACTATCTCTCTTTTTACACATCTTTCTGGTTGTCACAACATTTTCCTGTTTTTGTCTTCTCTTTATGTGACCAAAACATGATGACTGTCTCTTTCTGATGTTTCTCATAAGCTATCTTTGGACTTAGCTTCCCTCAAAATGTCCAGATTGCTTATTTTGGCTGTCGAATTAAAATTCAGCATTCTTCTATAAAGCCACTTCTCCAAGGCTTCCATTGATATTTTTCGCCTATTTACTAATTCTCCAGGATTCCTGATAACATTATCAACGTAAACATTTTTGGGGCTGATTACAACGTAAATTAAAGAACGCGCAACTAACTGTTTTAGTACGAGAACTAGAAATTTGATCTATAAGCAAATGGGCGGCGGGCTGGGGCAATTTGAGAATCATTGGTGTATATGACTGATGGGAAGGGCAGCCATTTTGACGGCCGCGTGTACTCAATTCTTCACCCTTATGAATATACTGATCTCTTGATCATTTCTTCTCTTGTAGGCAAAGAGTTATTTGACGTTTGTATTTTTATTCTCTCATTATGTCTCTTGTACATTCATCAGTAATCGCCGTGTGTATAGATTCTATGATATTTTCTTTATTTTGTTCAGTTCAATTATGTGTTTTTTCTCTTTTTGTACATCGATTCGTCCATATCTGTTTCATTCATTTTATGTCCCGTTTCTTTCAACTTTTGTTTTCCATTCGTTGTGTTGTTCGCGTAGTTAGTTGTCTGTTGGTCTTTGGGCTCGCCCACATTGAACCCCAGCGTTGTTCACTCACGTGGTACTGTAGCTTGTTGTTGTTACTACCAGTGAGTGAACTGGACTGATGTTGCGTGAGGATTAGCTTCACCTGTGAACTGGACTGATGTTGCTGTTGTTGAGGATTAGCTTCACCTGATGTTGCGTGAGGATTAGCTTCACCTGTTACCGGTGTACCTCGTCATCAAGCGAACCCTCTCCAACTTATGAGGTACTTGTAAGTTACGTCCCTAGGTCAAGAACGAGAAGTCAACAGTTAATTCCAACTGACCAGTGCATGGAATGAACTCACAGCGCCGGGTTAAACTCGTCAGCCACGCCGATCTCCGGTTGTTTATTTCTTAACTTTGTCTCTGTCACATTGCTATCATTCTTTGTCTCTGTCACATTGCTATCATATGTTGTCTCTGTCACATTGCTATCATACTTTGTCTCTGTCACATTGTTATCATATGTTGTCTCTGTCACATTGCTATCATACTTTGTCTCTGTCACATTGCTATCATACTTTGTCTCTGTCACATTGCTATCATACTTTGTCTCTGTCACATTGCTATCATATGTTGTCTCTGTCACATTGCTATCATACTTTGTCTCTGTCACATTGCTATCATATGTTGTCTCTGTCACATTGTTATCATACTTTGTCTCTGTCACATTGCTATCATACTTTGTCTCTGTCACATTGCTATCATACTTTGTCTCTGTCACATTGCTATCATATGTTGTCTCTGTCACATTGCTATCATACTTTGTCTCTGTCACATTGCTATCATACTTTGTCTCTGTCACATTGCTATCATACTTTGTCTCTGTCACATTGCTATCATATGTTGTCTCTGTCACATTGTTATCATACTTTGTCTCTGTCACATTGCTATCATATGTTGTCTCTGTCACATTGCTATCATACTTTGTCTCTGTCACATTGCTATCATACTTTGTCTTTGTCACATTGCTATAATATGTTGTCTCTGTCACATTGCTATCATACTTTGTCTCTGTCACATTGCTATCATACTTTGTCTCTGTCACATTGCTATCATACTTTGTCTCTGTCACATTGCTATAATATGTTGTCTCTGTCACATTGCTATCATACTTTGTCTCTGTCACATTGCTATCATACTTTGTCTCTGTCACATTGCTATCATATGTTGTCTCTGTCACATTGCTATCATACTTTGTCTCTGTCACATTGCTATCATACTTTGTCTCTGTCACATTGCTATCATACTTTGTCTCTGTCACATTGTTATCATACTTTGTCTCTGTCACATTGCTATCATACTTTGTCTCTGTGACATTGCTATCATATGTTGTCTCTGTCACATTGCTATTATATGATGTCTCTGTCACATTGCTATCATACTTTGTCTCTGTCACATTGTTATCATACTTTGTCTCTGTCACATTGTTATCATACTTTGTCTCTGTCACATTGCTATCATACTTTGTCTCTGTCACATTGCTGACATACTTTGTTTCTGTCACATTACTATCATACTTTGTCTTTGTCACATTGCTATCATACTTTGTCTCTGTCACATTGCTAACATACTTTGTTTCTGTCACATTACTATCATACTTTGTCTTTGTCACATTGCTATCATACTATGTCTCTGTCACATTGCTATCACACTTTGTCTCTGTCACATTGCTATCATACTTTCGAACATCCACCACTACTTTCTAACTCCTAGTAACAATTTTCTTCCTTCGTGTGTCCACAGTAGTGGACTTAACTGATTCTATTCCAAACAAAAAGTAGATTTGGTTCAAACAAAGTACATAATCAATTGAACAAGAATGATAACGTGTTTTCAGTTCAGTGAGCATTGAAATTGCGGATTATACAGCGAAATAAAACAAATAACACGACGACCTTCGTATGGCGATGTATCGTCCATCTGTCCAAATGGTTACATAAATAAACACACGTAGTACTGTTTGGCGCTCACGGAAGGAGAAGAAAGAAGTAGAGACTAGCGGACGCACTAGAAAACATAAAATTTGAAAGGTATAGTTACCGACTGTTTATTTATGTAACTGTTTCAGTGGCTTCAACTGGTTTCCAAATTGATTGATCTGTCCAAATGGGAAGACACACTTGGCGGTTTATTATCCCTCGCCCCTGAATCAGTTCATCTATGCATTGTCTTCACACATTTTTCGTGTACTCACTTTACCAAACTGCCTACCTGCTTATCTTCCTACTACGCTACCTCATTACTTACACATCTACCAACCTGCATACCTACTTATCAGTCTAAAATCCCACCTCATTACTAACCAACCTACCTCACACATGTTACTACTTACGAACTCCACCTGCTATCTCCTACTAT
>JACEFZ010022883.1:0-67509 GCA_014155875.1 Cepaea nemoralis
TTAAAGGGAAACTTCGTGAGAGTCCGTGCTCAATAACATCTAGTGTTTACGTGGTCGGCCTCTTCCTCTGTTTCCATCTGGTCTGTACATCATTGCTTGTTGTGGTATGCTGTTGACTGGTAACCTACTTGCATGGCCAAACCATTTGACTTGCTGCTTTCTAATAACATCTAGTGCTGCTTTAACCTCCGTTTTAGTCCTGATTTCTTCATTTCTCATCTTATCTCTTCTTGATACGTTGAGTATTCTTCTCAGGAACCTCATTTCTGTTGTTGTGATTTTTCTTTTCTCTTTTTCTGACAATGACTGTCCAGGTTTGGCATTGGTAGCATAGAGTTGGTAGGATGATTGTGTTGTAATGTGCTTTCTTGGTAGTTATTGATACATGTTTGTTCTTTAGTATTGGTGCCATTTGTCCAATGAGTTGATTTGCCTTATTGCACCTATTTTCGATCTCGTCTTCTGATCTGCCATTTGATGATATTATACTTCCTAGGTACTTGAAGCTCTTTACTTGTTTCTCGGGATGTTCGTTTAGGTGAATTGTTGTTGTTTATTCTACTTTAGTTATAGTCATTACCTCTGTTTTGCTTGTGCTAATTTTCATGTCATGTTCCCTACACATTTCGTTTAGACTATTCATGTGGTCTTGTAATTCAGCTTCTGATTTTGCTATTAGTGCTTGGTCGTCCGCAAACAGGAGTTCTCTAATGGTTAGATTTGCAGATGGTTCTTCTTCTGTGTTCTCGTCATGCGGTTTTATTGCTGTCTCTGCTTGGCTGGTTTCTTTACATATGTTGTCTATATATGTTATGAACAAGAGAGGGGACAGGACACAACTTTGTCGTACTCCAGATCTTATGGTGAAGGGTTCTGAGTGTCCTCCAGTTGCTCTCACTATGCATTCACTGTTGTTGTATAAACTTCTACATAGGTTTGTTAGATGTGTACTCACTCCATATTGTTTACGGATTTCCCACAGCTTGTTTCCATCTACTCTATCGAATGCCTTTTCTTGGTCGACAAAGGCTAAGTAGAGTGTTTCATTGAATTCGATTGATTTTTCTATAAGTTGTCTAAGAGCAAAAATGGCATCTGTGCATCCTTTGTTTTTCCTAAATCCAAGTTGTGTTTCGCTTAGCTGGGGTTCTAAAGTAGTTCGTAATCTTTTTTCAAGAATTTTGCAAAATATTTTCCCAGTATGACTCAACAGTGAAATGCCTCTGTATTGTGTGCAGTCTCTTTTGCTGCCTTTGTTTTTCCAAATTGGTATAATTATGGCGTTTCCCCAGTCTCGTGGTGTCTGTTGTTCTACCCAAACATGGTTAAATAGTCTATGTAGCCAAGCTGTTCCTACTTCTCTTGCTGCTTTAATTAGTTCAGTTGGTATTTCATCCTGTCCCGATGATTTGTTCAATGGGGCTAATCTGATGGCTTCTATAATTTCTTCTTTTAGTATGTCTGGTTCTAGTTCTTCGGTGACATCTGTGTAGGTCTCTTGAATTCCTGTGACATCTGATGGGATGTTGAGAAGTTGTTCGAAATACTGCTTCCATCTTATTAGGATATGTTTTTGTTCACTTATTGGTTCTTCATTTTCGCTGTTAATTATTTCAGCTGGGTCAAAGGGTTCTCCTCTGGTTCGCATTGCACCTATCTTTTTGTAGAAGTTTCTAGTTGCCTCCTTGTAGTTTTTATTTAGGGTTTCTCCATATTCTTCCCAGTCTAGGTTTTTTTTTTTTTTGGTTTGTGTGTGTTGTCATTACTCTTTCTATTTGTCCAGAGTATTATTATTATTGCTCTATAAAACCACATCTTGATCGCCTTCACATAGGCTCTCACTTGCTAGTCAAATGTCTGTGACACACTTCTACACATTAGGGAATGGCTCATTATGGTTCTTAAGAACTCTTTTCCTCACTGCATTTGACAAATATAAATTGTAGAGAATAGTCTTCATCCTGTGAAATGCCGCCTTCGCTTGTGCTATTCAACATTTAAGTAACTGCTGTATGCTGCTATCAAAGTACCCCAAAACCGCAAACTAATTGTCTTATTTCATATTGGTTCTTTTCACTTCTATGATGTATTTGGGTATTCTATTTTCCTTTATAATAACCAATAAATCTGTTTTTTTCTACCCTGTTTTTCAGGTTAAGTCCAATTTTTTCACTTTATGTTACAATTATATCTATCATTTCTTGTAATTCCGTTTTATTTTCAGCCACCAAAACCATGTCACCAGCATAAAGCAGTTTATTTACAAAAGTTTACATTATGTCCATCAACTGATATTCCTGGCATGTCTTGTATAGATCTCACTATTATTTTGTTGTACAAAGTGAGCATACCAGGTTATAGTACACAAAGCTGTCTATCACCTTGTTTAATGTGTTGAATAGTTACTAATTGTCAGTTCTTTGTTGCCAATACATGTTCTTAATTATTCTGAGATCGTTGACATCAGAAATTGACATTTTCAACATTCTATTAATTTCTTCGTGTTTCACCTTGTCAGATGCCTTTTTATTCATTCATCATCATCAAGTGCCGTGCCGGCTGGCGTAGGCGTTCATGGCTCTCCACAGATCTCGGTCTTTGGTTTTCTGGATCAACTCTGCTGCTGATATTCCTCCATGCCACCGTCTCACTCCATCCAGCATCACTTCTCTTGGTCTACCTCTGCCTCTCTTCCCCTCGATCTTTCCAGTTGTTACTATGTTCTCCAATGCCTCTCTTCTCATCACATGACCGAAGAAGGCTGTTTGTCTCTGTCTTATTGTTGTATATACTGTTCTAGTTTCATTAGCCTGTTTCAGGCAGTCGTCGTTAGTTACTCTGGCAGTCCAAGGAATTCGCAACATTCGTCTCAGGAACCACATCTCTGTTGCTTCTAATTTCTTCTTAATTTGTTCATTTACATTCCAAGATTCACTGCCATACAGCAAAACTGGTTCCACATAGCATTTCAGCACTCTCTTTCTTACATTCAGTGATAGTGACTTATTGCATAAGATACTCTTCATTTTCTGAAATGAGGCTTTTGCCTGCCCTATTCTGCTCCTAATCTCTGTTGTACATCTTCCATCTGATGTTATAAATGCCCCTAGGTATCTAAAATTATCAACTTGGTTAAGGATTTTCCCTTCTATTTCTATGTCACATTTTGGTGTCACCATTTTCTTTGATATTACCATTGTTACTGTTTTCTTGATATTCAAGGAGAGTCCTTTCCTTGCACTCTCTGTTACTACAACATCTAATAATTGTTGTAGGTCTGTTGAATTATCCGCCACCAATACTGTGTCATCTGCATAGCGTATATTATTTATATTATAACCTCCAAATAGTATTCCTGGCATCTCTTTGATCTCTCTCATTATTACTTCGCTATACAGGGAGAAAAGATCTGGTGACAAGACATACCCTTGTCGTACTCCTAGCTTTATCTGTTCGTAACTACCCTCTTTATTTCCCATTTTAATTGCAGCTACTTAGTTCCAGTAAACATTCTTTATTATTCTTAATTATTCTTAAATCTTTTCCATCAATGTTGATATCTTCCAAAATTTTAATCAGTTCATCATGTTTTACTTTATCAAATGTCTTAGTATAATCTATGAAGCACAAATATATGTCTCTCTGTTTCTCTATTGACCTTTCTATTAGTGTCCGTAATGTATAAATTGCACTTTTTGTGCCCTTTCCTTCCACAAATCCATACTGTTCTTCACTAATTTCCATTTTTATTTTATTTTTGGTTCTTCTCATTATGATTCTGAGTAGAAGCTTAGTGATATGGTTTATAAGGTTAATTGTACGAAAATCTTCACAATCAATTGCTCCTGGTCTTTTTGGTATAGCTATAAATACAGATTTCAGCATATAACTGGGTAAATATCCACTGCTGTAAATATCATTCAACATTTTGGTTAATATATCTACTCCAAATTCTCCCAATACTTCTAATTCTTCTATTGTGATTTCATCTGGCCCAGCTGTTTTTCCTTTCATACGTTTCATAGCGTCAGCGACTTCTTCTTTCAGAATAGGTGGACCTTGTAAGTTACTATCTTCTGTTAATTCTTCCCTTTCTCCTACATATAATTCTCTTATATACTCATTCCACCTATTCATTATAGCATCTTCCTCTAATATTATCTTTCCTGTTTTTGATTTCAAACACCCCGTATTTATTCTTATTTTTCTTCCTGTAAGCTCACTGATTTGTCTGTGCATATTTTTTGTATCTTTAATGGAATTTAATTCAATTTTTTTGCATTGCTCGTTTAACCAACTTTCTTTAGCCTTCCCACATTTATCTTTTATTTCTTTATTTATCTTAGCGTATTCTTGTTTGTCAATTTTACTCTGTTTTCTTTTGTCCATCAATTTTAAGATATCTTCATTCATCCATTTTTTCTTAGCTATTTTGCCTCTCTCCGGTAATACTTCTTTGCTAGTTTTATTCATTACGGCACAAATATTGATCTATGTGTATTGCAATCATTCTTTCTGTTAATGTTTTAAAGATATATACGACATCATGTGTGTCTTTACCATTCACAAATCCGCACCACTCATCTCCAATTTCTCTTTTTATATTACTTCTTATTCTTCTGATTATAATCCTCATCAGTATTGTAGTCACGTGGCTCATTAAACTAATTTTGCTATTTTCTCCACAAACCATTACACCTAATGTTAAGAAAATATATTTTAAATGATCACCAAGCATATATCCACATAAGGTATATCATGAGAAATACATTCTCGTACACCAATAGGCACTGACAGAGGCAAAGAAAAGACATAAACCTCTGATGGTGTAACAGCCCAATACGATTGTGTGATTATTATTTGTCCTATACTTGGTTGTTTAGCGAGCTTGTTGATATAATCGCAAGGAGATTACGCTGAAAGTGTCATGAGAGAGGCAAGACGGGAGTTCGATGCCTGCTTTTGCCTTTCGCTAAGAGAGGGAAAGACTGGACACGTAATCCCCCGTGCAGTACTGGGCAATGTGATTATCCCAGCACGTCGTAGATCATAACAGGCTCCTGCTTCGGAACTTGTTTCTTTTGGTTAATATAATTTGTTCGAGCTTATTGTGCTACAGAAATGGCTGGGTGCCTATCGTGTGCACGTCCCATAGTTGTCGGTTTAGGACAATAGACATGGCTAATGATGGCATGCTTTGTATGATGTCTATTTTGATGTAAGTTTAAGGACCAGTTGTCATTTAGAGTCTGCAGATCAAAATAATATATGGCAACGGGGAAGTCCAAGGAAAACCGCCATACGATTTCCCCACATATAAGGTTACGAATGAATGACGATACGATTATTGACATGGAAGACGTCTGAACATAAGATCAGAAATCAGATTGATTACATTCTCATCAATAGAAAATTTCGAAATACCTGTAACAAGCTACGTGGAGGGTCCCAAATCTCTTGTCACAATGTTTCAAAACTATTCTTTCGCCCTGGCTGGGATAGGTCTTTGCTTGCCAACCCTCCTCCGTTCCCCGGACTCACTGTCACTCTCTCTTTCAACCTCGGGACCTATTCCCTGAGGTGTCTTTCTGGCTGACGCAGATAACATGGCGATCGACAGAATAAAATATAATGTAAATTTAATAACCTAATAAAGAACAGCACAGGAAAACATCAAGGCAGTTAAAACAGATAGTTCACTATAGACAAAACAGGGATAAAGTGTTCGAGCTCAGAGCCTCCTGAATTTCCATCATAGATCAAGCTGTAGTCAATGTCCGTTCCGTCCACATATAGCTCACCGAATACTTCAGTTCTTTCCTTCCCGGTACGGTGTGCTAACAACAGGCCTCTGTGGAACCAAAATAATGTTCGTGGGCAAACGTCCTGTGATCCCTGGTCACGACGCTAAGTAAAAGTTCATATAATGGGGAATAGTTCATGAACGGGAATTGGGTAGGTATCCTTCACTGTCTCAGACAAGGATGGGAGGGACTGATATGTAGGCTGGGTCCAGTCCAGAATAAAAAATGACTCGATCCTAGCGTATCGAGATGACTGGTGATGTGTTAGACAGGCTGATGGTCATTCTTTCGGGGTCAGCTGTGGCTCTAACTCGTAGAGATCATATCCTTGGCCTGGTATGGCCCAAAACTTGACAAGGACTCGTCTAAAAACATAACTTTCCGTGTAGTAGCCCTGTCGAGACTTTCAGCTCTATTCACTTCCAAAAGAAGGACCCTGGAGATTACAAAGATTAGTGAGCGACGGGGCTGACTCAAGTACCACAATCCTGAGGTCCAATAGGGCCTCAGTTAATCAATTTATCATACCTTTCCCTTACCTACTCAATTAGATAAGAGGCCCGAGTGAATGGGCCTGACATGTCAGGTAGCCCCTAGATTGGCTACGTCATGGTTGACTAGACCTCCAGCTTGTATACGTCATGATGGCTACCTTAGGAACTCTTTGGATACAAGATTCACTCTCCCCTCTCATACCACGCCTTTATTATTATTGGGCACATTCATTTCCAGGCTTCCCTCTCCCTTGCAAACCCTGCCTTTCTCACGACAAAGCTCTTGTGGTGTTGTGTGGGTAATTATGTGTGTTTCCCCCCTTAACTAATATTATAGTAGTGCGTCTGTATGGAAAGAAGTGTCGTTCCCCATTCCCAGCAAGAATAGGAAAGAAGATACTACCCCTTCCGGCCGCCGCTCTCGTCTGAGCTGTCGCCGCAATGTATCGGCAGTGCCTCACATAACACGTAGATTCAGATGAGTTCAGGTTCTCTCAGTGAGATAAAGAAGTCTATTTATATCCCCGACATCATCCTATCGACCAGTAATCATTCAGTCCAACTGGCCACCCCATCGGCTAAAAGACGAAATAGATAGCACCGTGGATAGCCTCTTCCGGCTCAAGAAGATAGATGGGTGGAATCCGTCCCCACGGAGCCCTCCCCTCCTTCCGGCATACCGTATATATGTCTTGTTTATAATATAAAATTACAGACAATACTATGCCGAGTTCCAGCCGTAAGAAGAAAGATAGCACCCGCCCATCTGCTGCCAAGAACAAGTGAAATCATCTGGGGAGCTATATTGCTCAGATTCGTTCCCAGGCAATGCCAAGAACAAGACGCTTAGCTAGATTGGCCAACGGTCAACCCACTCCCAATATGGCAAGACTGCCGTTTCGCCAATTCGTCTCACCAGTCGAGACAACCAGTTAGCTTTATAGACCAAGGTCTAGCCTGATTAATGAAAATTCATTGTTACCTTTCCATCAACCAGTTTCATGCTGCACTTCATCTGTCTCACTCTTTAAAGTGGCAAGTTGACATGAGGCAGCCTAGAAATGGTAGTTGTTTAAACGGACATTGTTTTCCCCAGATGTTGAACTAGTGTATATTTGGTGCAAGGTGCCCTATCGGGTTTTCCCCGAAGAAAAGACATATTTCCAATAATTCTCTTCAGAAGATCGGGTTGTAAAAGTACCGAAGAGAACTATCTCCCATGGGGATTGAGCGAATAAGAGAACTGAGGGTTCCCGAAAGCTGTTTCCCACTGTTTACCCAAACCCAAAGAAGGCATGAGGACATGGGCCACTGGCGTTTCGCCACAATACCCTTAAAGTCGCAAGCATTAAACCAATCTAAGACTGCTACAGCGACCATAGATTAATCATAATCAATATACATATAAAAATAAAGAAGGTCAAATATACACCAAGAAACACAAAGTTTGATCTACGTGCACTGAAGAATGAGGAGATAAAAGATAAATTCAATGTAGAGGTAAAGAACAGATTTGATGCATTGTAAAATATGAAGTATTATTTCAAGATGTCAGCGACCAATGGGAAATATTGAAGAATTCAATCAACCAAGCTGCAGAAACAAGTATAAGAAAATTGAAGATGATGGGACGTAAGAAATATGTAACGGAAGATGTCTTAAAACTCCAATTTTCAAAACAAAAATTCAAAATTCGGTCTTGTTTAACCTGCCTCCTCCGCTTTGGTTATTGTTGATCTTAAAACTCGAGGTAATATGAAGAAATAACACAAATAACCATGGAAAATATGAATAGATTCACAAGAAAATTAGGAAACTATGCACAGAAGCAAGGCTTGAGGAGAATTGCAGGGAAATTGAAAATATATTATGCAAGAAAATGTATTATACAATAATTATAATGTAAATTGCCATTCACTGAGCATTTAAATTGCGGAAGACATCGCAAACCAAAATAAATAAGAAAATGACTCTAGAATATCGATATATCGTCCTTTTGTCCAAATGGGAAGTGACATTTGGCCATGTACTTTCCTTCGGCATTGAATCAGCTAAGGAAGGTTAGCATACTGTATTTAAGTTAATGATTGCAACACTTTCACTTAATGCATTGAGGGCTATGGAAGCAACCGGGGTAGAGCAGAGGATGCTTTACAAGCTCTTTCAGCAGTTAATAATTTCTCTTACTGGCACAATGTAATAGTAACACTGGGTCGTGAGTGCAGAGAATAGGCAGCAGGTCGAACAGAGTTTGAGGTGCACCAACTGATCCAGAGTAACACACATCAAGGTCACATAGTGATCTATACTGACGGGTCAGTGGTGAGAAACAGACGGAGTGGTTGGGATTTCATTGCGAAGGACAAAGGAAGATTCTTAACAAAGGAGTGTCTGGCATATGAGGCTACGAAATCCATGCATGAGGATGAAGGTGGAAGTAGACTCAGCTGTATTCCGTTGGTTAGAGGAGACCACTGCAACACATATTGTCTTCATCACGGACTCAAGGAGTATGCTTAGTAAGGTAGAGAAAGGAATATTTCGTGTGGAATGGATCACCTCGCCTCAGAGATCACAGATTGTGATTTTGAGAATTGTATGGAATTATTGCCCTGACATTACGTGAGTGAGAGGGAATGAACAGCTGATATGCTGGCAAGGAATGCTCATCTTGGTGGTAGATTACTTTTGGACAAGGGGAAAGTGGTTCTGCGCCTTTGGGACTAGGTGGAGGAACAGTTTGAGAACCCATATGTAGAAAAGATGCCGGTCTCACTGGTCTACGTGTTTAACGTCTTTCTGCGTAATTCCGTATACTATCGTGAGTAACGTGATGTGCGCCAGAATCGGTAGCGGTAGCGTCAGTAACTTACGGGGCATGTGAGCCGGTCGATCAGTATGCAATGGCAAACTATTGAGCGTAATCTTGCCAAGAAATCAACAGTCAGCTGAAAGATACTGATTTTGACAGCGATGTCATGTAAAGGATATGCGGAAAAAAATGTAGAAAGGGGGATTGACAGGGGTACCGGTAGAATCTCAAAACTGAGAGGGAAGACCAGGAAAACTTTCAATCAGACAGCGGTGGGTACGATTAGTAGTGTGACGCTTCGCTGGCTGTTGAACGACGGTACGGAGTGCGTATGGGAATGTCCTGAGTGTATGATGTCAGTTCTTAGCTCAATCTCAACTCAACTCACTTTCACTAAAATGTTTTTGTATTACATTTACAGCCACATCACCCACGGAGTGTCAACTGGTCTATACAACTATCGGGCCAGCACCATATAACCTGTACGTCTCATGGTGTCTTAAATTACTCCATAATTACCATTTACAGAAACACCTGATGATAAATCTGACGACACATTTTCGGCGTTCGTACATTTTGAAAATGGAGAACATTTACGTTCTTATTTTTCTATTCCTGTTTTACTTCTCCCCTTGTGGAACTTACGAGAAATACTGCTCCAGCGGAGAAAGACTCCACACTGACCAATTCGGTTATGACGTCTGTCTTCATTGTCCCCATGGAACTTTCATGGCCGACGAGCGTCACACCTTCAGGGAATGTAAACCATGTGCGACGATAGAAAACCCTGATGTAGAAGTGTTGGTCAGTGCTTGCAACGTTACTCACGATGCTGTAATACTTTGTATAGTTGGATTCTACAGACGTAGAGCCAGCGATATCCGACAGAAGGACACGTGTGAGAAGTGTACTGAATGTCCGTTTACCGCCCGACCATGTAAGGGGTACTACAATACCGTCTGCTGCCCACCTAATCATGATGCCGTTATGACCCCTGATGGTTGGTTTGTGTGCAAGGAGAGGCCAGTTGTGTGTGGAGCTGGACAGTTCTATTGGACATCCAGTGAAGAGTGCTTACCTTGTCCAAATGGGACTTTCATGCCTGCCCACAGCCACACATATAATGATTGTTTAACATGTGAAGAACTATCAGAGAATAATCTCACCCAGGCGGTCATCACTAGACCATGCAACAGAACCGCTCCAACTTTGTTTGGCTGTAAGGCTGGTTACTTCAGAGACCCCACACAAGAATCTCTGCAGATAGAGGTTCCCTGTACACCATGTCGGATCTGTAATCGTCGTCTGGTAGACTGTGACATGTTTCACGACGCTGTTTGTGATGATGAGGATCGAATGGTCTCAACCGCTGCAACAGACCTTATAGTATCAACAGGTTAGTGTTTTATGTGAAACATGTATGTCCACACACCTAATTCAGTCATCAGGTTAGAGTTGTATTTACAAAATGTTGCGTGTCCACAAACCTCACAAAGGTCAGTCAGTGATATTAGTAACTTCAACCTGTTATCTAACTGAACGACGATACATGACATGATATGATATTAGACCCTAACTTAGGCAACAGAAAAGCGTGCGCGAAAACGGCAAGTAGCCGACACGTTAGCTTACGGTTAGAAAGTCGCGCATGAGCATGATCGGAGGAGTGTGTCATGCGTGGACTCGTCGCTTGCTATGGAAGGTAAAGACTGACCACCTATTCCTCTGCCTATCTCCATAGAAGCTATTAAAGTCAAGATACGTGCTTGA
This sequence comes from Cepaea nemoralis, assembly GCA_014155875.1. Classification (NCBI taxonomy): domain Eukaryota; kingdom Metazoa; phylum Mollusca; class Gastropoda; order Stylommatophora; family Helicidae; genus Cepaea; species Cepaea nemoralis. Next base: position 10,881 of record JACEFZ010022883.1, read on the forward strand.
GCGAAATGCTGCGCAAATTATTTAGCAGTATCTGGAAGACCGTAGAAATACCGGCAGATGAGAGAATGATATCTGGTGAAGTTGCCCAAGAATTAGGACCAGTGGAAGTGTAAAATACAAAAGAGTAATGATATTGTCAGTTTCTGGGAATATATTCTGCAGGATGGTTCTGGAGAGACTAAGAGATGACAGTGGCAAACCATTAAGGGACAAACAGACAGGCTTTCGACCAGATTCTGCGCTGACCAGAAAGCCACAGTAAGATTAATAATAGAGCAAAGTATTGAACTGATCATATGTCAGATATTCGCCACTGTATTTTGGATTTGAGATTATGAAAAACCCAGTGATAGCTTTGAAAAGGATTACTTTGGGGTTTTATGCGGCATTATGAGATCCTACAGAAATTAATCATGAACGTATGAATGAAAACATACAAAGATGTTACATGTAGAGTTCTTCTTGAAGAAAAAAAGAACAGCTACTTGGAAATAAAAATAAGATTGCCTTTTGTCACGTGTATTAATCATACTGAATATAGACTGGGTTATGTAGAGAGCAATAGCTACTGCCTGAAATGGAAAGCAGTGAACTTTGATAAAGTAATTTGATGATTTGGACTTCGCATGCAACCTTTCACTCACACACAATCAGACACAAGATAAACTAAACACACTTGATGTTGTTTAACACACAAAATACTCGCTTGTTAAAGTTTGCAGAAGCAATTATGATCTATCAACGCAAGCCAGAATTGTGTAAACAGAAAGACATGTTAGTCAGCTTAAAATTACCGTGGTAGATAAGTGACATTACTGTGCGAATATGTGTATATTTCAACTTGAAGGATTTATCTAATTAATTCACGTAAGTTGTGTGATTTCTGCAGTATGTACCTGACGAGATGCAGCGAAATATGCCAGGCAATAAATCGTGCAATCTATTGTTTGTGTCTTCGTTATTCAAATTCACTACGGGAAAACATTGTTTTGAACTTGATGAAAAGTCACAACAAATAGGTCTAACTATTCCTAGGGAAAAAACAAAAGTAATGACAATAACCCAAGAAAATAATAACCCAATCTTTTTTGTTGTTGTAAAACTCACTTCAATAGGCAGAATCATACACCCCACCATAGGAACAGACGATGGCGCAGTATAGGAAATCATCAAGTGCCATGTCGACTGGTGTAGGCGTTCACACTCTCTACAGATCTCGGTTTTTGGTTTTATGGATCAACTCTACCGCTGATATTCCTCCATGCCACCGTCGCATATAGGAAATACACAGAAAATCTCGACTGGTACCTTTCCGTCTTGACAGACAGGACATTTACATTGTGCTTCAAAAATGCTTAATAATCATGACCAATGACTGGCGAGTGTGGCTGATAAGGCCAATTCGCGCTGTAAATGTTCGTCCACATTGGATGCATGTAAAAACATGGTCAATTCCACCATCATGCACCATCTTACGTCTCTCACGCTCCGTTTATGCTTTATCTGCAATCATTTTCACCTTTGTCTTTATTCCATTTCTAATAGTTGCCCTCCACTGCAACACGTTCAGCGGCGACTTGCTTCCAATGTGCATTATCAATGCCTGTATCAGTCATGTCCCGCTTACACACATCTTTGTATCGTAGTAGAGGCCAACCTTGAGATCTCCTACCCATCTGTAATTCACTAAAAAAGATGTCCTTTGGTATTCTACCATCATCCATCCTCCTAACATGTCCTATCCATCTAAATCTACGAAGACTGAGCATGGAACACACCATCACACAACCTGATCTTTCCAATACTTCAGTATTTGTGATTTTGTCTTGCCACTTAATGCCAAGTATTCTTCGCAGACACCGCACATGAAAGCTGTTTAAACGTTTCTCTTGGTGTGAGTAAGATGACCAGGTTTCACTGCCATAAAGAAGAGTACTAAGGACACAGGCTTGATAGACAAGGACTTTTGTTTTGGCAGTAAGCTTCCTGTTCTCCCAGACTCTTTTGCTAACCTGTTCATTGTTGTTGCTGCCTTATCAATCCTGAAAATCTGACAATAGAATAACTAGAATGCCTTTCACATTTAACTCACAGAGCAAACGGAAAGAGGGGGTCATAAAACGTGCGGAGGAGAGTGTTATTTACAGAGATGACTAATTTCGGGAGAACGTAGAGAGGTGTGGGGGAGACAGCAACAGATAGGATGTTTTAGTGTGACTTGGTTGGGGTTCTATGCCGCAATGAGGAATAAAGGGAAGATATAGAAGAAGAAGAAGGAGAAGAAGAAGAATTACACCAAACACTGACTCCCCATTAGCGGCACCATATCTGACACCGCATCTGTAACGAATGAATAAATTAGTAAAAAACTTAGAAGCAACGGAGATGTGGCTTCTGAGGTGAATGCCTTGGATGCCAAAGTAACTAACAATGTTTGCCAGGAAGAGGCTAATGAAACTAAAACATGATATTCAACTTTAAGAAAGTTCATTCTATGATCGTGTGATGAAAAGAGAGGCATTGGAGAAAATCGTTACAACAGGACAAATCAGTGAGAAAAGAGGCAGAGACAGACTTAGATAAATGTTGCTGGATTAATTGGTACGGTGGCGTGGAGGAATATCACTAACAGAGTTGATCAAGAACTTCAAGGACCAAGGTATGTGGGGAGACATGAATGCCTCCGCCAGTTGGCAGGGAACATAATGATAAATTATGAACGCTCAGCGAAACCAAATACTTTCTCTCGAGCTATTATGTTTTAAGTTACAAAATAATGTCAAATAATTAACGTTCAAGACTTGCACATGTTATGTCTTTCAGGTACAAGTGAGGATGTAGCTATGATCAATCAGCTGAAAGCCACATTTAATGGAAGCGTGAATAATTGTATACTTCACTGTTTGCAAGCTACTACCGCCCAGTCGAAATCCAGTAAAAGGGAATGTTTGTCGAGCTGCTTTATTGAAATTAATGAAGCATATGATGTTTTTGCATGGCTTAATTTTAGTTTCCACATTGTGTTGTTTTTTCTCATTAGCTGCGTAATTCGGTATTCGATACCAAACTATTCAGACGCTGACAATTTGGGAAAATTGCATTTACATGTTAAGCGATTTTCATATGTGGTGTTTGTTGCAAATTTTGTTGGCATTATTTTGTTTATTCTTCTAACTTTACTGAAAATTAGGGTAATTGAAGACTGGGGTTATGGTGTAGTTGTCATCACAGTATGCTGTTATGGTGTTTTCATACTGAACCTTGCACTTCTTTTGATGTTGAATTTTGTGAAACATGTTAGACCAAAATATCTCCATAGAAGGATTGATGATAAAGTAGAAGAGACATGTATTCCTCTGAATATTAGTCAGACTGAAATACCTGACGACCCCGAGAAGATCAAGCAGAAAGTCAATCTCAGAAGTCTCCAACGAGACTCTCCGACAGGAGTCCAGTTCTTCACAGGATAATCAGGCTAGATATCTTGTCTCATGCAGAAAATCGCGTGAGTTTAACTTTTACTGTGTTTCTCTCAGACTCTTTACATGTTGCAGACATCTGTCTGTAGAATTGTCTTTCATGGGATAATTGTGTATCATACTAAAATTGTGTCTCATTGGGTAATTGTATTCTATAAGAATTGTGTCTTATCCATCCATCCACCATGTCCCATGCCGGTAAGCGTAGGCGATCATATTCTGCCATCTCACTCAATCACCAGAGTCGTGGATAAGCTCCGCGTTCCTGTCTCGACCATGCCACGTAGCCACGCCATCCAGGTATTTACTTCTCAGTCTTCCCTTTGGTCTCTTCCCTTCGATCTTGCCAGTCGTCACAAAGTTCTCCACGTCATTTCTTCTCATAACATGCCCAAAACATGTTGACTGTCTACGTCTAATGACTCTAATCAGTTTACGATCTTCATTTGTTTCTTGAAGGACTTGCTCATTGGTGTTTCTGTCCGTCCATGGTATTCTTTGCATTTCCCTCAGAAACCACATTTCCACAGCCATCAGCTGTTTTTTTGCTTGACTGCTTATTGTCCATGCTTCACATCCATACAAAAGTATAGATTGTATGTAGCACCTCAACACTCTTTTTCTCATTTCAATTGATATCTTTTTATTGGTCAGTATGTTTTTCATCTTGCAAAAGGCTACCTTCGCAATGGCAATTCTTGTTCTAATCTCTTCAAGGCATCTCCCATCAGATGTTATGACTGTACCAAGATAACAGTATCGATTCACTTGTTTAAGAATATGCCCATCTACTCGTATATCACATTGTGGAATTTCCTTCTTCCCAGTGACGACCATAATCTGTGTCTTCTTAATATTCAGTTCTAAGCCTAGTTGTTCACTGTGTGCAACGACCGCATCTACTAAGTTTTGCAGGTCATGTTCATTGTCTGCAATCAAGACTGTATCATCTGCATATCTAATGTTATTGATGTATCGTTCCCCCAATGTTGATTCCTTCCATATCTTCTATATTTCTGAATATATTTTCACTGTACAGGGAAAAAAGAATATGGAGACATTACACATCCCTGTCTCACACCTCTTTTAATAGGCTGATATTGACCTACATCGTTATCAATTCTGATGACAGCTTGTTGTTTCCAATATATGTTTTTATAAGTCTAAGGTCTTGTCCATCAATTTGTAGATCTTCAAGCATCCTTATCATGTCGACATGTCTCACTTTATCGAAAGCCTTTGTGTAGTCAATAAAGCAAAGATATAGATCTTTAAATATTGAGCACAACCCACTACTGGCAACGCCGATCGCATTCTGGTATGAACCTAAGGCCTATCCATGTCAATATGGAAGCACTATACTCGAGTTTCGCCCTCATTTTAGCTCGTCAGTAGTGCATATCCCTGACCGGATCCGGAAACAGTCCCGGATCACGCGTGTGAAGCGGGTGTGTAACCACGCAGCACACACTGGACACACCAAATTATCACAACAGAACATCACAACGCTACCCATCATAGGCTATGCTCAAGATTGCCCAATCGCCGCGACCGACGTCCGTCAATCGATGGGACCCGAACGATCAGGACTTCTCACTGGCAAGGAACACCAGGCCTCCTAAATCCAGTGAGCAATAATCAATTGATTATGTGGTTGTTTCCGGATCCGGTCAGGGATATGCACTACTGACGAGCTCAAGTGAGGGCGAAACTCGAGTATAGTGCTTCCATATTGACGTGGATAGGCCTTAGGTTCATACCAGAATGCGATCGGCGTTGCCAGTAGTGGGTTGTGCTCAATATTTAAATTCCAAATCCCGAAACAACCACATATAGATCTTTGTTTACTTCTATAGAATGCTCAATTACTGTTCTCAGTATATACACAGCATTTACTGTGCCCTTGCCTTCTACAAACCCACATTGTTCTTTTCCTATTTCGGGTTGTATTTTCTTCCTAACTCTTTGCATGATAATTCTCAGCAGAATCTTCGTGGTGTGGCTCATTATACTAATTATTCTATGTTGATCGCATTCCATGGCTCCTGATTTCTTCGGGATTGCAATAAATATAGAATTACATAATTCAGGAGGTATATCTCCAGTATCGTATATTGCGTTCAGCAGTCTGGTGACTATGTCTATTCCATATTCTTCTAAGGCATTGATCATTTCTACTGTGATGTTATCTGTACCCGGGGTCTTGCCAATTTTCATATGGTTAAGAGCATTCTGAACTTCTATCTTCAAAATTGCTGGTCCTTCATTATTATTCCGATGATTCTATTGTTCTTCTCTTGTATCATCATAAAATTCTTTCACATAATCTGACTACGCATGTAAAATCTGATCTTTTTCTATTATGATTTTGCCAACTTTGGTTTTTAGGCTGTGTGTGTTCTTTTGTTTGTGATGTCTGTCACTTATTTTCCCGGGAGGAAAGGTGAATCAACAAGCACATCTTCAAGTTTACTATCTTTTGGAATTATTGAATGACTTCTGTCTACACTCCTCCCTTCTGTCTTCCCTTCCATATATCTATTCCTTTCTCTCTCTCTATTATTCCCTCAACACATACTCCGACAACAGTTCCTTTCAACGATTAATAAAATATTTATTAATAAAAACTATGTCGGGTGTATGTATGGACTGTGTAAGCGTAGTTGATAGTGTATTCTATTGTTGGTGCAAGACTGAACTCGTAATGTCTAGCAGCGGTGTCACATCTCGCCCAGTCATTCTGCAAAACCACAGGACAGCACATCAAACAGGACAGGTCTCACCCTGGATGATCCGTATGCTTGAGTCTGAAGGTAAATCCGTTATTGAATGAAACAAAACTGTTCACCACTGGATCACGGTAAAGTACTAATATTCCAGTAAGTCTATGACTTCGCCCGAGTCTGTTTATGAAATTAATTATCCAACACCGGAAAAACCACTTCACCACAGTCCTGCATATTGTCTCTAATGAGTAGCAATGTTTTGACTTGTCTATTGTTTCTTCACTATGCATACAAGACGTATGTAGTTTTATTTTGCTTTGCTTTCTGCAAACTTATCTTTCTTTTTCCATTATTACTTTGGTTATCTGAATCTTCTTTTCTTCTTTTTCAAAGTTCCTTTAAAAGTATAGTTTATTTCGTATTTTACCCTGTCTAATTTATTCCTTGGTTTATTGAGGGTATTTGCTCTCCCCACAAATGAAATGCCTTGAGTTTATCAACAAAGCTTTTCCTGTCCACAAGACGTATGTGTCTATCTTCTCTGATATATCCGGATGTGAATTTGAACCTGTGAGAAGTATAACATATCAAGTGATAGGCGTCTGCCACTTAATACTACTTATGCAAGTGTCCTTCTCCAGCCGCAATGACAAGGCTTCCGAAGTAAACACCAACATAAGACATATGAATTCACCAAAGTCTAAACTATTCACTAATAGAAAGCAATGGTAAACACTATGCACACACATCTATTTTCCTATGCTAAAACTATTACTCTAAAGTTATACTACCTTATATATTCACTTATCCTCCCGGAATCGAAATACACTAGCGAATAACACACTAATATCCCCTATTCTTTCAACCATTAGGGACGTGTATTTCTTTCCCCACTCAGGATGCATAGATCATTCAGCCCAGTTTGGAACACACACTAATCAGAAAACCCAGTTGCTACTATTTATATTGAGTGTCCAATCCTCCTGTTGTTTGTTTGATGTTCATACCTCAACACTCGTCTCTTGACGTATCCTGCCCATCAAAAGGCGGTAAAATCACGTAGTGACTATTTGCTCGTTTCATCCGTTGTTACGCTGTTTCCCTGAGTTCCCCGTACGCGAATACTTCAAAGCATTCTCCGTTCATTTTTCCCCAACGCGATCTCCCCGGTCCCCGTGTCCGTACGATCCGATCGTCAGGCAATGAACTCTGCGAACACCTGTATCCTATTTTTATATTTGTAGGTCAATGATCTTTAAGTTATCCTTCTCTCAGAATGAAGTACACAGTTGTTAACCCTCCTCCTTCATTGTATTTTGATATGTAAGTTATCAAGGAATCACTAAACTGCAGTTATTCAGTGACAATGTCATTAATTACTTTTGTGTATTAATTTGGTATTCCGGGTGTTGTGTTGGTGTTCAATTTCCTTGCAAATTTCCTCAAGCCATGTTTATTTTGCCTCTTTGCCCAGCTTCCTAATTTTCCTGTGAATCTCTTCATATTTTGCCTTGTTATTTTTGTTATTTCTTCTTAATTCCATGAGTTTTAAGATGTCTTCCGTCATCCATTTCTTGCGTCCTATTATCTTTATTTTTGGGATGGTTGTTTCTGCAGCTTGGTTGACTGATTTCTTTAACATTTCCCATTGGTCACTGACATCTTGAAATAATATTTCCACATCGGACAATGCATCGAATCTGTTCTTTACCTCTACGTTGAATTTATCTTTTATTTCCTCACTCTTCAGTGCTTGTAGATCAAATTTTATGTTTCTTGGTGAATATTTGACTTTCTTTAATTTTATATGTAAATTGCTTAAGATTAATCTATGGTCGCTGTAGCAGTCTTCGCTTGGTATAGTTTTTGCGACTTTTAAGGCATTTCGAACTCTTCTGTTGATGAGGGTGTAATCAGTCTGCTTTCTGATCTTATGATCAGGACTCCTCCATGTCCATAATCTCCTTGGGTGCTGTTATAACCAGGTGTTTTCAATAATCAAATCTTGCTCTTTTGCCCACTGTACTAGTCTGCAACGTCTTTCATTCTGTTCTCCTAATCCATACTTGCCTACTATGCATCCGTCCTGTTGATTTCCAACTTTGGCATTCAAGTCACCCATTATGATATTTACTTCAGAATTCTCGCATTTCTTGAAGGCTTTCTCTAAATCATTATAAAATTCATCAATGCTGTCATCACTACTGTCTGCTGTTGATGCATAAACTTGCATGACGTTGACATCAAAAGGTCTTCCACTCAACGTCGCCAGTAACACTCTGTCTGATACAGTCCAATATCCTTTGATCAATTTTGCGCTCTCTGTATCCATTATAATTGCTACTTCTCGCTATTGTTTCTCTCCACCAGAATAGATTATTCTATATTCCTCAGATGTCTTAATGCCCATTCCTGTCCATTTGGTCTCACATACACCTAAGAGGTTAATATTTAATCTTCTCATCCTCTTAATGTTATCAAATTTCCTATCCCCACTCATAGTTCTTACATTCCAAGTTCCTACTTTCAATGTTGATATTCTTGTGCACACAGTTGCCTGATGACGGTCTGGAGTCACCTGGTGCACATGACTACCCCTACCGGGCGAGACTGCTCCTATGGAGCACCCATTTACGCCGTTTCTCTGATTATCAATAAGACTGCAGTACAATATATTCTTGGCATCTGTAAAGAAGATAATTTGCCATTGCTTTCCTTCCTAGCAGTGACCATACTGGTCGATGACCGTAGCCATTGTCTCCGAAAAAGAGATCCTCTGCCTACCGTCGTGAGGCTGGAGACCATAACCTACAACCATCTGTCAGCTGCTCTTCAACTTCATTCTCCACCTGCACCTATGGCTTCACGTAACCCTGATGGGGGGGGGGGGGGCGCTAAACGGATACTCCACCTTGCCCAAGGGTGCCCCGTAGGCTAGCGGAGGGAAGGAGGCACCTTACCTCTCCTTTGATAGGGAATACCCCTATCCCTCCACCCTATGTCTTATAGGAGAATTGTATCTCATAAGAGAATTGTATCTCATAAGAGAACTGTATCTCATAAAAGAATTGTCTCTTATAGGAAAATTGCATCTTATCGGAGAATTGTGTCTCATAAGAGAATTGTATCTTATAAGAGAATTGTCTCTCATAGGAGAATTGTCTCTCATAGGTGTATTGTCTTATAGGAGAATTGTCTCTCACAGGAGAATTATATCTTATAGGAGAATTGTCTTTCATAGGTGAATTGTATCTTATAGGAGAATTGTCTCTCATAGGAGAATTGTCTCCAATAGGAGAATTGTCTGTCATATCAGAATTGCATCTTATAGGATAATAGTCTTTTATAGGAGAATTGTCTCTCATAGGAAATTTGTCTCTCATAGGAGAATTGTCCCTCATAGGAGAATTGTCCCTCATAGGAGAATTGTCCCTCGTAGGAGAATTATGTCTTATAGTAGATGTGTGTCTTATTGGAAAATCTTTCCCCATGGCCAAGGAGTACGAGTAACAAAACACAATTTGACCTAGGAATCTCCAGGAATGGAAACAAAAACACACACACAGATTTCCGACCGGAGTCTTCATCAACAGTACAACAAAAACAGCGATGTATACAAGAGATAACACAACGGAATACTTGATTGTCTGGACCATAAAAACTTCAGTTGCAACGTTCGAGACTGTAAATGCGTGTGTTTTTTTTTCCGTTCGCCGAGCTTCTTATTTCTTACTATTTTGTGTTTATTCAGACCTTAATGACAGCTCGGCAGCAGTCGAATCCTGGTTATATACCATCGGTAAAGATTATGTTTCCATATTTCATAAAAAGCGTGCCATTTTGCATACTAATAAAATGGGCATCTATACAGCTTCATTATTACTTCAAACATTGTGTATTATCCAGTAGCACACCTGCGCCATTTCAGGGGGCCAACTTTCACCCCAGATATACCATACTTCATTTAGACTCGATCCAGGGATTGAAATCTTGCAAATTCAGATGAAGTAACATATGTTCCATTCCAATATTTACACAAGTCCCATTTGCAAATCTATGTGTTGACATGTGGCACCATTGTTTATTATCGGTATATCTAAGACAATGCGTTCCAAATTACATTGATCAATCATGACTAGAAATTGATTCTCAAACATACCATTGTAAAGAGGTAGTGTTTTAAAGGGTTTTTTCCCCTTTGCACTAAGAATATTAAAATCTACACTTTTTAAATTCATGTGCAACATAATGTGTGTGTATGTGCGTGCGTGCGTGCGTGCGTGCGTGTGTGTGTGTGTGTGTGTGTATTGTGATTTATTATTATGTGTAATTGTGTTATTCGTTTGTGTTTCTTCTTTTGAATATTTTCTGGTTCTCATTTTAAGCTGGATAGGTCTAGGTGCAAAGGTCAATTAAAAGGAAAATTCCCTGTGTTGATGGGGATTCGAACTCATAACCGTCTTGTAGGCCAGCAAGTTTGCTAGCCACTTCGCTACCGCGACTCCTAAAAGTCAACAGTACGATCTGATATGTAGTATTAAAAAGTCTTCAGTAATGATTGTCAGTTTAAATGACGAAAAGTCTACCAGTTCTCAAAGATCTTCGTCCAGTTTCTTGTAGCATCCAGCAGGATTTTATTATCGGTATGTGACAATGGCATAGGCGCGCCCGCACAAAGATTCTATGCCATCTCTCGTCGCTCTCTAAGGGAGGAAACTACTGGCTACCTATTCCTCCGTGTACTCAGACCTACAGAATGTTATGGTTGTAACACTTAACATAGCCACAGCAGGTCCCTGCTAAGGGACTTTTCTTTTGTTTTGTTATACCCTACTGAACCCGGTTTCTCTTGTTGCTTCTAACCACATTGTACCATCCATCCATCATGTGCCATGCCGATAAGCGTGGGCGGTCTTGTTCTGTCATCCCACTCGATCACCAGAGTCGTGGTTCGGCTCCGTGTTCCTGTCTCGACCATGCCACGTGGCCAAGCCATCAAGGTATTTACTTCTCGGTCTTCCCCTTGGTCCCTTCGCTTCGATCTTGCCAGTTGTCACCAAGTTCTCCAAGCCATTTCTTCTCATAACGTGCCCAAAAATTGTGACTGTCTACGTTTAATGTCTCTAATCAGTTTATGATCTTCATTTGTTTCTTGATGGACTTGTTCATTGGTCTTTCTGGCAGTCCATGGTATTCTTTGCCTTTTCCTCAGAAACCACATTTTCACAGCCATCAGATGTTTTTCAGCTTGGCTGCTTATTGTCCACGCTTCACATCCACACAAAAGTATAGGTTCTATGTAGCACTTCCTTACTCTTGTCCTCGTTTCATTTGATATCTTTTTATTGGTCAGTATGTTTTCCATCTTGCAAAACACTACCTTCGCATTGGCAATTCTTGTTTTAATCTCTTCAAGGCATCTCCCATCAGATGTTATGACTGTTACGAGATAATTGTACAGATTCACATGTTGAAGCATGTGCCCATTTACTCGTATATCAAGTGTGGTATTTCCTTATTCCTAGTGACGACCATAATCTGTGTCTTCTTAACATTCAGTTCTAACCCTAGTTGTTCACTGTGTGCAACAACCGCATCTACTAAATTTTGCTGGTCCTGTTCATTGTCTGCAATCAAGACTGTATCATCTGCATATCTGTTATTGATGTATCGTCCCCCAATGTTGATTCCTTCCATATCTTCTATATTTGTGATAATATTTTCACTGTACAGGACAAAAAAAATCTGGAGACATTACACATCCCTGTCTCACACCTCTTTTAATAGGATGATATTTACCTACATCGTTATCAATTCTGATGGCAGCTTGTTGTTTCCAATACATATTTTTTTTTTACAAGACTAAGGTCTTTTCCATCAATTTTTAGATCTTCATGATTGTATCATCATCATGTCTAAAAACAGGTTTTAAAGCTGAGAGGTTCGATTTCGTTGCACGTGGTCTTATCCCATATGGCTCTGTCTCTTTCCACTCCTTTCCTGCCGGAAGCAATGTACAGAGCACGAACTCCGTAGATCCTGGGATGATATTCAAGAGTTTCCGAGTCCACTAACTTCGGAGCGCGAGACAGGCGTATTAACCACTTGGCCACGGGGACCACATGACTATTTATGAGACATCTAACGGATCTTCAAAACAATTATAATCCTGATATGTTTCCTTAACATCTTATTACCAGGTGCCAATGCAAATTGGAGACATCATTGGCGTTTCACCTGGCAATGCTGCCTGTAGACAAATTCCTTTTCAGGAACTGCTAGTTCAGAATGGCACTGATGTCCGTCACACATTGATTGTCATTTTCGAAAGGCTTCTTTTGAAATGTTCTTTTTTCCAACTTTAAGTTAATATTTGATCAAATAGTATTCATAGTCAGTTCAGTTCCGTATTTTATTGTTTTTGTAAATTGATGTCTTCCTTAGTTAGTTAGTTAGTCTTTCCTCTTGTGCCTAAGGCGGCGCATAGGGCAGAAGTCCTGTCTCTCCATGCTTGGCGGTTCGCTGCTACCTGTTGTAGATCTTGGATATTTACTTGGCCATTGAATGAGCCTTCTCTAATGATGGTTCTACGCAGGGTCTCTTGGTCATCCTCGTTTTCTTTTCCCTACCGGTGACCATATGAGGGCTTGGTAGGGGAGTCTTGTCTTGTCCATTCTGAGTACATGGCCGATGTAGTTCCAACGGCGTCTTCTTATGAAATTGGATACTGTATCTTGCTTAGTCTCTTGTCTTATTTGCGTATTGGTTCTGAAATCTGTCCAGTGGATGTTTAGAAGTCTTCTAAGACATTTGTTCTCAAAATTATCTAATTTTTTATCTAAAGCTACCGTTGATTTCCAACTTTCACATCCATACGTTAACACTGGAATCACACAAGAGTTGAAGATTTTAAGTTTTGTGTGTTTGCTGAGTGTCTTTGACTTCCAGATGTTTGACAGTTTATTGAAGGCACCATATTCCAGTGCGAATTTTTCGTAGACTTAGATGGATAGGACATCTTAGGAGGATGGATGATGGTAGAATACCAAAGGATATCTTTTTTGGTGAATTACAGATGGGTAAGAGATCTCAGGGTCGGCCTCTACTACGATACAAAGATGTGTGTAAGCGGGACATGATTGATACAGGCATTGATAATGCACATTGGGAGCAAGTCGCCGCTGAACGTGTTGCATGGAGGGCAAATATCAGAAATGGAATAAAGTCAAAGGAGAAAATTATTGCAGAAAAGTCACACACCAAGCGTTTGAGACGTAAGATGGTGCATGATGGTGGAAATGACCACGTGTTCACATGCACCCACTGTGAACGGACATTTACAGCGCAAATTGGCCTTATCAGTCACACTCGCTACCGCCATAGTTAAAAGTTATTATGCCTTTTTAAAGCACAAACTATCGTCTGTCAAGACGGCAAGGTGCCAATGATATTCCAGTGCGATTCTAGATGATATTTCTGGTGTTGAGTCCCCTGTAGAGTCCCCCTATATTATCCCCATGTCTTTCTTAGTATTATGATATTTCTCTTTCGTGTTGCATGTTCTTCATGGCGATGTGTTGTTATGTTGTATTTTAACAAATGATGGTAGTAATTTCATCTTGTTATTTTTGCTATAACATTTACATTTGGTGTTGGAAATATAATCCTGCCTTTTTTTTGTGATATAATATTTACATGTTTGTGTAAAATTTAGTTTTTTAACATAGTGTTGGGAATATAATCTGCTCGTTTGCTATAATATTTACATTTTTGTGTTAAATTGTATTTTTTAAGGTGATGTTGGGAATATAATCCTACTTTTTTTTTTTATTTTTTGGCTATATGTAACATTTTGTTTTATAACGTTGTGTTAGGAATATTATCTGCTATTTTCCTATAATATTTACATTTTTGTTTTAAATTGTATTTTATAACGTGGTGTTGGGAATATAATCCTGCTTTTTTGATATAATATTTACAGCTTTTCATTAAAGAAATGTATTATGTTTTGAAAGGCTCGCAGTATTGAATACTCTAAAAGATGCATCACGTCTGCTAACCAAGTGAAGGTATCAATAGTAAACAGACATTTATCAGTTCACGTGAATTAACCAGACTGTAAAAGATGGCACTCAACAGAATCTTGCTAAGATTAAATCACACGATGAAGAAGAGCTTATCATTTGAAGTACAAAATTAGAACAAATAACAGCATGAGAACGTGTTAGCAAATAAAATAAAAACAGAAAATAAAAACGATGTCGAGTCCACCAGAGGTTTTGCTGTATTTAATAATCAAAATATATAAAATGTTGTATTGAACATTGATTTAGGGTGTTGAAAATATTTATTAAAAATGTGTATTTAATTGAAGCAAAGACAATCAAATACAGAAGACTTACATATTTTTGACAGACAAAAATGATTCGATTGAAGTTATAAAAGAGAGTAAAATGGAAAATTCTGATACATTAGAAGTCTAGACACGCTTATGAAAGTCATGACACGTTTATAAAAGTCATAGCATGCGTAAGAAAGTCATGACTGTTTTCATGAAAGTCATGACACGCTTGTGTCACGAGATATGTATGACACCTTTATTAAAGTCATGACACCTTTATTAAAGTCATGATACCTTTATGAAAGTCATGAAACATGTTATGAAAGTCACACCACAGGGAAAAGATGATGGGTGACATTCAGAACCCAAGCCTTGCACTCACATTTGGAAACGTCACGCACATGATTGAAATGTGAGGACTGTTGCCTTCCCGGATGTAGCGTCGTCACGATTCGCCAAATTACTTCTTTTGGTATAAGAGAGAATGACTGAAATACAACAACAACAGCAAATGGAGCATTATGTTTGTATATATACCGAAAAATACGTCATGTGGCGAACCCTGATCTTGTTTAGAAATCATCTTCTAACTCACAGTGTGTTTACGACTTATTTATTTATCATTTATTTTACACGATGTTCTTCATATATATTTTTATGTCCAGTTGCAGAATCTGCAGGATTGAAGAAATATGAAAATTCAACAATAAAAGTTATGTAAACTAAATGACCCCTGTACACGCCAGGAGGTGTATCGGGTATATGGTGCTAGCCCCATATTCCATAAACCAGCAGGTTGATGTGTAGATCTCACACCCACTGCCTTTACTTCCCAGAATAATTACTGGTCTTCATGTTGGACTGAGTCGAAATTTTTTTCCATTGCTTCCTTCAACAACTTACTTATTATCTGATGCCAATGACATCTGGCGTTCATTGGCGTGTCGTCTTGTTATCATGTGCATAGTCTGGAAGAAGGGATAAATCACCACAGCCTAGAGAGACTGCTGCAGAAGGGAGTGACCGAAGGATCAAGCCGACAATCTGTACTCCGAGGACAGGCCAGGCGGATACATAATTAGACTGCAACTGGTACCAGTAGTAAAGAGACTCTTCGCTTGCTGTTGAAGATGAGGACGGAGCACGTATGGGAATATCCCGAGTGCTGTGATGTCAGTACCTGGCTCAACTTAGCCCAACTCTGGTGACGTCACCTGTAGACACATTCCTGTCCTGGAACTATTAGTCCAGAAAGCGCCGACGTTCTTCTCACACTTGATTGCCAGTTTTGGAAAGTCGTTATATTGACACAGTTTGTATTCAACCATTTGGGCTATAAACTGGCATACATACTGTTTATTTTTTTTTCCAGATGCTTCATGAAAGTTATTTATGTAGTAAAGTTTTTATATGATATTCAAGTTTCGACATTCTTCACACGGTTGTGTTATTTATATTGTTAATTATCTATGTTGTAGAAGTTTTCTATGATATTCATGTTTTCTATGATATTCATGTTTTTCTATGATATTCATGATAGTTATCTCTGTTGTAGAGTTTTTCTATGATTTTCATGTTAATTATCTCTGTAGTAGAGTGTTTCTATGATATTCAAATTCAACATTTCACCTTCTTCACATGGCTGTCTTATTGATATTATTATTATCTCAAATTGTACCAGTAACATAACCCTGCTGCTGTTGCTAGCATGTTTACAGCATTTTCATTGGTTGACTTCAATATGTGTTTGAAAGGCTCCCGGGATAATTCCTCTAGAAGATTCATCACGTCTGATAAAGTGTGGCGGCAATTGTCTGCATCCACAGTAAACAGACATTTATAAGATCACGTGAATTACCCAGATTGTAATAGATGACACAAAAATAGAATCACGGTGAAGTAGAGCTCATCAGATGAAATTGGGGCACAAAGAAGAGCTTTTCAGTTGAAAGAGAGAATCAGATGATGAAATCACCAGTTGAATAAGAGCTTATCCGTTGAGGGACAATATCATATCAAGTTACAGGATGAAACAATATTTTGAGCAAAAGAAATCGAATGCAAATGAAAACGTTCTGTGTCAATAAATACTGTTGCTTCCTATAAATTGGCGCACTGAACATCGAAGTGAGGCATTGAGATTATTTATATAAAGAATTATACTCATACCCACCACGTGCCTTGTTAAACTGTGTCTGTGTTCATGTAACTCCATAGATCTCAGCCCTTGGTGTTCTGGTGCAAGTCTGTATACCCACCCATAGACTATCAAGAAAGATGTCTCTCGATCTGTGTCTTCTACGGTTGATCTTTCCAGTCGTCACTGTGTTCTCCATTGTCTCTCCTCTCACTATATAACCAGAGAATACTATTTGTCTCTTCCTTACAGTTCTGTATACTGTTCCAATGTCATTAGGCTCTTCCAGACAACCGTTGTTGGTTAGCCTGCCCGTGCAAAGTATTCCCAACATTACGTCTCAGAAATCACGTCTACGATGCCTCCAAGCTCGTCCTGACGTGTTTATTCACATCCTATGATTCACATGCCCTACGAACACGTTTCGATATAAACTTTCAATGCTCTCTTTTCTGTATGTTATCCATTTCCTCAACTCACAATCAGTCAATGCTTCTGTGTACCATGCTGGATTCCATGCGTGGTTGTTCAAACATGCAACCTTATCTCAATAAGTAAAGCTTTGAGTTGTAAACACTTATAAGGATTCTAACTCTCTACCAAACAACGACATCTTCCAAAACATCAACATCTTAACCACACATCGATATCTTCATCACAATCAACTTATCAAACACACATACACATATTAATCACACACTGACATCTTTACAAACATCAACATCTCAACAACACATTGACATATTTCCAAATGTAAACATCTCAACCACACATCGACACCTTCCAAAACAACATCATATCAACCACACATAAGCATATCAACCACACATCGACATCTTCCCAAACATCAACATCTCAACCACACATCGACATCTTCCCAAACATCAACATCTCAACCTCATATCAACATCTACTCAAACATTAAACTATTAACCACACATCGACATCTTCCCCAAAAATGAACATCTCAACCACACATGGACATCTTCTCAGTCACCCAGGTCATGTTGTAAGTCATCGACCATATCTAGCATCAGCACATAGACTATGTTTCCGCCTTGATGTATAATCATGTGTATTCATGTCATGTATAAATAAATGTACTACTAAAACTAATACCATGTCAGTGTGTTCATTATTAATAATGGTGTTTGATTTTACCGTCTTGTAAGTCAGGTCTTTGTTAGATATGATTGAGCTACAGTAAGCCAGTAGACGGTACTACATGCTTTCTGTTAAAGACTAAATGGCATGGCAGGGCAGATCTGACCCTGAAGCCTTGGTCGGCAACTGGTCAAGGATCGAAGCTCCGACAGGCGGGCAGTTAGAGCATTACATTTTTATCCGGCAGATTCTAAAACTTTTCTTGTTCCAGATGTATTGGTGTTACCTTTCCTCTTGAGTAAACTAAGCAAGCCGAGAGCGAGAGAGAGAGAGAGAGAGAGAGAGAGAGAGAGAGAGAGATCATACTGCATAGGCAACACATGGTCTCTAAAATTCAGCCCAGGCGTTATGCTATGGAGAGGTTATAATGCCTGTTTTAATGCACAATGTAACAGACTATCGTCTGTACAGACGGCAAGATGTCAGTAACAGTATTGTTATTGTCCAATATTCAATGAGAAGAATGTTGCGAATACCTTGGATGATCAAAGTAACAACAACGACTGCATGGAAGAGACTAATGAAAGTATAACTTTACAATCTAATATAGGAAACAAATAACGACTGCCTGGAAGAGACTAATGAAAGTATAACTTTACAAACTAATATAGGAAACAAATAACGACTGCCTGGAAGAGACTAATGAAAGTATAACTTTACAAACTAATATAGGAAACAAACAACGACTTTCTGGAAGAGACTAATGCAAGTATTACTTTACAAACTAATATAGGAAACAAATAACGACTGCCTGGAAGAGACTAATAAAAGTATAACTTTACAAACTAATATAGGAAACAAATAACGACTGCCTGGAAGAGACTAATGAAAGTATAACTTTACAAACTAATATAGGAAACAAATAACGACTGCCTGGAAGAGACTAATGAAAGTATAACTTTACAAACTAATATAGGAAACAAATAACGACTGCCTGGAAGAGACTAATGAAAGTATAACTTTACAAACTAATATAGGAAACAAATAACGACTGCCTGGAAGAGACTAATGAAAGTATAACTTTACAAACTAATATAGGAAACAAATAACGACTGCCTGGAAGAGACTAATGAAAGTATAACTTTACAAACTAATATAGGAAACAAATAACGACTGCCTGGAAGAGACTAATGAAAAGTATAACTTTACAAACTAATATAGGAAACAAATAACGACTGCCTGGAAGAGACTAATGAAAGTATTAACTTTACAAACTAATATAGGAAACAAATAACGACTGCCTGGAAGAGACTAATGAAAGTATAACTTTACAAACTAATATAGGAAACAAATAACGACTGCCTGGAAGAGACTAATGAAAGTATAACTTTACAAACTAATATAGGAAACAAATAACGACTGCCTGGAAGAGACTAATGAAAGTATAACTTTACAAACTAATATAGGAAACAAATAACGACTGCCTGGAAGAGACTAATGAAAGTATAACTTTACAAACTAATATAGGAAACAAATAACGACTGCCTGGAAGAGACTAATGAAAGTATAACTTTACAAACTAATATATGAAACAAATAACGTCTGCCTGGAAGAGACTAATGAAAGTATAACTTTACAAACTAATATAGGAAACAAATAACGACTGCCTGGAAGAGACTAATGAAAGTATAACTTTACAAACTAATATAGGAAACAAATAACGACTGCCTGGAAGAGACTAATGAAAGTATAACTTTACAAACTAATATAGGAAACAAATAACGACTGCCTGGAAGAGACTAATGAAAGTATAAATTTACAAACTAATATAGGAAACAAATAACGACTGCCTGGAAGAGACTAATGAAAGTATAACTTTACAAACTAATATAGGAAACAAGCAACGACTGCCTGGAAGAGACTAATGAAAGTATAACTTTACAAACTAATATAGGAAACAAATAACGACTGCCTGGAAGAGACTAATGAAAGTATAACTTTACAAACTAATATAGGAAACAAATAACGACTGCCTGGAAGAGACTAATGAAAGTATAACTTTACAAACTAATATAGGAAACAAATAACGACTGCCTGGAAGAGACTAATGAAAGTATAACTTTACAAACTAATATAGGAAACAAATAACGACTGCCTGGAAGAGACTAATGAAAGTATAACTTTACAAACTAATATATGAAACAAATAACGACTGCCTGGAAGAGACTAATGAAAGTATAACTTTACAAACTAATATAGGAAACAAATAACGACTGCCTGGAAGAGACTAATGAAAGCATAACTTTACAAACTAATATAGGAAACAAATAACGACTGCCTGGAAGAGACTAATGAAAGTATAACTTTACAAACTAATATAGGAAACAAATAACGACTGCCTGGAAGAGACTATTGAAGGTATAACTTTACAAACTAATATAGGAAACAAATAACGACTGACTGGAAGAGGTTAATGAAAGTTGAGTTGAGTTGAGTAAAGAAACGACATCACTGCACTCAGGACATTCCCATACGTGCTCCGTCCCCTCGTTCAACAGCCAGCGAAGAGTCATATTAATAATTGTTCCCATGGCTATCTGATTGAAAATTCACCTGGTCTTCCCTCTCAGTTTTGAGATGATCCCAGAACCCTTGTCGATTCCCCGCATTCTCATTCTTTACACATACGTATTCTCAGTCTGTTTACATGCCTTCTCCACCTGGTCTCATAAGGGTACGACCACCTCCCCCTTGTCCATAGGCAATCCACCACAAAAAGGTGCATTCCCTGCTAGCCTATTAGTGTGTTCATTCCCCCTCACCCCCGCATGCCAAGTCAAAATATCCATACACTTCTCACAATCTGTGACATCTGCGGAAGCAACGATAGCCATTCCACACGAAACATTCCTTTCTCCACCTTACTAAGCATAATCTTTGAATCCGTAATGAGTTAGTTAGTTATCAGTTGGGGTATCTTCGTTGCACTCCGGACATGTCCATATGTGCAGCATATGCATCAGCGTCCGGTGGCTAATAGTGCCAGTTCTGTGTTGGTTGACGAGGCGCTTTGTTTTCCCGATGTACCTCTGTTCTCGCCATATCTTTAATGGTGTTAATAACATCCGCACGATCCATGGGCTGGCCATCTACAGGGGGTGCAGAGCCAGCCAATTTATCAGCTCGTTCATTTCCCTCGACTCCCGCATGTCCCGGGACGAAGATGAAGGTGACTTTGCGGACAACAGACTTCCGCAGCGACTCAGTCCACTGTCTACGTACAGATCCAGCTTCGACCTTCTGAATCATGCTCATTGAATCACTTAGTACACACACGTTGGTATAATGCTGTGATTCCAGCCATATGAAAGCCTGTGTAACTGCCATCACCTCCATCGTCATGCTGCTCGTGGTCATAGAGTGGGCACCACTGGATTCTTGAACGGTCCGGCCCGCTGAACGGGCTGTAAATGCCCACGTACTTCTCTGCTGCTTTACAACAGATCCATCTGTATAGATGAGCACTTCGGGGCTATCTGAGTGATCATAGATGAGCGCGTTAACCTCTGCATTGACAGCGGCAGGGTTCTGCTCTCTGCACCGTCTGTCGAGTGTGATAATGCAGGAGAAGGTACAATTAAAAGCTGGAGGCACCGGCACCCATTCCTTGCCGGGGTTGATACTGGTAAGACTGCAGAACTGTCCGACGACATCTTCCGCCCGACCCATCCATGATTTGCCCCTCTTTAGCCTGTCACCCTTTTCTCTGAATACAGCGTCATGCAGAGGGTGCTGCTCATCTGCACTTATTTTTAAGTATGCACGAGCTCTCCAGATCTTGATCCTGTGTTCCATTGTCGGGAAGTCAAGGAGGTATCTCATTGCTACACAGCTGGTGTCTCTCGTGCAGCCCAAAATGATGCGCATGGCTTCGTTTTGTACCTTTTCAAGTCTTCCAATCTGTGTAGGGCTGACAGTGAGGATGGCCAGGGCATACTCGATGCGTGAAAGCACAAGTCCTTGGAACAGAAGTAATAGCAGTCTTTGCTCGATATTGGCAGTCGCCATGACTCTCATTGCTGCCAAACCTTTTCGAGCCTTCGTTATGACATAATCGACATGATCTCTGAATGACAGGCTACGATCAAGCCTCACGCCATTCTTACTGCCGTCAGGTCTGTTTTCACAACATGGTTGTTTAGTGAGAACCATGTAACCGTTGCCTTTGCAGGGTTGACAAGGGCAGCGGCATCAGCACACCATGAGGAAATTCGATCTAGTTCGCCCTGCATATAGTTGGCAACCGCCTGTCTATCTCGACCCTGTCGATACACGAGGATGTCGTCAACGAATGATAGAGTCCTACCCTCCCATCCAACTGTTGTTCAGTGATCGGCACCGTATACACGTTGAATAGTACTGGTGACAGTGGTGAACCCTGCGGCAATCCTGGACATATCGTTATCGGCTCAGAAGACCAACTCCCGCATATTAGCACCACCTTCCTTTGGAGTAGAACTGCAGCTATCCATCATACAAGGTGAGGGTGCACTTTCAGTCTGAGGAGGGTTTGCATCAAGTGCTCGAAAGATACTCTGTTATATGCGTCCTCTAAGTCTATGGCGGCCGCACATGTCTCTTCTCTGACCTGAAGTCCTTCGTAAACATCTTGAGCAAAGACCGCCGCATTCAGCCATGACTCTTTGTTGCGTCTGTATCCTCCAAGTGTGGGCGGGAAGCAGCCGAGCTGTTCCAAGTCCCAAGCAAGTCTGTGTGCTACAATTTTCTCCAGTAGCTTGCCAACAGTATTCTGCATCGTAATGATTCTGTAGCCGCTTATCTTGGAGTGGTCTTTGTTCGGTTTTGGCAGCGGCAGCAAGTAGCTGTGTAGCCATTCTTCTTTGACCTGACCTCTCTGGATACTGGTGTTGAATTCTCTGGCCAGTTCTTCCATGTCATCATCTGATATCACCATTAGGTCACCATATCGGATGCCGTCTGGGCCTGGGGCGGTGTTAGGTGATTTCTTGAGCATCGCACGCAATATCTCAACTGTGATTGTCCATTCTTCGTCTGTCCCGACCCCCTCGCACAACTGAGAGAGTGTTGATGTGGTCCTCTGTCTGGCGGGCTCGTCTTTCTGGTCAGTCTGTTCTATGTAGCGTGCAAGATGAATGATGATGAATACAACGTGTGTTGCAGTCTCCTCTAGTCAGCGGAATGCCGATGTTACTGCCTCCACCTCCTTTCTCATGCTGGAGATCGTAGTCTCATATGCCGGACTCTCCTTTTTTAAGACCCGTCCATTAGCCTTTGCAATAAAGCCCCAACCACTGCGTCTGTTTCTCACCACTGACCCATCTGTGTAGATGACTATGTCACCTTGATGTACGCTACTCTGGATCAGCTGTTGCACTTCAAATTCAGTGCGGCCCGCTCCCCATTCTCAGCACTCACGACCCAGTATTATTATTACGTTGTACCAGTCTGTCATGTCTTCCAGAACTTCAACCCACTCTCTTTCACGATTGATGGTCACTAGATCACACACCTGACGTATAGAAAGTTTCGTCTGTGCCATCCAGGACCTGCTTCGTCTTAGTATATGACCCTTGACTGTATCATTGGCTGCTGGCAGCGGGTGATCCCTATCTGCAGCAACTCTCAGGTATCATTTGACCTAAAGGACCCAATGCCTATCCGTCATTGTTGGTAGCGCCAGGATATGCATTATGCATATAATTGGTGTGTCCTTTGTGCACCCAGGATAAACCGCATGGCAGCATTCTGTGCGCGCTCTAACTTTTCAAGCTGGCTCTTTGATACTGTCAGCAGCCCCAAACATACTCAGTGACATAAATTACTAACTGTTGAAAGAGCTTGTACTGCATCCTCTGATCTAACCCGGTTGCTGCCATAGCCCTAAATGCATTAAGTCCCCTACCAGCCTTCACCACCAAAGCCTCCACATGATCCTTAAAAGACAAACACCTGTCAAAGTGATACCCAATACTTTAATTTACTCTCTCGACTAAGAGGACATCCATTCAACATAATATCTGCGACATCTGCCTTGACGATCCAGGGAGTACCACACAACCGATGCCTTGTCTGGGTTTAATACTGCCCCTGCCTCCCTGCACCACCCTGCAAACCTATTTACTGCCACCTGTAAGTCTTTCGCCAAACTGTCCGTCTATACATCAGCACATCATTTACAAATGTCAAGATTCTACCCACACCTGGTGTCTCAATAGCTGCGATTGTGCCCGTGTAGACATTAAAGAGCACTGGGGACAAGGCAGATCCTTGCGGCAACCCAGGTGTAATAGTACAGGGATCAGAAGTAGAGGAACTCATGCGCAGTGCAACCTTACGCTCATAGAGGACCGCCGCATCCCATCTAACAAGACAAGGGCAGACTTCCATGTCCAACAGTGTGTGTATTAACCGATCATACCTGATCCTGTTATACGGATCCTCCAGGTCAAGTGCCACCGCCACTGTCTCTTGTTTATCCTAGAAGCACTCGTAGACATCAAATGCAAAAGTTGCAGCATTGGCCCAGGCAGCCTTCCCAGGCTGGTAACTCCCGAGCCCTTTGGGAAGCAGATTACGACTTTCCAAATGTCGCTGGAGCCTGCGTGCTACTATCTTTTCGACGACTTTGTCATTGTCAAGATCTCCAATAAGGCCTTACAGAGGCGATAGGAGTTAACACTAGTCTAGTAGGGAGACACCAGACAGGAGAGACACCAAGCACTATAAATAGCCTCACAAGGAGACACATTTGTGTCAGACCAGGGGAAGCTTGTCCTTGCGAGTAACCGTGAAATGCCCGGTTACTCTAACTCATAAGCCAGCGTGCTTGCGAGACCATGCACGCAATAATAGCTACTGCACGGAGGAGAGTGTCCGTACTTGTCCACGCAATGTTTAGCGTGTGGACAGACCCGACTGGAGACGGTAGAGAGCAGACGTATCTGCCATATGACGGTACACTCCACCAAAGTCATGAATGGGATTTTCCCAGTTCTGCACAAAAATGGACAAATAGGAAAGGAAGATACCATTGGAAACGAATACAGCGTCACAGAACAACAAAGGACTTTTTCTGTGTGTGATTCGAAAGGAAAGGACGTGTCTTCCAGAGAGCCATGTGTGAAGCGCTGTATGCGACTGATTCCGAGCTTAGGCGAAGAGAATTCAGGAGGAAAGATCGATTGGCAAATGGATACTTAAGACAGGACTCGAAAACCCTAGACGCGCTGCAACTCTGAACTGTGAAATGGCAAGTTTGCACCTCAAAGAGGACATTGGGGCAAGGCAGGTAGTTTCGTGTGAAACATTTACTAATTAAACGCCGCTCCTACATCTCGGGGGCAGTTTAATAACACCCGATAACTGTTCGCTGTTATTTGTTCCGCTCGACTCGAAATAAAAATGAGTGAGTATCGTTTTCATTTGGAGTCGCTTAATCATTCGTCACATTGTTCAAAGCGTAACGAGTTGTTTATCAGTCAATGGGAGAAATTACCTATTGGCAGTATCCTTGACAAATGCTATAGTTTCTAGGCAATAGGCAAACATAGGGCTGTTCATTTAGATTAGTGAATACTAGCATCATTTCTCATCACTTCAATGCATTCATTTTGTATAATGATGATGAAGTATAACGCTCGTAGAGCCATTCAAATGTCGGCTCTTAATAAATTGCATTCCTTTCGCAAATGTCACGAGTTATTTCATGCGGTGCGAAAGTAGGGGAGTCCTGAGAATCTGCAGCGCAACAAGTCGCTGACAGGCAGGACCCCAATTGGTGTTAGATTACAGTGAACCACCGCTTCTGAGCAGTCATAGCAGGCATTTGTTGTAATATTCAACGAACAGTTAACGCCAGCAGGCAAGTGGTATTATAAACCACTGAACGAACGCTATCTATCGATTGGTATTAGAAAATTCTGAACCAACATCAGTTCATTGCACGATTCAACATCATTGCTGTGTGATATATTTCAAAGTAATGCCAATTTGTTTCCATACATGGCATAAATAATTTCTCTGTGGTAAATTATGCGATCACCAATTTGTGGAGTGTGAACCACAAGTGAGCCAAATTAAATCGGTAAAGTGTGAAATTCTACCAATATTAATTAGAAAGTGTGTTGTTATACTAAAAGCAAGTGAAATGTATACAATCAGCAGTGAACATTACCATCGTAACCACCGTGTACATTTCATTGTATGGGATACAGCCATCAATTTCACCATTCTACGAAGTCAGTAAATAGATTAGCCGACGTACTGAAGCCTAGAACGAAGTTACACCATAGTCAGAAAGTGAAGACAAGACGACATCGACTGTCATACGACGAATCACCTCATTTATCATCTAACAATCATTCAGACGATCATATTATTCATCCATTAATACCATTTATCACTATCTACCACATTTTTCATTCATCATTCGCATGAAATATGAGCTTGTATTGACAACTTAAGCGTGTGTCTAATTTTTGCTGCTCTACTAACCAGAAGCAGCCCTTGTGTTATCAAGTCAAATCATTTTGTAAGTGTGAAAGACAGCGGTGGAACATCCCAAGTACCGTACTTTCCAAAGAATTAGATGAGTATATTTTCCGAATATTTTGGTATGCTCTAAATTAATCATGCATCTTCTTTTTCAGTAAAAGATGTATACTTACTAACACATTATTACAAACTATTCTGTGAATATTATTGTATTATCATTTTGAACTAACATTACGAAAATGGCGTCACTAAATGAATGTATTCAGGCGGGCATCGCAATGGGCCATACTGGTGAAAAATTAGAAAAGTGGGCGGATCAAAAATATAGAGAGGAAACAGAAAGAAAAGCTGCTCTTGACAGAGATGAAAGTGCATTAGAAAGGCAGCATCAAAAAGAAATGAAAGAGATCGAGGAGGCTACCAAACAGAAACAATTAGAATTAGATTATGCCAACAAACAAGCAGAACAAGTTACCAAACAGAAACAATTAGAGTTAGATCAAATTACCAAACAGAAACAATTAGAGTCGGATCAAGCTATCAAACAGAAATAGTTAGACTTAGATCATGCCACCAAAGAAAAGCAAATACAAGTAGATTCAGAGACTAGATTAAAGATGAAGGAAATGGAGGTAGATTCTAACATACAAATAGCCTCTAGCAAACAAAAGAGCCAAGAAGAACAGAACAAATTTAGTACGTATAAGGGCCTTATCAAACCATACAGTGTAGGTGATTCAATTAGCGCATGGACTGAAAACATAGAATTCCAACTAAAAACACAGAAAATACCTTTAGATGATTGAGCAATGATTTACATGAGGAACCTGAGTGGGGAGCCTTTAAAAGTAATAGAATCCATACCTACAGAGCTTAGAAACAATTATCAGTACATACACTATAGGATAATGCAACATTTTCTTTTAGACGCTACTGGGTACCAAATTCAATTCTCACAGATTAAGCCAAAAGCAACTGAAACCTTCTTAGACTTACATCTCAACGGTCCAGAGCACATTTAAAAAGTGGACTAGAGCTGCTAAAGTAGGTAACAACTATGAAAAACTAGAAGAGCTGATGGTAATGGACAAGGTGATTTCTACCGTTCCTACCCCTTTTGCAAAGTTTTTACAACAGTCAGATATTGAGTCCATTCAGCAATTAGAGAAACGGGGTCAGCTTAGTTTTCATCTAATCGGGACATATTTAAAACTACATCACATGACACAGAAATTACAGCTTTTGCAAATAAATTTCCTGATAGATCTTACAAACAGAAAGATTACCGTATGAAGGACAAACCATATCAGAAACCACATCGATGTAATTATTGCAATCTTTTTCATCCGACTTACTCGATGTGTGATAAGAACCCCACATATCCGTCACACCTATAAACAGTGTTAAAGAAGCAAGAAAGCAGAAGATCATCATTTAAACGTGCTGTTAATGTTATTTTTGTTCAAGTTATGGCCATTCTAGCAATAAATGTCCTGGGAGACAGAGAATGAAGGCAAACAATGCAGCACTCATCGATACATCATCAGACGATGAGAGTGACATAGATCCGGAACTTGTGAATGTGTTGCCAACGAGTGAATGTCATAGTGTATCATTAGTAACCGATATTTTAGACTTTAATAAATGTAAAGTATGCCATCAGTTTCATGTGGATGGTAAATTGGAATGTGGGCACATAATACCATGTTCAAATGAAGATGCTAACGCAGCGTGTGCCTCCAGAGGTAAACTTAAGTTCTACGATGCACTGGTCAATAGTCAACCATGCCAATGTTTAGTTGATAGCGGAAGCACTCTACTGGGTTGAAGGAGAGAACTTGCTAGACCAGAAGATTATACGGGTGAATTTGTCAAATGCCGTACTTTCTCTGGGACCATTGAGAAGTATCCACTGGCAAAAGCGCATATCAATACCCCGTTCCTTACCGGCACATTCACGTGCGCTATCCTGCAAGATCCATGCACGGATCTTATTTTAGCATGCTTAGATGCATTGAAAGAATGTACAGACGACGACATAAGAGCCTGGAAACATACAGATATGGCTAACGCTGTAACAAAGTCAGATACAGAAGCAAACTATACTGACTTACAAAATGAAATGCTACAGCTATTAACACCAAGTGGTGCAAATACCAACACTACTCGACAGAAATTTATCGAGGCACAAAGCACCGATCAAACAATTACACCATATTTTAAACTTTTGGGTGAAAGAGCGAAAGTGACTAAGAATGCATCTTGGTACTTTAGAAAATTTAACGGAATTCTCATGCGTTATTACACAAATAATAACCATGAAATTCAGCAGACGGTGTTACCTGTAACATACCGACAAAATGTGCTTAAAATCGCACATGAGTCACCGTTTGCTGGACATTTGGCTTATGATAAAACGCGAGCCAGAGTTCTATCACACTTTTACTGGCCGAAATTCTGTTCGGACATAAAATATTTCTGTCGTTCTTGTACTATGTGTCAACATCTTGTACGAAAGGGAAAGCATGTGACGGCCGAAGTTCAACGGTCATTATTGGCATCCAGACCATTTGAGTGTGTAGCGGTCGATATTGTTGGACCCCTGAATCAGTTGTCAAGCAAAGGAAACCGTTATATACTTACTCCCGTGGACCTATGCACCAGGTGGATCGAAGCGATCCCACTCAAATACATCACCTCCAAAGATGTGGCAAATGTATTTGTGCACATATTTTCTCGCTTTGGCTTCCCACGAACTATCTTATCAGATCGGGGAACGCAGTTTATTTCGGCTGCTACGCAAGCCTTAACCAAATTGTTAGGAGTAGAGCAGCATTTCTGTACCCCGTATCATCCAATGAGCAACGGGATCATAGAAAAAATTAACTGGGATCTCAAACACATGCTGGCTAAAGTAACAGCGGAGAACCCATCTGATTGGGACACACTATTGCCAGCAGTGCTATTTGCCCATAGAGAAATTCCGCACTCGAGTACGGGTTTCTCACCTTTCGAGTTAGTTTATGGGGCGAACCCTCGAGAACCCCAAACCATCTATCATCAGCTAATCACTAGCTTACCAGACAATCCAACAGCAGTAACACCGTATGAGATGGTAACCGAAACACGCGATAGAATAATGAAAGCGTGTGTAATAGCCAAAGCATCTTTGGAGAGGAAAGGACAGATGTACCGCGATTATGCAAATAAGGGTGCGAAAACTATTCACCTTGAACCAAACCAGAAGGTTTTGCTTCTACTACCTGATAAACGTAATTTGTTACTAACATCTTGGCAAGGGCCTTTCAACGTTGAACGGAAAATATCAGATGTGGATTATGAAATATCGATAAAAGGACACTTAAAGATATTTCGTATCAACATGCTGAAACCATACTTTTCACGAGAAGAACAGCAAACAGACGAACAAATTGCACCAACACCAAGCAATGAGACGGCAGACTTACACAACACAACTTCACTAGGTAGGGCTACACACGACAGCGAAAACGCAAATACACTTAGCCAGGTAACAGCACACGCAGCTAGCACCACAACAGTATTGAACGAGACAGACGAAGACGAGATGGAATTACCCGTTCCTACTGTAGACGCGACTGCGACCATTGACAGCATAAAGATAGAAACGAAACTGACAGATGACCAATGACGACAAATCATAGAGCTAGTGACAGAATACAGAGACATCTTCTCCGACATCCCAGGAAAGACAGATAGAATAGAACATTCTATCGTTCTGACTGACACCACACCAATCAAGTGTCGACCTTACTCTATTCCTTTAAACTATAGGTCGAACCTCGACAAAGAAATTCTATCTCTCGAGTCGAGCGGAATCATTCAAAAATCTCAGTCAGAGTATTCTTTCCCTATTGTCCTTGTCGCCAAAAGGGCTTTACTATTCGACTCTGCGTCGATTATCGCCGCCTAAACAAAATAACCAAAAGTGACGCTGAACCTATTCCATCATGCGAGGATTTGATCTTGGACATGTCTACATCTTGCATATTTAGCAAGATTGACCTCACGAAAGGTTATTGGCACGTTCAGATGGAAGTAAATTCTATTCATCTAACAGCTTTCCCCACTCCTCTCGGTCTATATGAGTGGCGCTTTCTTCCTTTTGGCCTTCGTACCGCTCCAGCGACTTTCGTCCGTCTAACTAGGGATCTTCTCCATGGGATGTCCAGTATTTCAACTTATATAGATGACATATGCATCCATACGGAAGACTGGACAACACACCTACTGAAACTTCGACAAGTCTTCGACAGGTGCGATTATTTGGGCTCAAACCGTCCAAAGTAGAGTTAGGCATGGAACAAATTGACTTCCTGGGTCATACCATCTGCAGGGGCCAATTAAAAACTGATGACAGAATCGTCACTAAGATTCTGAATTTGACAATGCCAACGACCAAGAAACAGGTCCGAAGTTTACTGGGTCTGGTAAACTACTATAGTAAATTCATTCCAAATCTAGCGGAAATCACCAGTATCTTTTCTAACATCTTAAAAGCTTCGGCTAAATTATCTGTGAAAGATGCAAGATTAATTAGTGCGTTATCAAAATTGAAACATCTTTTCAGCGTTTCCATCTATCCTTCGTATGCCTATTCCAAAACTCACTTATTTCTTACGCACAGATGCGAGTGCCATATCCATATCTGGGATACTAGGACAGTTCTACGACGGGACGTTCCACCCCATAATGTACGTAAGTCGCAAGATTACCCCTGCTGAATCAAAATACTCAGCATCAGAATTGGACGGCCTCAGTTTGATCTATTGCGTGAGGAAATTTCATAGATTTTTGGCAGGAGCACAGTTTGTGATCGAATCCGATAACTCTCCGTTGTCTGTGATGCAGTCTGGACTTCCTAGCAACAACAGAATTTACAGGTGGGCTTTGATTCTCCAAAATTATACGTTTACCATCCAGCACTTAAAAGGAAGATTAAATACGGTTGCTGACATTTTGAGTCGTCCATCATCCATTGAAATACCTGATTTACAGGAAGGGATCGACCACACACCATCAAAACCAGTGACACTGTAATGTTAGATAACTCAGTGCCGTATGTGGTGATTAAGACACATCGTAAGTGCATTATCATCGCCAAATATATAACCTGTGTGAAAATAACAGTGCTATGAGAAGTGTAATGAACAGACGCAGAAGTAACATGCGCTGACACACACATAAGCTAGAAGAACATTCAAGTGTTAGCTATGATCCTACATAACGTAGTAGGGAACTATATTTATACACTATCCATGACGAAGAGCATAGAAGACTTTGCCGAAATGAACTATGTTATAATAGTCTACAAAGAGTATTGCTCCATCTTCACAACGCAAAGGAGGACGTCGATTTAGTGTAATTAGATATAGAAATGTAACTGTGATATATGTATATTATTATTTTATTAACAGTACCTATAACTTCATTTTTCTATTAATTATTCAATTGCAAATTGTTTAAATGCATATATAACTTTATTTTCTTATTTGTTAGTTAGAAATCACCATCATTTAGTTAAGAACCCATTTCATAAAACACCAATTATAGAAATACAATTGTTAGATCTTATATTAGTTTATTACCATATAATCATAATCATTTATACATTCATTTATCTAAAGGATCATTTCCAAACTAACCCAACCATTTAGGAATTAACATCATCTTTTTCACAAATAACACTTTAAGGTAATTAACCCATTTTTCTTAAATGAAAGTATTTATTAGATTATTTCCCTTGAAGGTAATTTAGGTCAGCACACCAAATTGTGTAAGTTACTATGACAGGATCGGTAACAAACCATCCTCATAACTATGTATATTATGTATAGACATGTACTGTTATAATTCAGCCAATTGTTTATTGTATATATATATATATATATATATATATATATATATATATATATATATATATATATAATATATATATATATATATAATATATATACTAGCTGACCCTGCCCGGCTTCGCCCAGACCCTGGTGGGGAGCATCTCATTTAATTCATATAAGTAGTCATATAAGTTCTCGTTCCCGTTACCGACTGTCCTGTCTGTCTGTCTGTCTGTCTGTCTGTCTGTCTGTCTGTCTGTCTGACCCGGCCCGGCATTTCCCAGCTCCTGATGTGGAGCATCTCATTTAATTCATATAAGTAGTCATATAAGTTCCCGTTCCCGACTGTCTATCTGGTCTGTCTATCTGTCTGCCTGACCCTGTCCGGCTTCATTAAATTCATACAACAAAAAAAGTAACTTAAAAGAACGTTCTTCTACACACCATCCATTATTTTTAATGAAAACTCTTTCTAATCACCTGCATGACTACAGTAACTTCTTAAGCAAAAAAATATGAGTTACAATGTTATTGTATATATATATATAATGTTTATGTATTTGATGCTATGAAATATATGTTAATGACGAGAGAATGTGTGAGTGAAAGAATAGTATGAAAGTAAATGACAGATGTATGCAAGAAGAATAAATGCGATGAGAGAATGCGAAACTTAGTAAACATTGAAAGAAAGAGAGCGGGAGAGAAAGACAGCGGAAAATTTTTGTTCCACCGCTGGAAACGTCTTATTTGACTTGTCTGTGTCATCTGTGTAGCCAATGTGTTGTCGAGTTTTTATGTGTGTTACTGCCATACTTTAATAGAGTAGATAAGGAACGTACTTTGAGCTTCAGAAAGCGGAATTGTGGTCACAAATAAGAATGACGAACGTTTGTAACCACAATAAACCGATTTGCGGCGCTCGAAGGAACACACATATTTAGTACACTAACTCATACATATGTTAGAGAGTTAAGTACACTGTAGTTTATTAGAAAACACATAAAAATTGCACACACCATTCATTTCAAAGAACAACAACTTTAAATTCAGGGGACACAATAACTTCTTAGAAACCTTAATGTAACAGTGAACATAGCTTTTCACAAGCGGAAGCGAGAAGGTTAAAAGTAGAACTGTGTGTATAAGAGTTGGAGGGGATATTAATGGGAACATGAACACTTTGTGCTCATGTGTTGTACTCAGAATAGAGTCAACTTGTATGTGTGTTGTCATTTCGGGCAATTTGAGGACAGGTCAAGACAGAAGTCAATAGGTGAAAGTCAAAAGACATAGGGTCAAACGACGGAAGCCAGGACATAAGTCAGAAGACAACGGTTCCGGTCCAAAACAATTCCCAAAGATATCTATAGAACCAACTATACTGATACATGGGCTACTTAATTAGCCAGGTGAAAAGATAGAGCACTGTGAGTGAAGGAAGAAGACAGTTGTTCTATCCCCAAACTAGAGAGTTATAACTTATTGGATATCTGACAAAATTGGAGCAACCAATTTTTCTTTGTGACCAGAAGTGTTACAAACATGAGTGAAAGGGAAGTATCACTTCACAGAGTGGAGGGGACCCTGTCAAGATCTCCAATAAGGCCTTACAGAGGCGATAGGAGTTAACACTAGTCTAGTAGGGAGACATCAGACAGGAGAGACACCAAGCACTATAAATAGCCTCACAAGGAGACACATTTGTGTCAGACCAGGGGCCAATGCGTACAACTGAGCGAGGGCTTTCCCCAAGCCATTGGGAAGCTTGTCCTTGCGAGTAACCGTGAAATGCCCGGTTACTCTAACTCACAAGCCAGCGTGCTTGCGAGACCATGCACGCAATAATAGCTACTGCACGGAGGAGAGTGTCCGTGCTTGTCCACGCAATGTGAAGCGTGTGGACAGACCCGACTGGAGACGGTAGAGAGCAGACGTATCCTTGACAAATGCTATAGTTTCTAGGCAATAGGCAAACATAGGGCTGTTCATTTAGATTGTGAATACTAGCATCATTTCTCATCACTTCAATGCATTCATGTTGTATAATGATGATGAAGTATAACGCTCGTAGAGCCATTCAAATGTCGGCTCTTAATAAATTGCATTCCTTTCGCAAATGTCACGAGTTGTTATTTCGTGCGGTGCGAAAGTAGGGGAGTCCTGAGAATCTGCTGCGCACAAGTCGCTGACAGTCATACCTGTTGTGCAGGGTTATAACTCGGTATCCATTAAGTTTGGATTGATCCTTACCTGGCTTTGGGAGTGGGACCGGGTAGCTATGCAGCCAATAGTGGGGTATTTCCACCGTATCAATGCTTAGATTGAAACAAAGAGCCGTCTCCTCCAATTCCCAAACATTTATGTTACTCATATGGGAGTACCTCAACCCATCCGGACATGGCGCTGTATCTTTAGCCCCCTTCAGTACCCGTCTAATATCCTACAATTTAATCCCACAGTCCTCCTTTCTAGTGACCCGTGACAAGGCTTCTCTGACCATGTCTCTAATAGCTCTATCTTGCTGATCCGTCTGTTTTAAAAATCGTGCAAAAAAGTCTCCCCTTTGTCCTTGTCAGTTGTCATAGGTCGGTTGTTATCGTCATAAACGGGACCATGTGTACCAGGCATCGCCTGTCTCTTCATCTGCAGGTGCATCCTCCAGAATTTTCCAAATGTCACATCCCCACCGACTTCATTGATACACTGTTCCCACTTAATCCTTTTTGCCTCTGCTGCCTGAGGTTTAATGTCCTGCACCTTTACTTTTTTATATCTTTCAGCTTCCTCCTTTTCTGTGTCAATTTAATTGGTTGCTCTCCGCACCCTCTGCCAATTCCTTGTGGCCGCCCTCTTTTCCCTCCATGAATTTTCCACCTCTGGTGTCCACCATGGTGGTTGGGTGACAATGCTTCTTGTTTTCCTTTTGAGAGTTTCTCAAGGAGAGCTGCAGTGAAGCAGCTAAGGAAAGTGCGACAGACACCCGGAAGTTCACGAGAGGAAGTGGTCACACAGAGGAAAATGTCAAGAAAGACAAGGTGGAGGTCTTCAAGCGCTGTGCTGCAGAGGCCAAAAACATAAAATGGGAATGTTTCATGGAGGAGATTGTGGTGATAAAACACTGCGAAAATTCTGGAAACTGCACAGGCAAATGCAAAGAAAAGATCGGACTATGGCAGTGGGAACAATTTGTAGCGATAATGGTGTGCGCGTGACAACAGACAAATAGAAAGGGGAGGCGTTTCTCCAGAGATATTTAGAGCAGAACAATCATAAACACCAAGGATGCAGTTAGAGAGGAATTATCTTGCACCATGAAGAATATGCATTATGAAGACATCATACGGGTTGAAGATGTTAACCATATTTTGAAATAGCCAAAAGACACGGCACCAAGGCCCGATGGGGTTAGGTATGGCCACGTGGAGGCTTTGAGCGATGCAGATCTGAAGGAGATGACCGACTGCTTTAACCAGAGCATTAGGACAGCATCAGTACCGCAGGAATGGGTACACAGCTATCTAATCCCTCTCCCAAAACCATTCAAGGTTCATTCAAAGCTTAGCGGCTTTAGTTTCAACCCAATTCAAAATACATTTAGGATGGTTTTAGAGAAGATAGTCGCTGTTAAGCTGCAAGAGTTTTTGGAAAGGGGGAAGCTTCTTCCAACAGGTCTGGGGAGCTACAGGCCAGGAAAAGATACCTGGTCAAATGCATCCACATTTGTCTTTGATGTTTATGAGGGGGTACCAGAGTAGAATGGAAACGATGGCGGCAGCGCTTGATCTTGAGGATGCGTACAATAGAGTTCGATATTATATTTTGATGACCGCACTGATAGAGAAGGGGGTAAATCTCTGGCTGGTGAACTGGATAGCAGCCGTCCTGCATTCTCGTCGGATTGCTCTCTGTCTGGGTGCATGGACCTCAGAGCCACATATTTTAACCTAGGATCTGCCACAGGGATCTGCAATCTCACCGGTGCTCTTTAAAGTGCATACGAACCAGGACTGCAACCCTAGAAGCACCAGGGGTTGGAAAGATAATAACACTTGCAGATGATATTCTTGCATATAGGCAGGGGAGAGATAGGGAGTACACAGCCCAGGAGCTACAGGCGACAGTAGACAAAGTGATTGACTAGTGCACTGGAATGAGTGCTGTCATCCAATCGGAAAATGCGGCTGTTTTTTTTTGGTGCTCTCTGGACAACGGGATTGTGAGAGCTGATGTCCCAAGCCTCAGGATATATGGTAGAAGCCTCAACAGAGAGAACAAACTGAAGTATCTGGGAATCACTTTTGACAGGATCTTGTCCTTCAAGGACCGTATGGGGACGGTTGTGACATGTTCTCAAAAGGGGCTATATGCACTTAAGACTATGGCTGCAATGGACAGAGAGCAGAGAATTCTTTTCACACTATACCAGCACTTGATCCTCTCAGTGATTGATTATGGACTAGGACTGCTCACTGTCTCAAAGAGTCAGCTGGTGAAATTAGAGCGCATACAGAACGAAGCTATGCGGTTCATTCTGGGATGCACCAGAGACACCCCAGTAGTGTGTATGCGTTACATCCTTGGTCTGCCGACTCTTGCTGGTAGGCTCAAGGTGATGCAGGCCAAATCATACCTCAGGGTAGCTGAAGACACAGATCTCCCGTTGCATGAGGCGCTGGACGCAAGTTAAGGGTCAGCGACTGATAAGAGGGAATTCATGAATGGGTCAGGTGGAGGATACGATCAGACAGGTGTTCATCTTGAGAACATTAGACAAGGAGAGGAGTAGGTCAGAGTGCCAGTGGAGCAGTCAGACTTGTGCAGAGTTATAATGACATTGAGCCGGGAGTGCAGGGAGTAGCCAGCAGGGGCCACGGAAGTGGAAATCCAGCAACTAATTCAGGATTATCTACACAGATGGGTCTGTGCTGAGAGGTAGGAAAAGTGCCTGGGGGTTCTTAGCAAAAGCTAATGGTCGACGTTTGGTGCAGGAGAGCCTGGCATATGATACACCATCTAGCTTAAGAATGGAGGTGGAGGCGGTCAGTGCAGCTTTCCGCTGGATGGAGAATACCACACACACACACACACACACACACACACACACACACACACACACACAAACACACACACACACACACACATCGTTATTGTAACTGACTCAGAAAGCATGCTGAGGAAGGTGAGGACAGGCAAGTTTCGGGCAGAGTGGCTTGCTTCGCTTCGGAGGTCACGGGTGGCAAGCATCGCCTGGATCTATTCTCCGGGGCATGCCGGTGCGTTGGGGAAAGGACAGGCGAACAGATTGGCTGGCTCTGCAAAACTTGCTGGAGTATTGATGCATGACAAGGCAGACGTGGTTGCGGTCTTGTGGCAATGCCCCGAATGCTGTGATTTCGATTCCTAAATCAATCAATCAATCAATCAAATGCTTCTTGTTGGTTTAGATCTTCCCTGTGATCAAAGGCGCCCCGAGAGCGAAAAGTGGTCGCAATCATAACTGAATGCCCTGCGGGCTCTTAGGTATCAGTACAGAACAGGGGAGGTGGTCACTTTCATGGTCTCTAAGGACACTCCATTTTATGTTTGATGCCGCCTCTTGGGATACAAGTGCCAGGTCGATGACCGTGTCTGGGTCTCCCGGTCTCATTGCTAGCCTAGTGGGTATCCCGTCATTTAGACAGATAACGTCCCTCTCAAGCAAGGCCTCAGCAAGAGCAGTACCCTGTCTGTTCTCTCCCGACCTGTCCCATTCCTTATCGCGGGCATTGAGTCACCACATACCTGGTACCAGTGGTATCCACTGAACCTTTCAACAAGGCCCAACTCTCTCTGCTTATGCAAGATTCCCCACTTACATATACATTCATCAGGTTCCAGATGTATCGGCCGATTTGTATCCGCATTCCCTGCAACTCTTTATTCTCCTGACCCCACCCACTCAAATCCAGTATCGAATGCTGTAAACATGCTGAAAGTATAACATTATACACACATATAAGAAACAAAACGACTGCTTGAATGTATAATATTAGAAACTAGTATATGGAACAAACAACTTTAGTTTAGTTTAATTTAGTCGACTTATCAACATCACATCACAGCACACGGGTGTAACCCATAAATGCTCCGTTCTACTCCTAACTCAAGCCTGAGTCCGGAGAATCTCAACTCAGTGCACGAACTCCGTAGCACCTGCGAGGATCCTGAAATACTTT
This sequence comes from Cepaea nemoralis, assembly GCA_014155875.1. Lineage (NCBI taxonomy): Eukaryota > Metazoa > Mollusca > Gastropoda > Stylommatophora > Helicidae > Cepaea > Cepaea nemoralis. The sequence goes on from JACEFZ010022883.1 coordinate 49,300, forward strand.
TGGCACATTTTTAACTCGAAATTTTGCTCAGGCAGCGCCGTTAGGCTACTATTTTTCGACTTCCAGCTGCCAAGGGATTTTTTACGTGCGCAACAATACACACGGGCGTCCGATCTCACTACCCAGAGAATAGGGGAAATTTTGTTAATAGAAGTCGCATTAAAAAATCTCGGCCCATCACCTGGGCTTGAACTCGGGACCTCCAGCACTCAAGACGGACACCATACCTCGACACCACTCAAGAAATAAACTGTGACTGCCTGGAAGAGGCTAATTAAAGTATAGCATTATAAACAAATTCTCAAGAAATAAATGACCGTAGACCCTGAGGTAGACCAAGAAGACGGTGGAGACATAATACATATACAGACCTACAAGCACTTGGAATCAATGACTGGCAAGAGAAGGTCCACCAGAGAGACGAATAGAGACGGATTGTATCTGCAGCAAAGAACCTCAATGGCTCGGAACGCTGAAGAAGAAGAAGAAGAAGAAGATTATAAACAAATATAAGAAACATACAATGTTCGTTGGTCACGTAATGAGAAGGGTGGCGTTAGAAAACATCGTGACCACTGAAGAGATCAGCTGTATGATTGGCAGAATACGAGAAGTCACGCCGGGTGGCCTGAGACGGAGATTATTGTCGATAAAATTAATCCAGATCTGTGGAAATACACAAACATCTAAGCCATATAGCAGGACACATGATGATGACGTGTATCCATCTTGGGAGGCCAGGTCGACCCCAGAGCCAGAGTTGGCCCCACAGACCCAGCCCTCCCACTGTTGGAACTTAAATCTCTGGCAACTGTTGTTGGCAAACAAGTGTGGTCACCGCTAGATCACTCGGCAAATGGCTGCTACATTTGTCTCTCTTACACGGTGGTGTAGAGTCTGACACTGGGGACACCAATGTGAAAATTAACTAGGCCATACTTGTAGGAGTGGGAGCTGATGTAGCGCTGTGCAAGCAAGCGTGCCCGTCGGTCAGTTAGTCAAGTCTTGTAACCTCATTGAAGTGGGTAGTTAAACAATATGACCTATACCCCCAGGTAGACCCAGCTTAAAATTGGTACAAAGAAATGTTTTGGGAAATAAAGGCTGCCGGTGGGATATTGACCACATGACCTGTCGATTGGTCTATACAAGTTTCTGGCTAATATCGTATACCCAATAAACCGAAGCTTGGCACAGATTACACAACAAATCAGGGATATCGGATAATCGCTGTGCAAGCTATTGGTCATTAAGGTCAAGCTGTTGGAAGAAATAATTGTCAGGAAAATATTCCGCAAACTCAAAAGGCTGCGTCTCTTACCACCTACCATTGGAAAGTTCCGATGAACGCGAGAAACCACGCTAAACGAAGCGGTTTTTGCCCACAATGTGTATGAGGGTTTAACGCGTGTGTTGAGGCAATCGACCTTAGTACGATAGAGTACCATTCGAGTTTTTACTGAGGCACCTGCTTGAACTTAGCTCAGATTATTCTATTCCTCAAACGGATCCCCGACGTCCTGTTTCAGGAAACGATATTGTTTAAATATGGAAGATGAACGTTAGAACCAACAACTATACACCCCGGTCTGTCGCTCAGTTCACCCTGTTTGACTGTTCTGTTCAACATTTGCTCAGTGAAAATCACGGGTGAGCAGATCTCGTGGTGGGGATAAAAATTATCCTATGCTGGCGACGGTTGGGTCTATTGGCTGTTACAGACCGACAGCAGGTTATTGAAGAACGTAACACAGAACTCAGCATCATAAACAAACGATGTAGGAAAGCGGGATCATTGGTCAGCCCAACGAAGTCGGTTATGACATGATTCTCTCTAAGCAACTGAATGGTTAACACTCCATAACAAACGTTAAACATTTGCTGGGAAATAATGAAAAGGACTCTTTTAATGATGTACCTAGGAGTGTGGTTTGATCGGAGCGTTGCCTTTACCGGACACACAGACCACATGACTTGAAGGCTAGGAAGTGTGTGACAGCGATGAGAGTGATGACAGCGGCAAACTAAGAACAGTGCCACCTATGTCACCTAAAGCAGGGTCTGGTCCAGTCTGCACCTGAGTAAGCTCTGGCGATCCTGACTCTCGCCACAGCAGACGGAGAGACTGGAAAGGTTGCAGAATGAGGCCATATACATCATTGTCTGGTACACTAACCACTTGATTGTCCAACTCTAGATGACCGACCAAGGAAGGGCTTTGTACGTCCATACTTCAGAGTCAACGCCGACACACATCATCAACTGCACAATGAGAGTCGGGGGAGCGCGTTGCAGATTAAAACCAGGAAATCTTAGATGCGGCAGAACGAGGGCATTATTCAACAGATTAACTTATGAGAGGACATGTGTGCGGCCTTTTCAGTCTGCATTAGACAGGACAGTGAATGCAAACAACGAAACCCGATAGTCATTGAGGCAGAAGTACAAGCATTGATTTTTGAGGATTCTTTCAGGGGTGATGTTATCATTTTCATATATCAGTAGATGGGTGTGTTGTGCGGGTTACGCATAACTCATGGACCTTCACGGTCCAGGTTGAAGGAAGAACTGTTCAGGAAGACAACTTACTGTTTGCTATAACTACGAGCTGTTTAACCATGGAAGTCATAGCGGTAACGAAAGCAATAGCGTGGCCACAGTCACACACGTTCATCCATGTACATTGTCTCCGCGATTCCACGCGTATGATAAAGAAGATCGAGAATGACTGGTCGAGAAGGCATTGGCTTCAAGGTTGTCTAACATCTGTTCATGTTTGTACCAGAGGAAAGGAATGCGTGGAAAGGCTGGGGGTAGGCTGCTATGATGGGATTGGGAAGGCTAAATAGCAATAGGCCAGATTTGACCAGGCTGCAGGAAAACCAATTCAAACGGAGCGAAGAAGGCAAGAGCGCGATGCGAGTGTCAAAGAAGACTAGTCACGTATAACTTGTGTCATCAGTCGCAGCACGCTGATAAAGATACAGTAAAACCTCGGATTTCGTTGATAATCCGTCCGAAAACAATCGGCAAAATCCGAAACTAACGAAATCCGAGGCAATTATCTCTATATGAATCAATCTCATCTCATCTCAGCATGTTCCTCTTGTACCTTGTGGTGTCGAGGTGAAGTATAAACAGCTGGAGAGTGCCCGCTTATGGGCTTCGTGTATCGATATTCCCATGGACTCTGTTATTCCCTGCGTCCATCGTTTACGTGGTCGGCCTCTTCCTCTTCTTCCCTCTGGTCTGTACATGATTGCTTGTTGTGGTATACTGTTGTTAGTTGGTAACCGACTTGCATGGCCAAACCATCCTACTTGCTGTTTTCTAATAAAATCTAGTGCAGTTTTAACCCCCACTTTAGTCCTGATTTCTTCATTTCTGATCTTATCTCTTCTTGATACATTGAGTATTTTTCTCAGGAATCTCGTTTCTGTTGTTGTGATTTTTCTTTTCTCTTTTTCTGTCATTGTCCAGGTTTGGCATTGGTAACATAGAGTTGGTAGGAAGACTGTGTTGTAAAGTGATTTCTTAGTAGTTATTGATACATGTTTGTTATTTAGTATTGGTGCCATGTGTCAAATGCGTTGGTTTGCCTTATTGCATATTTTTTCGATCTCGTCTTCTGGTTTGCCATTTGATGATATTATACTTCCTAGGTACTTGAAACTCTTTACTTGCTGCAAGCGATGTTCGTTGAGGTGTATTGTTGTTGTTTTATCTTCTTTAGCTATAAACAATACCTCTGTTTTACTTGTGCTAATTTTCATGTTATGTACCCTACACATTTCGTTTAGACTATTCATGTGGTCTTGTAATTCAGCTTCTGATTTTGCTATTAGTGCTTGGTCGTCCGCAAACAGGAGTTCTCTAATGGTTAGATTTGCAAGATTTGCAGATGGTTCTTCTTCTGTGTTCTCGTCGTGCGATGTTCTCGCGGTCTCCGTTTGGCTGGTTTCTTTACATATGTTGTCTATATATGTTATAAACAAGAGAGGGGATAGGACACAACCTTGTCGTACTCCAGATTTTATGGTGAACGTTTCTGAGTTCCTCCAAGGGTTCTGTGTGTCCATAAGCTTCTACATAGGTTTGTTAGATGTGTACTCACTCTACATTGTTTAAGGATTTTCCACAGCTTGTTTCTATCTACTCCATCAAATGCGTTTTCTTGGTCGACAAAGGCTAAGTAGAGTGTTTAATTGAAATCGATTGATTTTTCTAGAATTTGTCTAAGAGCAAAAATGGCATCAGTGCATGCCTTTGTTTTTCCTAAATCAATGTTGTGTTTCGCTTGGCTGGAGTTCTAAAATAGTTCGTAGTGTTTTTCAAGAATTTTGCAAAATATTTTCCCAGTATGAGTCAACAATGAAATGCCTCTGTATTGTGTGCAGTCTCTTTTGCTGCCTTTGTTTTTCCAAATTGGGATAATTATGGCATTTCCCTAATGTCGTGGTGTCTGTTGTTCTACCCAAACATGATTGAATAGTCTATGTAGCCAAGCTGTTCCTACTTCTCTTGCTGCTTTAATTAGTTCATTTGGTATTTCATCCTGTCCTGGTGATTTGTTCAGTGGGGACTTCTTAGTTTTTCTACGAGCAGTATCAAAGTGATACCCAATACTTTAATTTACTCTCTCGACTAAGAGGACATCCATTCAACATAATATCTGCGACATCTGCCTTGACGATCCAGTTATCCAGATAGTACCACACAACCGATGCCTTGTCTGGGTTTAATACTGCCCCTGCCTCCCTGCACAACCCTGCGAACCTATTTACTGCCACCTGTAAGTCTTTCGATAAACTGTGCATCTATACATCAGCACATCATTTACAAATGTCAAGATTCTACTCACACCTGGTGTCTCAATAGCTGCGATTGTGCTCGTGTAGACATTAAAGAGCACTGGGGACAAGGCATATCCTTGCGGCAACCCAGGTGTAATAGTACAGGGATCAGAAGTACAGGAACTCATGCGCAGTGCAACCTTACGCTCATAAAGGAACGCCACAACCCATCTGATAAGACAAGTGTCCAACACTGTGTATATCAACAGATCATACCTGACCCTGTTATACGGATCCTCCAGGCCAAGAGCTACCACCACTGCCTTTGTTTATCCTAGAAGCACTCGTAGACATCAAATGCAAATGTTGCAGCATTGGCCCAGGTTCCCTTCCAAGGCTGGTAACTCGCGAGCCCTTTGGGAAGCAGATTACGACTTTCCAAATGTCGCTGGAGCCTGCGTGCTACTATCTTTTCGAGAACTTTGTCATACCTGTTTTGATAGGGTTATGATTCGATATCCATTAAGTCTGGATTAATCTTTATCTGGCTTTGGGAGTGAGACCAGGTAGCTATGCAACCAATAGTGGGGTATTTCCATCGTATCAATGCTTAGATTGAAACAAAGAGCCGTCTCCTCCAATTCCCAATCATATGTGTTACTCATATGGGAGTGCCTCACCTCATCCGGACATGGCGCTGTTTCTTTAGCCCCCTTCAGTACCCGTCTAATATCCTACAATTTAATCCCACAGTCCTCCTTTCTAGTGACCCGTGACAAGGCTTCTCTGACCATGTCTCTAATAGCTCTATCTTGCTGATCCGTCAGTTTTAAAAATCGTCCAAGAAAAGCCTCCCCTTTGTCCTTATCAGTTGTCATAGGTCGGTTGTTATCGTCATAAACGGGACCATGTGTACCAGGCATCGCCTGTCTCTTCATCTGCCGGTGCATCCTCCAGAATTTTTCCAAATGTCACATCCCCACCGACTTCATTGATACACTGTTCCCACTTAATCCTTTTTGCCTCTGCCGCCTGGGGTTTAATGTCCTGCACCTTTACTTTTTTATATCTTTCAGCTTCCTCCTATTCTGTGTCAATTGAATTGGTTGCTCTCCGCATCCTCTGCCAATTCCTTATGGCCGCCCTCTTTTCCCTCCAAGAATTTTCCACCTCTGGTGTCCACCATGGTGGTTGGGTGAAAATGCTTCTTGTTTTCCTTTTGAGAGTTGCTCAAGGAGAGCTGCAGTGAAGCAGCTAAGGAAAGTGCGACAGACACCCGGAAGTTCACGAGAGGAAGTGGTCACACAGAGGAAAATGTCAAGAAAGACAAGATGGAGGTCTTCAAGCGCTGTGCTGCAGAGGCCAAAAACATAAAATGGGAATGTTTCATGGAGGAGATTGTGGTGATAAAACACTGCGAAAATTCTGGAAACTGCACAGGCAAATGCAAAGAAAAGATCGGACTATGGCAGTGGGAACAATTTGTAGCGATAATGGTGTGCGCGTGACAACAGACAAAGAGAAAGGGGAGGCGTTTCTCCAGAGATTTTTAGAGCAGAACAATCATAAACACCAAGGATGCAGTTAGAGAGGAATTATCTGGCACCATGAAGAATATGCATTATGAAGACATCATACGGGTTGAAGATGTTAAACATATTTTGAAATAGGCAAAAGACACGGCACCAAGGCCCGATGGGGTTAGGTATGGCCACGTGGAGGCTTTGAGCGATGCAGATCTGAAGGAGATGACCGACTGCTTTAACCAGAGCATTAGGACAGCATCAGTACCGCAGGAATGGGTACACAGCTATCTAATCCCTCTCCCAAAACCATTCAAGGTTCATTCAAAGCTTAGCGGCTTTAGTTTCACCCCCCTTCAAAATACATTTAGGATGGTTTTAGAGAAGATAGTCGCTGTTAAGCTGCAAGAGATTTTGGAAAGGGGGAAGCTTCTTCCAAAAGGTCTGGGGAGCTACAGGCCAGGAAAAGATACCTGGTCAAATGCATCCACATTTGTCTTTGATGTTTATGAGGGGGTACCAGAGTAGAATGGAAACGATGGCGGCAGCGCTTGATCTTGAGGATGCGTACAATAGAGTTCGATATTATATTTTGATGACCGCACTGATGGAGAAGGGGGTCAATCCCTGGCTGGTGAACTGGATAGCGGCCGTCCTGCATTCTCGTCGGATTGCTCTCTGTCTGGGTGCATGGACCTCAGAGCCACATATTTTAACCTAGGATCTGCCACAGGGATCTGCAATCTCACCGGTGCTCTTTAAAGTGCATACGAACCAGGACTGCAAACCTAGAAGCACCAGGGGTTGGAAAGATAATAACACTTGCAGATGATATTCTTGCATATAGGCAGGGGAGAGATAGGGAGTACACAGCCCAGGAGCTACAGGCGACAGTAAACAAATTGATTGACTAGTGCACTGGAATGAGTGCTGTCATCCACTCGGAAAATGCGGCTGTTTTTTGGTGCTCTCTGGACAACAGGATTGTGAGAGCTGATGTCCCAAGCCTCAGGATATATGGTAGAAGCGTCAACAGAGAGAACAAACTGAAGTATCTGGGAATCACTTTTGACAGGATCTTGTCCTTCAAGGACCATATGGGGACGGTTGTGACATGTTCTCAAAAGGGGCTATATGCAATTAAGACTATGGCTGCAATGGACAGAGAGCAGAGATTTCTTTTCACACTATACCAGCACTTGATCCTCTCAGTGATTGATTATGGACTAGGACTGCTCACTGTCTCAAAGAGTCAGCTGGTGAAATTAGAGCGCATACAGAACGAAGCTATGCGGTTCATTCTGGGATGCACCAGAGACACCCCAGTAGTGTTTATGCGTTACATCCTTGGTCTGCCGACTCTTGCTGGTAGGCTCAAGGTGATGCAGGCGAAGGCATACCTCAGAGTAGCTGAAGACACAGATAACCCGTTGCATGAGGCGCTGGACGCAGTTAAGGGTCAGCGACTGATAAGAGGGAATTCATGAATGGGTCAGGTGGAGGATACGATCAGACAGGTGTTCATCTTGGAGAACATTAGACAAGGAGAGGAGTGGGTCAGAGTGCCAGTGGAGCAGTCAGACTTGTGCAGAGTTATAATGACATTGAGCCGGGAGTGCAGGGAGTGGCCAGCAGGGGCTACGGAAGTGGAAATCCAGCAACTAATTCAGGATTATCTACACAGATGGGTCTGTGCTGAGAGGTAGGAAAAGTGCCTGGGGGTTCTTAGCAAAAGCTAATGGTCGACGTTTGGTGCAGGAGAGCCTGGCATATGATACACCATCTAGCTTAAGAATGGAGGTGGAGGCGGTCAGTGCAGCTTTCCGCTGGATGGAGAATACCACACACACACACACACACACACACACACACACACACACACACACACACACACACATCGTTATTGTAACTGACTCAGAAAGCATGCTGAGGAAGGTGAGGACAGGCAAGTTTCGGGCAGAGTGGCTTGCTTCGCTTCGGAGGTCACGGGTGGCAAGCATCGCCTGGATCTATTCTCCGGGGCATGCCGGTGTGTTGGGGAATGGACAGGCGAACAGATTTGCTGGCTCTGCAAAACTTGCTGGAGTATTGATGCATGACAAGGCAGACGTGGTTGCGGTCTTGTGGGAGCACGTGTACACCTCGGAGGAGCAAATGGATTCACTATGGTCTGACAAGAATGCGACAGCGAGGGGTGACGAGGGGATCTGGCCGACGATCGACGCTCAGAGGAAAAGCGAGACGGACATATAATCAGATTGCTACTGGTACTATTAGTGTTGGAACTCTTCGCTGGTTGCTGGGGATGGGGACGGAGCGCTTATGGCAATGCCCCGAATGCTGTGATTTCGATTCCTAAATCAATCAATCAATCAATCAATTGCTTCTTGTTGGTTTAGATCTTCCCTGCTGATCAAAGGCGCCCCGAGAGCGAAAAGTGGTCGCAATAATAACTGAATGCCCTGCGGGCTCTTAGATATCAGCACAGAACAGGGGAGGTGGTCACTTTCATGGTCTCCAAGGACACTCCATTTTATGTTTGATGCCGCCTCTTGGGATACAAGTGCCAGGTCGATGACCGTGTCTGGGTCTCCCGGTCTCATTGCTAGCCTAGTGGGTGTCCCGTCATTTAGACAGATAACGTCCCTCTCAAGCAAGGCCTCAGCAAGAGCAGTACCCTGTCTGTTCTCTCCCGACCTGTCCCATTCCGTATCGCGGGCATTGAGTCACCACATACCTGGTACCAGTGGTATCCACTGAACCTTTCAACAAGGCCCAACTCTCTCTGCTTATGCAAGATTCCCCACTTACATATACATTCATCAGGTTCCAGATGTATCGGCCGATTTGTATCCGCATTCCCTGCAACTCTTTATTCTCCTGACCCCACCCACTCAAATCCAGTATCGAATGCTGTAAACATGCTGAAAGTATAACATTATACACACATATAAGAAACAAAACGACTGCTTGAATGTATAATATTAGAAACTAGTATATGGAACAAACAACTTTAGATTAGTTTAATTTAGTCGACTTATCAACATCACAGCACACGGGTGTAACCCATAAATGCTCCGTTCTACTCCTAACTCAAGCCTGAGTCCGGAGAATCTCAACTCAGTGCACGAACTCCGTAGCACCTGCGAGGATCCTGAAATACTTTTGGCACATTTTCAACTCGAAATTTTGCTCAGGCAGCGCCGTTAGGCTACTCTTTTTCGACTTCCAGCTGCCAAGGGATATTTTACGTGCGCAACAATACACACGGGCGTCCGATCTCACTACCCAGAGAATAGGGGAAATTTTGTTAATAGAAGTCGCAGTAAAAATATCTCGGCCCTCACCTGGGCTTGAACTCGGGACCTCCAGCACTCAAGACGGACACCATACCTCGACACCACTCAAGAAATAAACTGTGACTGCCTGGAAGAGGCTAATTAAAGTATAGCATTATAAACAAATTCTCAAGAAATAAATGACCGTAGACCCCGAGGTAGACCAAGAAGACGGTGGAGACATAATACATATACAGACCTACAAGCACTTGGAATCAATGACTGGCAAGAGAAGGTCCACCAGAGAGACGAATGGAGACGGATTGTATCTACAGCAAAGAACCTCAATGGCTCGGAACGCTGAAGAAGAAGAAGAAGATTATAAACAAATATAAGAAACATACAATGTTCGTTGGTCACGTAATGAGAAGGGTGGCGTTAGAAAACATCGTGACCACTGAAGAGATCAGCTGTATGATTGGCAGAATACGAGAAGTCACGCCGGGTGGCCTGAGACGGAGATTATTGTCGATACAATTAATCCAGATCTGTGGAAATACACAAACATCTAAGCCATATAGCAGGACACATGATGATGACGTGTATCCATCTTGGGAGGCCAGGTCGACCTAGAACCAGAGTTGTCCCCACAGACCCAGCCCTCCCACTGTTGGAACTTAAATCTCTGGCAACTGTTGTTGGCAAACAAGTGTGGTCACCGCTAGATCACTCGGCAAACGGCTGCTACATTTGTCTCTCTTACACGGTGGTGTAGAGTCTGACACTGGGGACACCAATGTGAGAATTAACTAGGCCATACTTGTAGGAGTGGGAGCTGATGTAGCGCTGTGCAAGCAAGCGTGCCCGTCGGTCAGTTAGTCAAGTCTTGTAACCTCATTGAAGTGAGTAGTTAAACAATATGACCTATACCCCCAGGTAGACACAGCTTAAAATTGGTACAAAGAAATGTTTTGGGAAATAAAGGCTGCCGGTGGGATATTGACCACATGACCTGTCGATTGGTCTATACAAGTTTCTGGCTAATATCGTATACCCAATAAACCGAAGTTTGGCACAGATTACACAACAAATCAGGGATATCGGATAATCGCTGTGCAAGCTATTGGTCATTAAGGTCAAGCTGTTGGAAGAAATAATTGTCAGGAAAATATTCCGCAAACTCAAAAGGCTGCGTCTCTTACCACCTACCATTGGAAAGTTCCGATGAACGCGAGAAACCACGATAAACGAAGCGGTTTTTGCCCACAATGTGTATGAGGGTTTAACGCGTGTGTTGAGGCAATCGACCTTAGTACGATAGAGTACCATTCGAGTTTTTACTGAGGCACCTGCTTGAACTTAGTTCAGATTATTCTATTCCTCAAACGGATCCCCGACGTCCTGTTTCAGGAAACGATATTGTTTAAATATGGAAGATGAACGTTAGAACCGACAACTATACACCCCGGTCTGTCGCTCAGTTCACCCTGTTTGACTGTTCTGTTCAACATTTGCTCAGTGAAAATCACGGGTGAGCAGATCTCGTGGTGGGGGTAAAAATTATCCTATGCTGGCGACGGTTGGGTCTATTGGCTGTTACAGACCGACAGCAGGTTATTGAAGAACGTAACACAGAACTCAGCATCATAAACAAACGATGTAGGAAAGCGGGATCATTGGTCAGCCCAACGAAGTCGGTTATGACATGATTCTCTCTAAGCAACTGAATGGTTAACACTCCATAACCAACGTTAAACATTTGTTGGGAAATAATGAAGAGGACTCTTTTAATGATGTACCTAGGAGTGTGGTTTGATCGGAGCGTTGCCTTTATCGGACACACAGACCACATGATCTTGAAGGCTAGGAAGGGTGTGACAGCGATGAGAGTGATGACAGCGGCAAACTAAGATCAGTGCCACCTATGTCACCTAAAGCAGGGTCTGGTCCAGTCTGCACCTGAGTAAGCTCTGGCGATCCTGACTCTCGCCACAGCAGACGGAGAGACTGGAAAGGTTGCAGAATGAGGCCATATACATCATTGTCTGGTACACTAACCACTTGATTGTCCAACTCTAGATGACCGACCAAGGAAGGGCTTTGTACGTCCATACTTCAGAGTCAACGCCGACACACATCATCAACTGCACAATAAGAGTCGGGTTAGCGCGTTGCAGATTAAAACCAGGAAATCTTAGATGCGGCAGAACGAGGGCATTATTCAACAGATTAACTTATGAGAGGACAAGTGTGCGGCCTTTTCAGTCTGCATTAGACAGGACAGTGAATGCAAACAACAAAACCCGATAGTCATTGAGGCAGAAGTACAAGCATTGATTTTTGAGGATTCTTTCAGGGGTGATGTTATCATTTTCATATATCAGTAGATGGGTGTGTTGTGCGGGTTACGCATAACTCATGGACCTTCACGGTCCAGGTTGAAGGAAGAACTGTTCAGGAAGACAACTTACTGTTTGCTATAACTACGAGCTGTTTAACCATGGAAGTCATAGCGGTAACGAAAGCAATAGCGTGGCCACAGTCACACACGTTCATCCATGTATATTGTCTCCGCGATTCCACGCGTATGATAAAGAAGATCGAGAATGACTGGTCGAGAAGGCATTGGCTTCAAGGTTGTCTAACATCTGTTCAAGTTTTTACCAGAGGAAAGGAATGCGTGGAAAGGATGGGGGTAGGCTGCTATGATGGGATTGGGAAGGCTAAATAGCAATAGGCCAGCTTTGACCAGGCTGTAGGAAAACCAAATCAAACGGAGCGAAGAAGGAAAGAGCGCGATGCCAGTGTCAAAGAAAACTAGACACGTTACATAGAACTTGTGTCATCAGTTGCAGCACGCTGATAAAGATACAATAAAACCTCGGTTTTCGTTGTTAATCCGTCCGAAAACAATCGGCAACATCTGAAACCAACGAAATCCGAGGCAATTATTTCTATATGAATCAATCTCCTCTCATCTCATCATGTTCCTCTTGTACCTTGCGGTGTTGAGGTGAATTATAAACAGCTGGAGAGTGCCCGTTTATGGGCTTTGTGTATCGATATTCCCATGGACTCTGTTATTCCCTGCGTCCATCGTTTACGTGGTCGACCTCTTCCTCTGCTTCCCTCTGGTCTGTACATGATTGCTTGTTGTGGTATACTGTTGTTAGTTGGTAACCTACTTGCATGGCCAAACCATCCTACTTGCTGTTTTCTAATAAAATCTAGTGCAGTTTTAATCCCCACTTTAGTCCTGATTTCTTCATTTCTGATCTTATCTCTTCTTGATACATTGAGTATTTTTCTCAGGAATCTCGTTTCTGTTGTTGTGATTTTTCTTTTCTCTTTTTCTGTCATTGTCCAGGTTTGGCATTGGTAACATAGAGTTGGTAGGAAGACTGTGTTGTAAAGTGATTTCTTAGTAGTTATTGATACATGTTTGTTCTTTAAGTATTGGTGCCATTTGTCCAATGAGTTGGTTTGCCTCATTGCATCTATTTTCGATCTCGTCTTCTGGTTTGCCATTTGATGATATTATACTTCCTAGATACTTGAAACTCTTTACTTGTTTCAAGCGATGTTCGTTGAAGTGAATCGTTGTTGTTTTATCTTCTTTAGCTATAGTCAATACCTCTGTTTTACTTGTGCTAATGTTCATGTTATGTTCCCTACACATTTCGTTTAGAGTATTCATGTGGTCTTGTAATTCAGCTTCTGATTTTGCTATTAGTGCTTGGTCGTCCGCAAACAGGAGTTCTCTAATGGTTAGATTTGCAAGATTTGCAGATGGTTCTTCTTCTGCGTTCTCGTCGTGCGGTGTTCTCGTGGTCTCCGTTTGGCTGGTTTCTTTACATATGTTGTCTATATATGTTATAAACAAGAGAGGGGACAGGACACAACCTTGTCGTACTCCAGATCTTATGGTGAAAGTTTCTGAGTTCCTCCAAGGGTTCTGTGTGTCCATAAGCTTCTACATATAATAAGTCTTTATTTTCAAAGGGTTAAGAATTGGGCACGCAGGCCCGTCTGACATTCTGCCCTTCTTCTCTATTTCCTCTCATACATTCTTTCATTCAACATCACTTATGAAGCAACTTTTGACAACAAAAGAACATTAAAACGCATGAAAAATAATCAATAACAAATGACTCACTGAGGCAGTGTTTAACATGGGCATTATAAATACCTAAGGAGGGTGTAACGTGCCATACATAAGGGAATGTTTTTTGGCTAGTTGTCGTTTGAGATAAGTTACCATCATTGTCTTTTTTGTGTTATTTGTTATGGGGGCATGTAGTCTGTACTAAGGTAGTGTTCAAACAGGTTGCGAATGTATGTATCATGATTGGTGGTGTCTTTGATTTCTTGTGGAAGATTGTTCCACAACTGAGCGGCAGAGTATGCTAAGCTTGTTTTATATAAGTCTATCCTAGGTTTAGGGACATGAAGTATATTTAGTCGTTCGCTATGTCTAGCGTTATATTTAAACAATGGCCAAAGGTAGCTTGGAGCATTTTGAAATAGGATTTTGTGAATTAGTTTGGTCTTATTAAAAAGCAGGCGCTTTTGCATAGGTTTGTTAGATGTGTACTCACTCTATATTGTTTAAGGATTTTCCACAGCTTGTTTCTATCTACTCCATCAAATGCGTTTTCTTGGTCGATAAAGGCTAAGTAAAGTGTTTCATTGAATTCGATTGTTTTTTCTATAAGTTGTCTAAAGGCAAAAATGGCATCTGTGCATCCTTTTTATTTTTTTCCTAAATCCAAGTTGTGCTTTGCTTAGATGGGGTTCTATAATAGTTCTTAATCTGTTTTCAAGAATTTTGCAAATTATTTTCCTAGTATGAGTCAACAGTGAAATGCCTCTGTATTGTGTGCAGTCTCTTTTGCTGCCTTTTTCCCCAAATTGGGATAATTATGGCGTTTCCCATGTCTCGTGGTGTCTGTTGTTCTACCCAAACATGGTTGAATAGTCTATATAGCCATGCTGCTCCTACTTCTCTTTCTACTTTAATTAGTTCATTTTGTATTTCATCTTGTCCTGGTGATTTATTCAATGGGGCTAATCTGATGGCTTCTATAATTTATTCTTTCAGTATGTCTGGTTCTAGTTCTTTGGTGGCATCTGTGTCGGTTTCTTGAATTCCTGTGACATCTGATGGGATGTTGAGAAGTTGTTTGAAGTATTGTTTCCATCTTATTAGGATTTGCTTTTGTACACTTATTGGTTCTCCATTTTCGCTGTTAATTATTATAGTTGGGTCAAAGGGTTCTCCTCTTCTCATTGCACTTACCTTTTTATAGAAGTTTCTAGTTGCCTCCTTGTAGTTTTTATTTAGAGTTTCTCCATACTTCCCAGTCTTTTTGTTTTTCTCTCTTTACTATTCTATTCACATGTCTTCTCGCTATTCTATATTCCAGTGGTTCTCAACAGGTGGGGAATTCCTCCCGCCCCCCAGGGGGGAATTTTGGGTTTTCCGGGGGGGGGGGGTGGAATGAAGATTATTTCAAGATCGCGTTAATACAAGAACCGAATAGTTGATCTTGTTTTTCCCTTCATACGTCTCACCCTTCTAAAATTCATTTTATAAAGTAAGTAGACCCACAGATCGCGTTTTATGTGGACGTCTAGACTTGATTTTAGTATGTGTTTCCATTATTTCGTATTCTGTGTAGGGGCGAAGGGGGATTTTTAGGTAGGAAATACGAAAGGGGGGAACGACGTTCTGAAAATATGGTGAAAGGGAGCACGAACCAAATTTTTAGGTAGGAAATACGAAGGGGGTGGGGGGAGGGGGGGGGGGGGTGACGTTCTGAAAATATGGTGAAGGGTTGCAAGGGCCAAAAAATAGTTGAGAACCACTGCTATATTCTCTGTAATCGTATTCCTGTTTGCTCTACGACCACTTTCCCGTGATTTGCCGGGGCTCATAAGGGAAGCAAAGAATAGCAACACTGTAGCCTATCACGCATGTCGTAAGAGGCGACTAAGGAGGCTTGATGGTTCCGTCGCCCTGCTACTGAGTGAGTGCGTGGCGCGACACTGTGAGCTGTGAGTTTCGTGTGAAGTGCTTTTGAATCTGCCCAAGTTGTTTTTTTTTTGGAACGTGACTGCATGTTCAGAGCGATGGCAGGTGGCTATGTCCCAGAGCTGACCGGTTTTTGCCTTATGCAGAAATGCGTGGCTGCTGGGCTTCTGGTTGACTGCCACTGCCGTCGGTGATGAACTGTATTTTCGTGGACTGTGTGGGTGAACATCTAGGAAACATCCAGATAGGAAAATGACTGCCGATTCCATCAGAGATGAATTGAGTGTTTCTTGGGGGACTGGTGTGTAGAGATTCTGGCAGCGGCATTATGCACAGTGTATCTGTGCGGGCTGTTGTTTGTCGAGACTCCTGTCTTTTCCACTTTTCACATTGGGCAGTGGGGAGCGTTTTGTGTGATATTCACTGGTACAGGAACGGAGCATAATGGGGACGACCCGTTGCTGTGAAGTTGGAACTGCGACTAACTAACTAACTCTACGACCACATTTTATATTTTTCCATTTTGTCTTTTACAGCTTTCTTTATTTCTGCGTTTCACCAACTTGTTATTTTCTGTATCCGTGTTTTGCGTCTTTTCGTGGTTCCACATTGTTATCTTTGCAGTATTTGAAATGTTTGATTTGAACACCTCCCATTCTTCTTTCATTGTCTTTCTTTCTATAGGTAATTTTACAAAGATTTCAGTTAGCTCTTTTTCATAATTTTCCCTCACTGTCTCGTCTTTGAGATTTTTTTAAGTTTACTGATTCGCATGGCATGTATTTTCCTGGTCTTTGCTTCCTTCTACTGATGGTTTTTATTGTGGCTTCACAATGACTGTTCGGCCCCAGACTGCTTTGTGGTCTGTGTTTATACCTAAATTGGGCACTGCCCTTGCATCTAATATATTTCTCATTCTGTTATTTCTTGTTAATATTAAATCAGTCTGGCTTTTAGTATCTAAATCGTTCCATTTATACCAGGTGTATATTTGTGAGTCTTTGTGTTTATAGAATGTGTTTGTTGTATAGAGGTCGTGTTGGCTGCATAGCTCTATCAGTCTACTTCAATTATCATTTCTTTCATTATGTTGGTCTCCAAATGTTCCAAGATGATTTTCTATGCCCGCTCTGTTGTGCCCTAGTCTTGTATTGAAGTCTCCCTTTACTATGATGTTGTCCTGCTTATCTATTTTATTTAGCACGTCCATGGATGTCTTCGTAGACGTCCTCGCATTCTTGCTCATTACTGTTTGTATTACATGGTGCGTATATTTGTACATATGCTGTAATTGTTTGTTCTTTTATTCTCACTGTTATGATTCTGTCTGATATATATATTTTATTTCCAGTATTCCTCTTGCTAGCCGTGGTTCAATGACTATTCCCACACCTTGTCTTGCCCTTTCCTGCTGTTCAACTCCAGAGTATCAAACGTGTAACTGTGGTGGATGTCCTTGCATCCTTCCCCCCTTTATTCTGGTGTCCGCTATCTCCATCAGTCAAATTGTCCTCTTTTTCGTTGTTTCTATAAGTTCTTCTTCTTTGCTATTAAAACCGCAAACGTTCAGTGTGCCTATTTTTTGAATCGCTGATCTATCTCGTAGTCCATTAACATTGCCGGGTCTATAACCATTAGCGTTCAGTCCGTTTATACTTCTTAGTCTTTCTACGAGCAGTATGAATATATATTATATATATATATATATATATATATATATATATATATATATATATATATATATATATATTATATATATATATATATATATGAATCAATGTAAATCCATAATTCGTCCTAGACACTCCAAAACACATACAAATAGCACATTTTATAGAGAGCAAATATAGTGGTTAATATTATTTTTCGGCCCCAGACTTGTCCGAACTTGCACCTTCGCCGTGCCTAGTAACACTGTGTATGCCAGTGCGCCTCTAGAATTGTTCAAACCATCCTCTGCAGGCCTTAAAATAACTAAGTACACCAGCACTCGTCCCAAGCATTTTCTTAATGTCTGAACAATTCGCATATGATTGCCTCCAAAACAGAATCGCCATCTAACTGTTTTTGATTTACCCAAATTAATAATTACTGTTCAACAACTTAAATTGTTTGCTGTCTCTGTTTCGTTAGCACATTCGCAGATTTCGCTACATTAACCTCCTTTATTACTTCATTTTTAGCCACAATGGAACTTATCGTGGATGACGACTTCCAGTACATGCGGCCGATTTCAGCAATCTTAGTGCGACTCTCGTATGTAATTATTAGCAAATGATGCTCACACAATGAAAAATAACGCCAAACTTAGCAGAAGAGCGCTTGGGTCCCATTGTTTTCGCAAAATTAGCAGCGAGGTCATGTCGCCAAGCTGACGAAATACGAGGCAACCGACGAAAACCGAGACATATTTTTCGCTGAAATAATCGACGAAAACCGAAACAGACGATAACCGAAGGCAACGAAAATCGAGGTTTCAGTGTAGCTAGCTTGGGTTAAGATGACTCATGGACAGAAGATTCGATATGCAATAAGAAAGATCTGTTGATTAACCGACGAATAAATCTAGAAAACAGTACTTT